>JAWNPS010000178.1:0-83933 GCA_035047385.1 Drosophila tripunctata
AAAACCTAACGGAGGTTGTCCTTGTGGACCACCCTCCCTTTAATGAGGACCGTTGTCCCCAAGTCCGCTTCTACCTTCTCCTCGTTGCACAATGGTGTGAGTTTATTCCCCAATCTCCTGTTTGTCTTGACGAGGACTTCTTCGCCAACTTCGAAGACCCTGTTCTGTCTAGCCTGGTTGATTCGAGCATTTTGCACTAGTTGTGCTTTTTCGATCCTATCCCTGACGCCTTGATGGGCTTCCGGCCCGCTGCTATGCACGATGTCAACTGGTCTTCTGTCGGTGACCGAGTGAATTGTTTTATTATACTCGATCGTAGCCTGAAGAATTAGCTCGACTGTGTTGCTGATGCCTCTCTGCAATTTGAGGCATCGGGCAATTTCTAGAAGAGTGCTGTGGAAGCGCTCAACTTGGCCGTTTGACGTGCTGTGCAACGGAGGCGCGTTTACAGTGTTAACCCCAAAACTGTTTAACAATAGGGATGTTACAGTGTCAGACTTGAGTGAAGGCTCGTTGTCGCAATACACTTGTTTTGCATGGGGAAAAAAGTTCATAATCGTGAGCAATGGAGGTATAATGTCCTCGATCGTCCGGGACGCTATATGTTGAACTGTTGCGAACTTTGAATATTTGTCAATGCAGGTTAGAAAGTATTTCCGGTCTGTCGAGAAGATATCGATATGTAGCATCTCCCCGGTGCGTGAAGGGATTGGAGTTTGTCCAAGTTCCTGCTTCTTTGGATGTCTGTCATATTTCGCTTTCGAACAAACCCTACAATTGAGAACTACCTCGTTTGCGAGTTTGGTCATTTTTGGGAAGTAGTAATCGTTCATTACCTGCTTCACATTTTCTTGGGCGGCCCTATGGGCGCGATTATGCTCAGTGGTGATGATTTCCCTTCTCTCCTCACTATTGTAAACATCGTTGACAATGTTCTTACAATGCCAGAATTTTGTAGTGGGAAAAGATTTGACCAGTTCGTGTTGAATCTGGGCCAGGGTTGGAAGTTCGCAGATTATCGCGTTTACCACATTTGGGTTGATCACTGATTTCACAATGTCAACAAGGGAATTTTTATCGACAAAGTTATGTCGGGTTTTTTGTCCGAACAGGATGAAATTCCTTTTAAGGGAAACCTGGCCTCCTCGAGGACAATTTGGTTTCTGAAACAATTGACAGGCTTGGTGGTTGTCTCAATAGTGTAGGTCAGAGATTCCTCGCTATGAATAGTAGCGGCGTCTGACTCAGGCTCATTATTCTCGAGCGCATTTATCTTTTGTCGTGATAAGGCATCAGCCACGTGATTCTCCTTACCGGGTTTGTAAAAAGGTTTGCCCCTACCTCGTCAATGCGTGCTTTCCAACGCTTGATTTTTGCATTCGGGTTTCCCTCGGACACAGCAAACGTAAGTGGCTGGTGGTCCGTGAAGATATTAATGTCTTTTACCCCGTAAAGGTAATGACGAAGCTTGGCGAGGGCCCAAACAATGGCTAACAGTTCACGCTCGTTAGTAGCGTAATTTGCTTCCCTGTCTTTTAAGGTCCGTGATATCATGGTTATAGGCCTGCCGTTTTGCGAGAGAACTGCCCCAATGCCATAATCTGACGCGTCAGTGGTCAGATCAAATGGTTTTTTGTAGTCAGGGTACATGAGCAATACGTCTTCCGAGGCTAAGATGTTTCTTAGTTTCTCAAAAGCGTTGCGCTGTTTCTCATTAAGTTTTACAGAGATCTTTTTCGACCTGTACTTACTTACGGAACCATTTTCACCTTTAAGGATATCTGAAAGGGGTTTTGCTATTGAAGCAAAATCTTTTATGAAGCAGCGGTAGTAGCTTGCTAACCCCAGGAACGACCTAATTGCGAAAAGTGAGTCTGGCTCTGCGTACTGCTGGATGGCTTTTACCTTCTCAGGATCCGTTTTTGCGCCATTATTTGTCACGATGAATCCCAAATACTCAACGCTGTTTCTAAAAAACTGTGACTTTTCTTGGGCTACCCTCATATTTGCGTCCCGCAAACTTTTGAGAACCCATTCAACGTGCTTGACATGCTCCTTTTCACTTTCGGAAAAGATAATGACGTCATCGACATAGACATAGCATGATTTGCCAATCTGTTCTCGAAGAACGTCGTCAATGGCCCTTTGAAAAATGCTGCCAGCGTTTTTCAGGCCGAATGGCAGTCGACAGAATTCATATTTTCCGCCGCTAACCGAAAACGCCGTTTTTTCCCTATCTTGCTCCGCCAGAGTTATCTGATGGTAGCCGGACTTGAGATCGAGCGTTGTAAAGAACTTTGCTTTACCTAAGTTCGCCAAGATCATCGTTATGCTTGGCATGGGGTACTTGTCGGCAATTGTGTATTTATTCAGTTTCCTGAAATCAATCACTAGTCGTTTTTTCCTATTGCCGTCACTGTCGATACCCTTCTTGTCCACCACCCAAACTGGGTTGTTGTAGGGTGAACTAGATTTTCGAATGATGCCGTTTTTTAGGAGGTCGTTTACCTCTGAGGCAACAAAGTCATCTACACCGCGCGGGTATGGGTATAGTTTTGAATGGACAACTTGATCGCTCACTGTTCTTATAGTGGCGACAACAGCCGTGTTAAAAGGCAGAGACTCGTTAGGGTCCGCGAATGCGTTTGCACAATCTTTTAACATTTGCAAGAATTGCGGTTTTACCGCAATTGGAACTTCGATGTCAAGAATCTTTGAATGATTCACATCTCTGCAATTATGGTAGTGTATCTTTTCTTGAACACCACCCGCTACCAAAGTACCCTTTTTCAGGTTAATAGCGGCATCGACTTGCTTTAACAGGTCGAGGCCAATGATCCCGTCAAATGTGGACAGGTTTTCCAAAATAAAAAATGTTGCCTTCTGTCCAAACATCGGTAACAAGCACTTCTTAGTTATGCTGTTCGAACCGTGAATGGATTGGATGACAAACTGGGATTCGACCGGGCCTACGCCTTTTAGTTGTTCAAAGGGTTTGATGTAGTTTTTAGAGGCGCCCGTGTCGATTAGTAATTTAAGGCTTACCCCCGCTACTCTTCGCCGAAGGAACGGCAGCAGGGACTGTGCCCTAAAAAATTGACGCTGTCAAAAAGGAAGTTGACGCTGTCGTACTCGTATTCATTATCGGATCCGTCTTCGATCTCGGCTACGTTCTCCTCAGCTTTCCCGCTGTAAGTCGTATCTTGGTCCGTTTCGGCTGAGACATGGTCTACCCTTTGACGCCTTTGGCCAGATACCCGTTCGGACGTATTGGAGCGTTTCATGGTTTGACCCTGGTTTTGATTAACCCTACCAGAGCCTTGAGCCTTTTGAAAGCTCGTGGGTTGCCTAAATTTGGACATCGAATGGTCAACGTCCATTGGCTCCACCCCTGATGAATTACTTGTTGTAGGGTTAGCTGCCTCAGACTTCTGTTGCCATTTCTGTCTTTTAAATGCTGGGCTTTTGCCCTGGCTATTCTGAGCATTGGGTTTTTGCTCCTGAGACTGATAATTGTGACGACTCTGGTTTCGTGACTCATTTCTATTAAGTTTCTCCTCCTGACCCCTGGCATAGCTTGTCGCAAATGCGTATCGTTCATGGTTGGCTTCCACCTCTTGGGCCAATGCTAAGGCAGAAGGCAAATCCGAAGGGTGCGCCGCAAACAGAACGTCGGTCAAGCTTCTCTTTAGGCCGGAGATAAATACTCGTAACGCATCTCCCCTGAACTTTTCGCACATGCCCTTTGCTAAATCCTTGTCGTAGGTCATGTTTACTTTGTTAGTGAGCAAGGTGAGCTTTTTCTCTACCTCGTCATAGTACTCTAAGATACCCATTTGTCCCTGTCTCAGCGTACCCATTTCTTGTTCAATGACGTGTATGGGTCTCTTATCACCATAAGTGAAATCGAGGCGAGCTATGATCGCTTCGAAATTCAGGACTGTATTAAAGGAAGCCAGGACTGCGTTAGCAGGTCCCTTTACTTTGTTACGAATAATTATGACAGCCTGATAATGTCGTGAACTACCGACATAATTTTCGAAAATTTTGTACGAAGCATGGGCCGCTTGTCGCCAGGCTACGTATGTGTCATGTGTCCCAAGGAAGTCGGGTAAGCTTTTTACCGCGTCCATGGGTTCATCACAAGTTATACCCGGAATAATTTCCGCCTCTTTGTAAACTTTTACTTCAGGAGTTAATAACCTTGTTGCTTCTAGTCGCCCTGACAATTCTTCTATTTTCTTTTCTAGTTCCGCCCTGATCTGCTGTTCTCTTCTATATGATTCCTCGGCCTGAAATTTTAAAGCAGCATCGATGATCGCGCGCATTTGGCTTGCGTCCATTTTGTCGTTATTGTCTTCTGAGTGGGTAGCTTTAACTTCAGATAACTGCCAAAGGTCTTTAACTAAGTCCGCTAATTCGCTATCGTTTGAATCGGTTCGTGTTCTATAACTCATAAGACTCAAACTACTACGATACGTAGCATACGGGACCAAAAGAATAAACGATTTTTGATACAAGAACAGGAAACTCACAAATTTAGCATAAATATTTATTTTTCACAACTTTAAAAACCTATGTGATCTCAAGTACTTTAAACGAAAGGCTCACTTACATGCTCTCTCTTATTTATGCGACTATTTGTTCGGGTGCTGCTGCTTCGTTGATGTTGCTGCTCCGTTGATGTTGCTGCTCCGTTGATGTTGCTGCTCCGTTGATGTTGCAAGGCTTCTTTATTTCTTCTCCGCTGCCCGAAGAGCTCCTGCGGCTTCGGTGTATTTTGATGTTGGTTTTGTTTTACTTTTTTGTTTTCACTTGCAACTTATTTATGTTGCATCACACTTCACTTGTGAGTTTTTTAGTCTTATTAACCCGCGACGCGAGGGATTTCTTTATTCAACCGTGAGTTACCGTGGTTGGGCGCCAATTAGTTAGAATAGTAGAAACACTAAGCGAGATACTTCTATTAACTTTTATTAGAGCGATACGCTGCCAATTGATACAAAACAAGATCTGAATATAAAGAACATAAAAGCTTAACGTCTAACCTAAGCTCGCCGGCAGCGCTGCCGCCGATGCCGTCAACCTCACATTGCTGTCCCACGGTAATGCAGCGTCAGCGCCTCGTGCATAGTGTCGCGTTACCCAGCGGACGTTGGGCAACATAACTGTAAGTTTGTTGACCGATGGAGCTTGCCGAATTTGACGCTTTTGTTTACGCTAACTCGCTGACCACTGAGAACGTTGAGTCAGCAAGTCTGGGGAGCGCGCTTGGCAAATTCTCTACTCTACTTCGGTTAGCGGGAAGCTCGTAGTTAACTTATATATACTTGCAGAATTTCGTAGCTTAAGCGCTGCTGCTACTCTCGCTGCTACTTGAGATCTGCATTCACTGCAACGAAACAAACAAACAAGCAAATAAGCAAATAAAAATAAATATTCACATATATATGGGCGTGTCGTCGCCTTAAACACATATTTACAAACATATATGCAAATATTTACTTACTTTAATAGTTAAAGGCGTGTCGTCGCCATTTTTTTATACTTACATACCTTTGCTTAATATATATATAAACGTGTATATATATTTTATATCTTGAGCATATTAAATATACAAAATTTCATGCCAGCGTGTTGTCGCTATTACAATTTTCTTTTTCATATACACACATATATAAGTTTTCTTTCAGCTAAACCAATATATACATATATATATGTATATGTGTTTTTTTTTTTTTTCAATTGCATATATATATATATATATATGTATGTAGTACATCAAACGGCAATTTAGTGCCACTTCTTGAGTATATTTTAGATCCTTTCGTTAGTATTTGTAGATCTTAATTTAATATACAATAATAATTAGCAAGTAGTGCATTAGTTATAGCCAATAATTTACATTAAATTTCACTTGTTAAATATATATATTGACAATGTCACTTTCCAAACAACCATTAGCTGAACCAATGTTGCCATCGCCAACATTGTCTGTTGATTTTGCATCAGATACATCGTCGGAAATAATGCCGGCATTACAGTTGTCAATGTCTCAGAACGAACTGCCACCAGCTGGTGCTCCAACTGGTTGTAGCAGTGTATATACAAATCCAAACACTCCCTCAGAAGTCCATTCAAAACTTGCCTATTATAGGCGTATGATTGATCTGCTTGAATGTAGTGGTAGCATATCTGACAGTCCCAGTGTTAGTGCTGGTGCTGGTGCTGGTGCTGGTGGTAATATTAATAGTGATGTTGATATTACTGGTGGGATAAGTAGTGATTGTGAAGTTGCCGCACAATCGCTGCGTAAAATTGTTGATTCGTCTTCAACTATTGCATCCCATCCCCAGAATGCTGCTACAGAAATTTCAACAGAATTACAATGCCCAATGAGGCCACCACTGCCACCACAGCAACTGCCACTTTTGACTGCCACTCCTCCTGTTCCATTAGAGTCTATTGGTGACACTATTATTGGCAATATTGAGGAACAAACTGGTGTGTCTGGTGTCGGTGCTGACACTTCTGTCAATATTGGCAAAAATGCCAATGTTGTCGGTGTTAGTTCGGGTGCCGGTGTCTGCGCCAGTGCAGCCCTATATAGTGAGTTGCATAGATCGCCTAAAACCCAACGACAGGCACGTCGCAATAATGATCGTAGCTCTGTGCGTTCGATATCAACAAAATCGCGTGTTAATCAATTAGATAACATGCGTCTACAAGCCAAACGATCAAACAATCAAAACAAACATAACAATTTTGCCAATTCGTTTAGTCTATTGTCCGATTCTGATTTTGAATCAGATTCCCAACTGCAACAACAACAACAGCCATTAGTTGAACTGCCAGAATTACAACAGACTGAGCCACAGCAGCAACAAGAACAACAACAAGAACAACAACAGCAAGATGAATCTATTTTAATAAATAGTTCTCCGCCATATACACAGCATTCGGCTACATCACAGCCCATGACAATGCCAAAGTTAGCTGCAGCTGTGACAGCAACTTTGTCACAAAATTCAAACACTGTTCCCATTATTGACAACGATATAGTAATGGCAAATTCTGTCAATCATATTGCTGCTTCGAGTCCAAAATCTGTTGGCGCTCCTACAAAAAAGGAATTTAAGCCGCCACAGATATGCATTCAGCAGCGTCAATTTCCAATTTCGAATGGCCAGCAGTCTACAAGTACATTATTAGCTCAAGCACTCACAAGTGACATTGATAGTCTTGTTAATAAACTAAATGGGCATTTGCCTCCAATCACTGATTATGCCATCAAATTGGGTGGCCCAGGCACTATACGAGTTTTACCAAAAACTCCCGATGCCTATCGTCAGATCATTAAAGTCTTACAAACAGACAGTACGATACAGTTTAATACCTATCAGCTGCGTGAGGATCGTTCGTTTCGTGTTGTAGTGCGAGGAATTCATTCCTCCACAAGCACTGAACGCATCCGAAATGAGTTAAGCAATATGGGGTATACAGTTCGTAATGTATATAATCCCAAATATCGTAATCGTCATGGTACCGGCATGTATACACCACACTTGTTCTTTATTGAATTGGCCCCTGGGTCAACGGATAAGAACAAGAGTATATTTGGTATTAAGAGTTTATGCAAATATGTTGTCAGCGTTGAATGGCCATATCGCAAAAATAACTATTTGCCGCAATGTTATCGCTGTCAGCGATACAACCATACCGCTCGTTATTGCTTTCGAGCGCCACGTTGTGTGAAATGTGGCAATGATCACTCCACACAATCATGTACAAAGCCCGATGATGCACCACCAAGGTGTGCCAATTGTGGCAAATCTCATCCGGCCAATTACAAGAGATGTATCTATTATCTCAATTTAATAAATACCAAACAATTGGATACGAATGTTACCAATTTTGTTACCAATTCAAATATGAAACAGGTAAATCTGCAGCAGACTCTGCCACAGACAAATAAACAGCCAAAACGGCAATTTAGGCAACAACAACAACAGCAGCAACAGCAGATAAACCCACCTGTCTCTTCTTTTTCTATTAAAACTGCTACCCAGCACCAACAAAAGCAAAGACAGCAGCAGCAGCAGCAGCAGCAGTTGCCACGGCAACAGCAGCAACAGCAACAGCCGCAGCAACCTCAACCAAAACTGACTAAAAAGTCATCAAAACGCAGTCGTAGACAGCGTAATGACAATAATAAGAAACGGCAACAGCAGAGACAACAGCGGCAACATCAACAACAACAACAACAACAAAACAATCGGCAAATGCCGATTAATTATATAGGCAACAATAATAATAATAATGTTGCAAATATTGTTGATGATGATGTTGCTGTAGTATCTCTGTGCAACAACAACAACAACAACAACAACGACAGCAATACGCCAATAGGGCACATAATAATTTAAATAAAAATCTTGATCCACGTGCCAGATGGGCACATATTCAAAAATTACAGTTGGAACAAGAAAAGCGCCAGCAGTTGCAACTGGATAGTGGCTCTCTTCAACGAGAGCAATTGGTTCAGTTGCAGCAGCAGCAGCTTGAAAAAACATTAGAAATGCATCAATTAAATGCACAACACACATTGACCCATCAACAGCAAGATATGCCAATGCTAGTTGATGAACAAATACCGAGGCAGCAGCAGCAGCAGCAGCAGCAACTGCCTCCGTCCAATCAAAAAACATGGATGGAATTAATTGTCACTAAACAGCAAAGACAGCTGGACGAGATGATGGACAATATGGCACAAATGCAGCAAATGATTGCTGGAATAATTCGGCCAAATGGTTCCACTGCGACACCATCGCCCAATTAATTCAGATTGTCCATTATCTCAGTTTTCACCTGTATTGACAAAATTATAACCAAAAAAACAATATATATATTGGTGCAAAGAGATAGTTTAGTTTGGATACAAACTTATTATTTCTATTACATTTCTAAGTTGATTAATTACAATTATTATTTCTACAAATTAATTTAATTAATTTATTTTATTTTCTAAACTGTTTCTTTTGCTTTTGCCAATTAAATAAAAAACAATTTTTTGCAAACATATTAACTGCCAGTATCTAAAAGTATGCAATGCATTTATTAATTTTAATGCATTTGGGCTTTTATATACTGGCACACACTCACACACACACACACAAAACGACAAACAACATAATTTGGTATGTTTGTCTTTACGCATTAACAGTCAGTTAGTACGATATGCATTTCCTTTAAATGCAAATTAATTTTTCAATGTGCTGGCTAACAAAGTCACTTAACACACATTCAAACAGAGAAGAATATTATAGTATTTCTCTCCATAACGGTCAGCTAACACCTAAAAGTAAGCAATGCATTTTGTTTCTATTGCAAAATGTCCTCGCACACACACTTATATATAACGAAATAACACCATATTAGTATGGATGCTATTTCTAATCAGTCAGCCGGCCAGTACGCTATGCATTATTTTTTTCTAAATGCAAAAACGTCAACATCAATGTGCTGGCACACACACACACACACACACTCATCATTTACCGTCTACTGGGCAGCTTCTCCAGCCATTGCAGCGTTTTTATGCAGTATTTCATCATGTGGTGCATACTTTTGTGCGCTGCTCAAAATCCACATGTGCAGAAGCAGAGTTCGAGTTTGGCGCTAACAACATCACACAGAACAGAACAGCATATATATGCATATATACACGTATTTACCATCATAATTATGTATATCTGTATATATATATGCTTTCTTTTAACATTATTATAGCCATTATTGTTAATATACACACACACACAACCACACACATGCACACATATTAATAAATACACATATGTATATAGACACACACATTTATTACACACACATATATATATGTATAAACATTTAATTGTATTTAAAAAATGCTATTTTAAGTACACATACATTCACACACATGCAAATTTAAATAAGAGCGCACACACACATACATACACATACATACACTTTCTATTAAGAAACATGTATAGATATTATTTTTAAATCTAACGTATCACATACATACACACACTCGCATATACATTCAAACGCATAAGAATATGCAGAGCAAAAAATAGTAAACCTCTTTACACATAATATCAACATAAACAATAACAATAGTACCACTACTTCCCCCCCTTTTAAAAAAATAATAGAAAAAATGGCCAAACCAATTGAATTGTTCGCCTGTGCTTAAGTATAGTGAGAGAAGGCACAAATTTTTTGGGCAACAAACAAGACAACATCATCTCAATTTGGTAACAATATATAAATCAATTCTTCCCCACCACTATTTACAAATACTCAAACCAAATTGTTTCAAACACAACTGGCGATATAGCAGTAAGCACGAATGGTTTAACACACGAGTATTGCCATTCATATCTCTGGGCATTTATTGCATTGACTCGTGTTTTTTAGACTTTTTTTTATGCTGTTTTACATGCTAAATTATTTGCCAAAATCTAATACATATAACACAAAACAACAATATTAATTTGTTGTTGTTTTTTACAATTCTCTCCAATTAAAATTAAGTACACATACATAACTGTTGGCTAATGGTGTTTCAAAGAATTAAATACTGATGCTGCACTTGACTCTGTAATTAACTATGTCACTGTTTTTTCTAATTGAACACGTTGGAAAAGTTTTTCGTTGCTAAAATTATTATTAAAAATCCTAAACATCAATATTATTTAATTTAACAAATGTATGTTAAATATATAATTAGAGATAGTTTTTACAATAATAATGGAAAAATAATACTTTTATAAAATTGTGTAATTGTATGCTAATAGTCTGTACAATTGTTTATGCTTATATATATATATGTGCATACAAATATGAGTTTTGTATTGGCCTCTCATATTTCACATATATATATGCATATAACAAACAGACACATACACACACACATTGACTTATCAAACTACATGCAAAAAACTACATGTACAATACACAAACACACACCATAATAATAATATTTGATGTATATATTTTAGGTTTAATTTTAGCAATATTTTTCCATATGACATAGATTATAACGAAAATTTTCTATGTGTAGTTTAGTTTGTGTAATATTTTTAATATAAGTAATGTAAGACACTCATGCACACACACACACACACACGCAAAGCAATGCAAAATATTGTTTGAACAACAACATACACTACACCATATATGTACATATATATACACACACACACACACATAACATATTCTCTTTTGTAACGTTTTTTCGAGAAAAAATAAGAATAATGAATAAAGGAAAAAATGTGATGTAGATGTGTGTGAGAGAGTGTTGTGCTGAGTGGAGAAAGAGAGAGAGTGAGAGAGTGAGAGTGACGTGTGATGCTTCTGGACGTTTCCATGTGTGTCTACGAAGCCTGCCTAGAGGAGAGCTTTCAAAGCTCTTGTCCTCTACTGCTGCTGCTACAACACTTGAAGTGCGAGAGAGCGTTGAGAAGTAGCAGTCTGGAGCCTGACCTGACAAGACGTAGCAGTCTGGAGCCTGACCTGACAAGACGTCAATTTATTCCTGTGCGCAGATGCAAGCGCACACTGACTGACACACACACACACACATAACGATCACTCATTCATTAGCTCACTCACTTGATCAATCCCATACACATACAACACACAAACACACAAACACACACATAAATACATAGAAAAAAAACAGAACAGAACAGAACAGAAAACAGAAAAAGTGAAAAAGTTTATTTATTTAATAATACATATAACATTGATTAAACAATACAATCAATCAATATAAAAACAAAACATTTGAAATATATGTGTGTATGTGTGTATTGTTTTAAATACACTTGTACTCATGTACTGTGCTATTTGATAGTATACATATATACATATATATATTTAAATACATATAATCAAAAAAAATATATAAATATAAATATAAATATTAAAAAAATGTTGATAATAATAGTGGTAAAACAGTGCATATATATAACTCGGGTAAGTGGTGTGCAGATATATATATGTATACTTTTCGTATTTATATATGTTTTGTGCCAACTGTACTTGATTTTCATATTCATAACTTGCAGCAGCAGCAGCAGCAATTGTTTCACTAAAAACAGAAACTGCGCAATTTACTTTTTTCACACACACACACACATATCTCATACATATATCTCATACATAGCACTCTGTCTCTTTTCGCCTCTGTATTTATCTATGCTGAGTTAAACGGAGCAAGCGCACACACTTTACTTGCACAGAGTAGTGTAGTAGTAGTAGTAAAGTAAAGTAAAGCATAGCTTTCGGCCTGAAAGCTTTCATACATACATTTTTAGCTAACAGCGCATACTCGCATATTCTCGCCACATACACGCACACACACATATATCACTTTCTCTCCCATTACTATAGGTTGGAGAAACTCTTATACTCTTATACTCTTGCACTCTTGCACTTGTTTGCTTGTTTGTGGTGAGCTTTTCTTGGAGCGCCATATTGTTTTGTGTGCTCTCACTCTTCAATATATACCACACTCTTATACCAGACACATATGCACGTACTGTGCTTTATCTCTCATACCAGCCTCTTATATTGCCCATACAAATAGGCAATAGGACTTATACAACAACAACAACACATACACATACACTCTCTCTCTCTGTTGTTGTACTCTTGTACTCTTTTGCCATCTGTTCGATGAGCTTTTCTCGTGATCGCCATATTGCTTTGTGCGCTCTCAGAATCAAAGAGTCTAGAACAATCGAGAGAATTGTAACCAGGTGAATTGCATCTTTTCAGAATCGGCTCCAATTATTGCAGTCAGACATAACGGCGTGTCATCGCCAAATACACACACATACATATAATTAATAAATATATATATACATTATATTATATTATTATTAATTTACAGCTCATATATATATATATATATAATAAATATAGCGTGTCGTCGCTATTATTATTATTGTTTTTGTTTCTTTCAGCAGCAATAACATTAAGCTGTGCATAATTTCGTTGGCGCCATCTAGTGGCCAGCCGAATGAGTTATTTGCGCTTACAGCTTTTATGTGTTTGTGCTTTTGCTTTTGTCTTAGCTTCCTGAATCGCCATCCATTGGTAAGGTACTGCATATACACACATATATATATATACTTGCAGAATTTCGTAGCTTAAGCGCTGCTGCTACTCTCGCTGCTACTTGAGATCTGCATTCACTGCAACGAAACAAACAAACAAGCAAATAAGCAAATAAAAATAAATATTCACATATATATGGGCGTGTCGTCGCCTTAAACACATATTTACAAACATATATGCAAATATTTACTTACTTTAATAGTTAAAGGCGTGTCGTCGCCATTTTTTTATACTTACATACCTTTGCTTAATATATATATAAACGTGTATATATATTTTATATCTTGAGCATATTAAATATACAAAATTTCATGCCAGCGTGTTGTCGCTATTACAATTTTCTTTTTCATATACACACATATATAAGTTTTCTTTCAGCTAAACCAAT
The DNA here is from genome assembly GCA_035047385.1 of Drosophila tripunctata. Taxonomy (NCBI): domain Eukaryota; kingdom Metazoa; phylum Arthropoda; class Insecta; order Diptera; family Drosophilidae; genus Drosophila; species Drosophila tripunctata. The sequence continues at coordinate 13,556 of JAWNPS010000178.1, forward strand.
ATATACATATATATATGTATATGTGTTTTTTTTTTTTCAATTGCATATATATATATATATATATATGTATGTAGTACATCAAACGGCAATTTAGTGCCACTTCTTGAGTATATTTTAGATCCTTTCGTTAGTATTTGTAGATCTTAATTTAATATACAATAATAATTAGCAAGTAGTGCATTAGTTATAGCCAATAATTTACATTAAATTTCACTTGTTAAATATATATATTGACAATGTCACTTTCCAAACAACCATTAGCTGAACCAATGTTGCCATCGCCAACATTGTCTGTTGATTTTGCATCAGATACATCGTCGGAAATAATGCCGGCATTACAGTTGTCAATGTCTCAGAACGAACTGCCACCAGCTGGTGCTCCAACTGGTTGTAGCAGTGTATATACAAATCCAAACACTCCCTCAGAAGTCCATTCAAAACTTGCCTATTATAGGCGTATGATTGATCTGCTTGAATGTAGTGGTAGCATATCTGACAGTCCCAGTGTTAGTGCTGGTGCTGGTGCTGGTGCTGGTGGTAATATTAATAGTGATGTTGATATTACTGGTGGGATAAGTAGTGATTGTGAAGTTGCCGCACAATCGCTGCGTAAAATTGTTGATTCGTCTTCAACTATTGCATCCCATCCCCAGAATGCTGCTACAGAAATTTCAACAGAATTACAATGCCCAATGAGGCCACCACTGCCACCACAGCAACTGCCACTTTTGACTGCCACTCCTCCTGTTCCATTAGAGTCTATTGGTGACACTATTATTGGCAATATTGAGGAACAAACTGGTGTGTCTGGTGTCGGTGCTGACACTTCTGTCAATATTGGCAAAAATGCCAATGTTGTCGGTGTTAGTTCGGGTGCCGGTGTCTGCGCCAGTGCAGCCCTATATAGTGAGTTGCATAGATCGCCTAAAACCCAACGACAGGCACGTCGCAATAATGATCGTAGCTCTGTGCGTTCGATATCAACAAAATCGCGTGTTAATCAATTAGATAACATGCGTCTACAAGCCAAACGATCAAACAATCAAAACAAACATAACAATTTTGCCAATTCGTTTAGTCTATTGTCCGATTCTGATTTTGAATCAGATTCCCAACTGCAACAACAACAACAGCCATTAGTTGAACTGCCAGAATTACAACAGACTGAGCCACAGCAGCAACAAGAACAACAACAAGAACAACAACAGCAAGATGAATCTATTTTAATAAATAGTTCTCCGCCATATACACAGCATTCGGCTACATCACAGCCCATGACAATGCCAAAGTTAGCTGCAGCTGTGACAGCAACTTTGTCACAAAATTCAAACACTGTTCCCATTATTGACAACGATATAGTAATGGCAAATTCTGTCAATCATATTGCTGCTTCGAGTCCAAAATCTGTTGGCGCTCCTACAAAAAAGGAATTTAAGCCGCCACAGATATGCATTCAGCAGCGTCAATTTCCAATTTCGAATGGCCAGCAGTCTACAAGTACATTATTAGCTCAAGCACTCACAAGTGACATTGATAGTCTCGTTAATAAACTAAATGGGCATTTGCCTCCAATCACTGATTATGCCATCAAATTGGGTGGCCCAGGCACTATACGAGTTTTACCAAAAACTCCCGATGCCTATCGTCAGATCATTAAAGTCTTACAAACAGACAGTACGATACAGTTTAATACCTATCAGCTGCGTGAGGATCGTTCGTTTCGTGTTGTAGTGCGAGGAATTCATTCCTCCACAAGCACTGAACGCATCCGAAATGAGTTAAGCAATATGGGGTATACAGTTCGTAATGTATATAATCCCAAATATCGTAATCGTCATGGTACCGGCATGTATACACCACACTTGTTCTTTATTGAATTGGCCCCTGGGTCAACGGATAGGAACAAGAGTATATTTGGTATTAAGAGTTTATGCAAATATGTTGTCAGCGTTGAATGGCCATATCGCAAAAATAACTATTTGCCGCAATGTTATCGCTGTCAGCGATACAACCATACCGCTCGTTATTGCTTTCGAGCACCGCGTTGTGTGAAATGTGGCAATGATCACTCCACACAATCATGTACAAAGCCCGATGATGCACCACCAAGGTGTGCCAATTGTGGCAAATCTCATCCGGCCAATTACAAGAGATGTATCTATTATCTCAATTTAATAAATACCAAACAATTGGATACGAATGTTACCAATTTTGTTACCAATTCAAATATGAAACAGGTAAATCTGCAGCAGACTCTGCCACAGACATATAAACAGCCACAACGGCAATTTAGGCAACAACAACAACAGCAGCAACAGCAGATAAACCCACCTGTCTCTTCTTTTTCTATTAAAACTGCTACCCAGCACCAACAAAAGCAAAGACAGCAGCAGCAGCAGCAGCAGTTGCCACGGCAACAGCAGCAACAGCAACAGCCGCAGCAACCTCAACCAAAACTGACTAAAAAGTCATCAAAACGCAGTCGTAGACAGCGTAATGACAATAATAAGAAACGGCAACAGCAGAGACAACAGCGGCAACATCAACAACAACAACAACAACAAAACAATCGGCAAATGCCGATTAATTATATAGGCAACAATAATAATAATAATGTTGCAAATATTGTTGATGATGATGTTGCTGTAGTATCTCTGTGCCAACAACAACAACAACAACAACAACAACGACAGCAATACGCCAATAGGGCACATAATAATTTAAATAAAAATCTTGATCCACGTGCCAGATGGGCACATATTCAAAAATTACAGTTGGAACAAGAAAAGCGCCAGCAGTTGCAACTGGATAGTGGCTCTCTTCAACGGGAGCAATTGGTTCAGTTGCAGCAGCAGCAGCTTGAAAAAACATTAGAAATGCATCAATTAAATGCACAACACACATTGACCCATCAACAGCAAGATATGCCAATGCTAGTTGATGAACAAATACCGAGGCAGCAGCAGCAGCAGCAGCAGCAACTGCCTCCGTCCAATCAAAAAACATGGATGGAATTAATTGTCACTAAACAGCAAAGACAGCTGGACGAGATGATGGACAATATGGCACAAATGCAGCAAATGATTGCTGGAATAATTCGGCCAAATGGTTCCACTGCGACACCATCGCCCAATTAATTCAGATTGTCCATTATCTCAGTTTTCACCTGTATTGACAAAATTATAACCAAAAAAACAATATATATATTGGTGCAAAGAGATAGTTTAGTTTGGATACAAACTTATTATTTCTATTACATTTCTAAGTTGATTAATTACAATTATTATTTCTACAAATTAATTTAATTAATTTATTTTATTTTCTAAACTGTTTCTTTTGCTTTTGCCAATTAAATAAAAAACAATTTTTTGCAAACATATTAACTGCCAGTATCTAAAAGTATGCAATGCATTTATTAATTTTAATGCATTTGGGCTTTTATATACTGGCACACACTCACACACACACACACAAAACGACAAACAACATAATTTGGTATGTTTGTCTTTACGCATTATCAGTCAGTTAGTACGATATGCATTTCCTTTAAATGCAATTTAATTTTCAATGTGCTGGCTAACAAAGTCACTTAACACACATTCAAACAGAGAAGAATATTATAGTATTTCTCTCCATAACGGTCAGCTAACACCTAAAAGTAAGCAATGCATTTTGTTTCTATTGCAAAATGTCCTCGCACACACACTTATATATAACGAAATAACACCATATTAGTATGGATGCTATTTCTAATCAGTCAGCCGGCCAGTACGCTATGCATTATTTTTTTCTAAATGCAAAAACGTCAACATCAATGTGCTGGCACACACACACACACACACTCATCATTTACCGTCTACTGGGCAGCTTCTCCAGCCATTGCAGCGTTTTTATGCAGTATTTCATCATGTGGTGCATACTTTTGTGCGCTGCTCAAAATCCACATGTGCAGAAGCAGAGTTCGAGTTTGGCGCTAACAACATCACACAGAACAGAACAGCATATATATGCATATATACACGTATTTACCATCATAATTATGTATATCTGTATATATATATGCTTTCTTTTAACATTATTATAGCCATTATTGTTAATATACACACACACACAACCACACACATGCACACATATTAATAAATACACATATGTATATAGACACACACATTTATTACACACACATATATATATGTATAAACATTTAATTGTATTTAAAAAATGCTATTTTAAGTACACATACATTCACACACATGCAAATTTAAATAAGAGCGCACACACACATACATACACATACATACACTTTCTATTAAGAAACATGTATAGATATTATTTTTAAATCTAACGTATCACATACATACACACACTCGCATATACATTCAAACGCATAAGAATATGCAGAGCAAAAAATAGTAAACCTCTTTACACATAATATCAACATAAACAATAACAATAGTACCACTACTTCCCCACCCCCAAACAATAGAAAAATGGCCAAACCAATTGAATTGTTCGCCTGTGCTTAAGTATAGTGAGAGAAGGCACAAATTTTTTGGGCAACAAACAAGACAACATCATCTCAATTTGGTAACAATATATTAATCAATTCTCAATCATTATCCCTCACCACTATTTACAAATACACAAACCAAATTGTTTCAAACACAACTGGCGATATAGCAGTAAGCAAAAATCGTTTTAAAGCACGAGTATTGCCATTCATATCTCTGGGCATTTATTGCATTGACTCGTGTTTTTGGACTTTTTATGCTACATTATTCGCTAAAATCTAATACATATAACACAAAACAACAATATTAATTTGTTGTTGTTTTTTACAATTCTCTCCAATTAAAATTAAGTACACATACATAACTGTTGGCTAATGGTGTTTCAAAGAATTAAATACTGATGCTGCACTTGACTCTGTAATTAACTATGTCACTGTTTTTTCTAATTGAACACGTTGGAAAAGTTTTTCGTTGCTAAAATTATTATTAAAAATCCTAAACATCAATATTATTTAATTTAACAAATGTATGTTAAATATATAATTAGAGATAGTTTTTACAATAATAATGGAAAAATAATACTTTTATAAAATTGTGTAATTGTATGCTAATAGTCTGTACAATTGTTTATGCTTATATATATATATGTGCATACAAATATGAGTTTTGTATTGGCCTCTCATATTTCACATATATATATGCATATAACAAACAGACACATACACACACACATTGACTTATCAAACTACATGCAAAAAACTACATGTACAATACACAAACACACACCATAATAATAATATTTGATGTATATATTTTAGGTTTAATTTTAGCAATATTTTTCCATATGACATAGATTATAACGAAAATTTTCTATGTGTAGTTTAGTTTGTGTAATATTTTTAATATAAGTAATGTAAGACACTCATGCACACACACACACACACACGCAAAGCAATGCAAAATATTGTTTGAACAACAACATACACTACACCATATATGTACATATATATACACACACACACACACATAACATATTCTCTTTTGTAACGTTTTTTCGAGAAAAAATAAGAATAATGAATAAAGGAAAAAATGTGATGTAGATGTGTGTGAGAGAGTGTTGTGCTGAGTGGAGAAAGAGAGAGAGTGAGAGAGTGAGAGTGACGTGTGATGCTTCTGGACGTTTCCATGTGTGTCTACGAAGCCTGCCTAGAGGAGAGCTTTCAAAGCTCTTGTCCTCTACTGCTGCTGCTACAACACTTGAAGTGCGAGAGAGCGTTGAGAAGTAGCAGTCTGGAGCCTGACCTGACAAGACGTAGCAGTCTGGAGCCTGACCTGACAAGACGTCAATTCAATCCTGTGCGCAGATGCAAGCGCACATTGACTGACACACACACACACACACATAACGATCACTCATTCATTAGCTCACTCACTTGATCAATCCCATACACATACAACACACAAACACACAAACACACACATAAATACATAGAAAAAAAACAGAACAGAAACAGAACAGAACAGAAAAAGTGAAAAAGTTTATTTATTTAATAATACATATAACATTGATTAAACAATACAATCAATCAATATAAAAACAAAACATTTGAAATATATGTGTGTGTGTGTGTATTGTTTTAAATACACTTGTACTCATGTACTGTGCTATTTGATAGTATACGTATATACATATATATATTTAAATACATATAATCAAAAAAAATATATAAATATAAATATAAATATTAAAAAAATGTTGATAATAATAGTGGTAAAACAGTGCATATATATAACTCGGGTAAGTGGTGTGCAGATATATATATATACTTTTCGTATTTATATATGTTTTGTGCCAACTGTACTTGATTTTCATATTCATAACTTGCAGCAGCAGCAGCAGCAATTGTTTCACTAAAAACAGAAACTGCGCAATTTACTTTTTTCACACACACACACACACACACACATATATCTCATACATAGCACTCTGTCTCTTTTCGCCTCTGTATTTATCTATGCTGAGTTAAACGGAGCAAGTGCACACACTTTACTTGCACAGAGTAGTGTAGTAGTAGTAGTAAAGTAAAGTAAAGCATAGCTTTCGGCCTGAAAGCTTTCATACATACATTTTTAGCTAACAGCGCATACTCGCATATTCTCGCCACATACACGCACACACACATATATCACTTTCTCTCCCATTACTATAGGTTGGAGAAACTCTTATACTCTTATACTCTTGCACTCTTGCACTTGTTTGCTTGTTTGTGGTGAGCTTTTCTTGGAGCGCCATATTGTTTTGTGTGCTCTCACTCTTCAATATATACCACACTCTTATACCAGACACATACGCACGTACTGTGCTTTATCTCTCATACCAGCCTCTTATATTGCCCATACAAATAGGCAATAGGACTTATACAATAACACATACACTCTCTCTCTCTGTTGTTGTACTCTTGTACTCTTTTGCCATCTGTTCGATGAGCTTTTCTCGTGATCGCCATATTGCTTTGTGCGCTCTCAGAATCAAAGAGTCTAGAACAATCGAGAGAATTGTAACCAGGTGAATTGCATCTTTTCAGAATCGGCTCCAATTATTGCAGTCAGACATAACGGCGTGTCATCGCCAAATACACACACACACACATACATATAATTAATAAATATATATATACATTATATTATATTATTATTAATTTACAGCTCATATATATATATATATATAATAAATATAGCGTGTCGTCGCTATTATTATTATTGTTTTTGTTTCTTTCAGCAGCAATAACATTAAGCTGTGCATAATTTCGTTGGCGCCATCTAGTGGCCAGCCGAATGAGTTATTTGCGCTTACAGCTTTTATGTGTTTGTGCTTTTGCTTTTGTCTTAGCTTCCTGAATCGCCATCCATTGGTAAGGTACTGCATATACACACATATATATATATACTTGCAGAATTTCGTAGCTTAAGCGCTGCTGCTACTCTCGCTGCTACTTGAGATCTGCATTCACTGCAACGAAACAAACAAACAAGCAAATAAGCAAATAAAAATAAATATTCACATATATATGGGCGTGTCGTCGCCTTAAACACATATTTACAAACATATATGCAAATATTTACTTACTTTAATAGTTAAAGGCGTGTCGTCGCCATTTTTTTATACTTACATACCTTTGCTTAATATATATATAAACGTGTATATATATTTTATATCTTGAGCATATTAAATATACAAAATTTCATGCCAGCGTGTTGTCGCTATTACAATTTTCTTTTTCATATACACACATATATAAGTTTTCTTTCAGCTAAACCAATATATACATATATATATGTATATGTGTTTTTTTTTTTTTTTTTTTTTTCAATTGCATATATATATATATATATGTATGTAGTACATCAAACGGCAATTTAGTGCCACTTCTTGAGTATATTTTAGATCCTTTCGTTAGTATTTGTAGATCTTAATTTAATATACAATAATAAATTAGCAAGTAGTGCATTAGTTATAGCCAATAAATTTACATAAAATTTCACTTGTTAAATATATATATATTGACAATGTCACTTTCCAAACCATTAGCTGAACCAATGTTGCCATCGCCAACATTGTCTGTTGATTTTGCATCAGATACATCGTCGGAAATAATGCCGGCATTACAGTTGTCAATGTCTCAGAACGAACTGCCACCAGCTGGTGCTCCAACTGGTTGTAGCAGTGTATATACAAATCCAAACACTCCCTCAGAAGTCCATTCAAAACTTGCCTATTATAGGCGTATGATTGATCTGCTTGAATGTAGTGGTAGCATATCTGACAGTCCCAGTGTTAGTGCTGGTGCTGGTGCTGGTGCTGGTGGTAATATTAATAGTGATGTTGATATTACTGGTGGGATAAGTAGTGATTGTGAAGTTGCCGCACAATCGCTGCGTAAAATTGTTGATTCGTCTTCAACTATTGCATCCCATCCCCAGAATGCTGCTACAGAAATTTCAACAGAATTACAATGCCCAATGAGGCCACCACTGCCACCACAGCAACTGCCACTTTTGACTGCCACTCCTCCTGTTCCATTAGAGTCTATTGGTGACACTATTATTGGCAATATTGAGGAACAAACTGGTGTGTCTGGTGTCGGTGCTGACACTTCTGTCAATATTGGCAAAAATGCCAATGTTGTCGGTGTTAGTTCGGGTGCCGGTGTCTGCGCCAGTGCAGCCCTATATAGTGAGTTGCATAGATCGCCTAAAACCCAACGACAGGCACGTCGCAATAATGATCGTAGCTCTGTGCGTTCGATATCAACAAAATCGCGTGTTAATCAATTAGATAACATGCGTCTACAAGCCAAACGATCAAACAATCAAAACAAACATAACAATTTTGCCAATTCGTTTAGTCTATTGTCCGATTCTGATTTTGAATCAGATTCCCAACTGCAACAACAACAACAGCCATTAGTTGAACTGCCAGAATTACAACAGACTGAGCCACAGCAGCAACAAGAACAACAACAAGAACAACAACAGCAAGATGAATCTATTTTAATAAATAGTTCTCCGCCATATACACAGCATTCGGCTACATCACAGCCCATGACAATGCCAAAGTTAGCTGCAGCTGTGACAGCAACTTTGTCACAAAATTCAAACACTGTTCCCATTATTGACAACGATATAGTAATGGCAAATTCTGTCAATCATATTGCTGCTTCGAGTCCAAAATCTGTTGGCGCTCCTACAAAAAAGGAATTTAAGCCGCCACAGATATGCATTCAGCAGCGTCAATTTCCAATTTCGAATGGCCAGCAGTCTACAAGTACATTATTAGCTCAAGCACTCACAAGTGACATTGATAGTCTTGTTAATAAACTAAATGGGCATTTGCCTCCAATCACTGATTATGCCATCAAATTGGGTGGCCCAGGCACTATACGAGTTTTACCAAAAACTCCCGATGCCTATCGTCAGATCATTAAAGTCTTACAAACAGACAGTACGATACAGTTTAATACCTATCAGCTGCGTGAGGATCGTTCGTTTCGTGTTGTAGTGCGAGGAATTCATTCCTCCACAAGCACTGAACGCATCCGAAATGAGTTAAGCAATATGGGGTATACAGTTCGTAATGTATATAATCCCAAATATCGTAATCGTCATGGTACCGGCATGTATACACCACACTTGTTCTTTATTGAATTGGCCCCTGGGTCAACGGATAAGAACAAGAGTATATTTGGTATTAAGAGTTTATGCAAATATGTTGTCAGCGTTGAATGGCCATATCGCAAAAATAACTATTTGCCGCAATGTTATCGCTGTCAGCGATACAACCATACCGCTCGTTATTGCTTTCGAGCGCCACGTTGTGTGAAATGTGGCAATGATCACTCCACACAATCATGTACAAAGCCCGATGATGCACCACCAAGGTGTGCCAATTGTGGCAAATCTCATCCGGCCAATTACAAGAGATGTATCTATTATCTCAATTTAATAAATACCAAACAATTGGATACGAATGTTACCAATTTTGTTACCAATTCAAATATGAAACAGGTAAATCTGCAGCAGACTCTGCCACAGACATATAAACAGCCACAACGGCAATTTAGGCAACAACAACAACAGCAGCAACAGCAGATAAACCCACCTGTCTCTTCTTTTTCTATTAAAACTGCTACCCAGCACCAACAAAAGCAAAGACAGCAGCAGCAGCAGCAGCAGTTGCCACGGCAACAGCAGCAACAGCAACAGCCGCAGCAACCTCAACCAAAACTGACTAAAAAGTCATCAAAACGCAGTCGTAGACAGCGTAATGACAATAATAAGAAACGGCAACAGCAGAGACAACAGCGGCAACATCAACAACAACAACAACAACAAAACAATCGGCAAATGCCGATTAATTATATAGGCAACAATAATAATAATAATGTTGCAAATATTGTTGATGATGATGTTGCTGTAGTATCTCTGTGCCAACAACAACAACAACAACAACAACGACAGCAATACGCCAATAGGGCACATAATAATTTAAATAAAAATCTTGATCCACGTGCCAGATGGGCACATATTCAAAAATTACAGTTGGAACAAGAAAAGCGCCAGCAGTTGCAACTGGATAGTGGCTCTCTTCAACGAGAGCAATTGGTTCAGTTGCAGCAGCAGCAGCTTGAAAAAACATTAGAAATGCATCAATTAAATGCACAACACACATTGACCCATCAACAGCAAGATATGCCAATGCTAGTTGATGAACAAATACCGAGGCAGCAGCAGCAGCAGCAGCAGCAACTGCCTCCGTCCAATCAAAAAACATGGATGGAATTAATTGTCACTAAACAGCAAAGACAGCTGGACGAGATGATGGACAATATGGCACAAATGCAGCAAATGATTGCTGGAATAATTCGGCCAAATGGTTCCACTGCGACACCATCGCCCAATTAATTCAGATTGTCCATTATCTCAGTTTTCACCTGTATTGACAAAATTATAACCAAAAAAACAATATATATATTGGTGCAAAGAGATAGTTTAGTTTGGATACAAACTTATTATTTCTATTACATTTCTAAGTTGATTAATTACAATTATTATTTCTACAAATTAATTTAATTAATTTATTTTATTTTCTAAACTGTTTCTTTTGCTTTTGCCAATTAAATAAAAAACAATTTTTTGCAAACATATTAACTGCCAGTATCTAAAAGTATGCAATGCATTTATTAATTTTAATGCATTTGGGCTTTTATATACTGGCACACACTCACACACACACACACAAAACGACAAACAACATAATTTGGTATGTTTGTCTTTACGCATTATCAGTCAGTTAGTACGATATGCATTTCCTTTAAATGCAAATTAATTTTTCAATGTGCTGGCTAACAAAGTCACTTAACACACATTCAAACAGAGAAGAATATTATAGTATTTCTCTCCATAACGGTCAGCTAACACCTAAAAGTAAGCAATGCATTTTGTTTCTATTGCAAAATGTCCTCGCACACACACTTATATATAACGAAATAACACCATATTAGTATGGATGCTATTTCTAATCAGTCAGCCGGCCAGTACGCTATGCATTATTTTTTTCTAAATGCAAAAACGTCAACATCAATGTGCTGGCACACACACACACACACACTCATCATTTACCGTCTACTGGGCAGCTTCTCCAGCCATTGCAGCGTTTTTATGCAGTATTTCATCATGTGGTGCATACTTTTGTGCGCTGCTCAAAATCCACATGTGCAGAAGCAGAGTTCGAGTTTGGCGCTAACAACATCACACAGAACAGAACAGCATATATATGCATATATACACGTATTTACCATCATAATTATGTATATCTGTATATATATATGCTTTCTTTTAACATTATTATAGCCATTATTGTTAATATACACACACACACAACCACACACATGCACACATATTAATAAATACACATATGTATATAGACACACACATTTATTACACACACATATATATATGTATAAACATTTAATTGTATTTAAAAAATGCTATTTTAAGTACACATACATTCACACACATGCAAATTTAAATAAGAGCGCACACACACATACATACACATACATACACTTTCTATTAAGAAACATGTATAGATATTATTTTTAAATCTAACGTATCACATACATACACACACTCGCATATACATTCAAACGCATAAGAATATGCAGAGCAAAAAATAGTAAACCTCTTTACACATAATATCAACATAAACAATAACAATAGTACCACTACTTCCCCACCCCCAAACAATAGAAAAATGGCCAAACCAATTGAATTGTTCGCCTGTGCTTAAGTATAGTGAGAGAAGGCACAAATTTTTTGGGCAACAAACAAGACAACATCATCTCAATTTGGTAACAATATATTAATCAATTCTCAATCATTATCCCTCACCACTATTTACAAATACACAAACCAAATTGTTTCAAACACAACTGGCGATATAGCAGTAAGCAAAAATCGTTTTAAAGCACGAGTATTGCCATTCATATCTCTGGGCATTTATTGCATTGACTCGTGTTTTTGGACTTTTTATGCTACATTATTCGCTAAAATCTAATACATATAACACAAAACAACAATATTAATTTGTTGTTGTTTTTTACAATTCTCTCCAATTAAAATTAAGTACACATACATAACTGTTGGCTAATGGTGTTTCAAAGAATTAAATACTGATGCTGCACTTGACTCTGTAATTAACTATGTCACTGTTTTTTCTAATTGAACACGTTGGAAAAGTTTTTCGTTGCTAAAATTATTATTAAAAATCCTAAACATCAATATTATTTAATTTAACAAATGTATGTTAAATATATAATTAGAGATAGTTTTTACAATAATAATGGAAAAATAATACTTTTATAAAATTGTGTAATTGTATGCTAATAGTCTGTACAATTGTTTATGCTTATATATATATATGTGCATACAAATATGAGTTTTGTATTGGCCTCTCATATTTCACATATATATATGCATATAACAAACAGACACATACACACACACATTGACTTATCAAACTACATGCAAAAAACTACATGTACAATACACAAACACACACCATAATAATAATATTTGATGTATATATTTTAGGTTTAATTTTAGCAATATTTTTCCATATGACATAGATTATAACGAAAATTTTCTATGTGTAGTTTAGTTTGTGTAATATTTTTAATATAAGTAATGTAAGACACTCATGCACACACACACACACACACGCAAAGCAATGCAAAATATTGTTTGAACAACAACATACACTACACCATATATGTACATATATATACACACACACACACACATAACATATTCTCTTTTGTAACGTTTTTCGAGAAAAAATAAGAATAATGAATAAAGGAAAAAATGTGATGTAGATGTGTGTGAGAGAGTGTTGTGCTGAGTGGAGAAAGAGAGAGAGTGAGAGAGTGAGAGTGACGTGTGATGCTTCTGGACGTTTCCATGTGTGTCTACGAAGCCTGCCTAGAGGAGAGCTTTCAAAGCTCTTGTCCTCTACTGCTGCTGCTACAACACTTGAAGTGCGAGAGAGCGTTGAGAAGTAGCAGTCTGGAGCCTGACCTGACAAGACGTAGCAGTCTGGAGCCTGACCTGACAAGACGTCAATTCAATTGTGCGCAGATGCAAGCGCACATTGACTGACACACACACACACACACATAACGATCACTCATTCATTTGCTCACTCACTTGATCAAATTCCATACACACACACAACCCATACAACACACAAACACACAAACACACACATAAATACATAGAAAAAAAACAGAACAGAAACAGAACAGAACAGAAAAAGTGAAAAAGTTTATTTATTTAATAATACATATAACATTGATTAAACAATACAATCAATCAATATAAAAACAAAACATTTGAAATATATGTGTGTGTGTGTGTATTGTTTTAAATACACTTGTACTCATGTACTGTGCTATTTGATAGTATACGTATATACATATATATATTTAAATACATATAATCAAAAAAAATATATAAATATAAATATAAATATTAAAAAAATGTTGATAATAATAGTGGTAAAACAGTGCATATATATAACTCGGGTAAGTGGTGTGCAGATATATATATGTATACTTTTCGTATTTATATATGTTTTGTGCCAACTGTACTTGATTTTCATATTCATAACTTGCAGCAGCAGCAGCAGCAATTGTTTCACTAAAAACAGAAACTGCGCAATTTACTTTTTTCACACACACACACACATATCTCATACATATATCTCATACATAGCACTCTGTCTCTTTTCGCCTCTGTATTTATCTATGCTGAGTTAAACGGAGCAAGCGCACACACTTTACTTGCACAGAGTAGTGTAGTAGTAGTAGTAAAGTAAAGTAAAGCATAGCTTTCGGCCTGAAAGCTTTCATACATACATTTTTAGCTAACAGCGCATACTCGCATATTCTCGCCACATACACGCACACACACATATATCACTTTCTCTCCCATTACTATAGGTTGGAGAAACTCTTATACTCTTATACTCTTGCACTCTTGCACTTGTTTGCTTGTTTGTGGTGAGCTTTTCTTGGAGCGCCATATTGTTTTGTGTGCTCTCACTCTTCAATATATACCACACTCTTATACCAGACACATATGCACGTACTGTGCTTTATCTCTCATACCAGCCTCTTATATTGCCCATACAAATAGGCAATAGGACTTATACAACAACAACAACACATACACTCTCTCTCTCTGTTGTTGTACTCTTGTACTCTTTTGCCATCTGTTCGATGAGCTTTTCTCGTGATCGCCATATTGCTTTGTGCGCTCTCAGAATCAAAGAGTCTAGAACAATCGAGAGAATTGTAACCAGGTAAATTGCATCTTTTCAGAATCGGCTCCAATTTTTACAGTCAGTCATAACGGCGTGTCATCGCCAAATACACACACACACACATACATATAATTAATAAATATATATATACATTATATTATATTATTATTAATTTACAGCTCAATATATATATATATATATAATAAATATAGCGTGTCGTCGCTATTATTATTATTGTTTTTGTTTCTTTCAGCAGCAATAACATTAAGCTGTGCATAATTTCGTTGGCGCCATCTAGTGGCCAGCCGAATGAGTTATTTGCGCTTACAGCTTTTATGTGTTTGTGCTTTTGCTTTTGTCTTAGCTTCCTGAATCGCCATCTATTGGTAAGGTACTGCATATACACACATATATATATATACTTGCAGAATTTCGTAGCTTAAGCGCTGCTGCTACTCTCGCTGCTACTTGAGATCTGCATTCACTGCAACGAAACAAACAAACAAGCAAATAAGCAAATAAAAATAAATATTCACATATATATGGGCGTGTCGTCGCCTTAAACACATATTTACAAATATATATGCAAATATTTACTTACTTTAATAGTTAAAGGCGTGCCGTCGCCTATATATATATACATATAAATATATATACATTTAAATACATTTCTGCCAGCGTGTCGACGCTATCTACATATATACTCAAAACGGCAATTTGGTCCCATTTATTAAGTATAATTTGAATAGCAAATTGTAAGTAGCAATTGTTTTTTTTGCATTTCTTTTGCTATTCTATTATTAATACTTTTCAATAATGTTTAGAAATAATAGGCTAAACGATTTTACATAGTTGTACAGGCGTGTTGTCGCCCACTCAGCAGGGTGTGTTCAGTGGTTTTAACCACTGTCACACCCTGGCTGAAACTTTAAAAATCATAACTCAATATGTAGATATATGTTGTGGAACATTTTGTTAGTCACATATACATATATTTTCATTCTAGTTGACTTACATTTATTTATAAGATAGGCTTATAAATAGTTCATAAGGTGTATTGCAGCCATTTTCACAACAAAAAGGCTTTTTCCATGCCATTGTTGATAATGTGCTGCTTTCCAATGATATATTTAAAGAATATCAAGTTGTGAAATATGTCATTTTATCCCATTTATAATTGTTTTTAGCTGTTGTGGCGTGGCAACAGTACTCATCATTTCAATTGCAATTGGAACTTGAATTCTTGTATAAGACAAGTCCATTTAATATTTTTTACCTTTAAAACTTATTTTTGCTCAAATGATTGGCCTCCATATTGGTGTATGGAATGCCAATGGCTTGTCTCGTAAAATTGATGAGCTTGAGCAATTCATTCACTCTCATAACATTGATCTCATGCTTATCACTGAGACTCATTTCACTTCAAGCTCTCATATTGAAATACCTGGATTTACACTTATTACGGCCAATTCCCCCTATTCACATTTATATATTGGTGGGGCTGCCATTCTCATTTCAAATCGAATCCAGACTTTGCCGTCCATATCTTTGCCACATCTGCATTGTGCCATTGTGCGTTTGCATACGGATTTGGGTAGTGTAACAATAGCATCGTGCTATTGGCCACCAAATCAAAGTGTCAGTGCAGAGGATTATGTCTGCTTGTTTGATCAATTGGGTGCAAACTTTCTAATATGCGGTGATTGGAATGCAAAACATCGGCTGTGGGGCAATGCGCGCCGTTGTATGCGTGGCACTTGTCTTGCCGATCTTATAATGCGTTCCAACCACTTAAATGTCCTCACAACGGCAGAACCAACTCACTTTCCGTCAAATGGCAATTGTCCGAGTGTACTTGACTTTGGTATCTATGCTGGCATATCAAGTCGTCGATTTGCCATTAGACGCCTGGTTGAGATGCATAGTGATCACTTGCCATTGTTAATAGAAGTCAAGCTAGCCATAAATGGCAATGTCACCACAGATATACCTTCAGTTGGCCATCGCACTCGTCGCCGCCTATTGACTGAGCATTCAAATATATCCGTTTTTCAGAAAAAACTGGATATTTCGGTTAAACTGAACGTTGATATTAACTCATCAAATGATATTGATGATATGCTAGATAATTTCAAACAAAAGCTATATGATGCAGCCAAATGTGCTAATTCTCCAGCATCTTTATTAGCATCTCAGCAAGATAACAATAAGATTGCAAACAACAGCACTGTACCTACGATTTCTTCTCCGCCATCAACTTTTATTAGAACGGCTGAACAGCTAGAATTGATGAAACTTAAACGAAGATTCCGCAAACGATGGATGCGTTCGCGTCGCCATGATGACTGGCTAGTGTGGCAGCATGCTGCTCGCCAACTTGCTAGACAATTGCAATGTCAACGGCAGGAGTATGTAGATTTCGTATTACGTAATGCTGACCCTCAAAAGAAGGGTAGCTTCAATTTGTGGCGTGCCACAAAAGACTTAAAGCAGCAACCGCATTGCCAACAAGCAGTGCGCAATCAAAATGGCATCTGGTGTCAGTCTGCTGCTGAGCAGACAGAGGCATTTGCCGATGATCTTGAACAGCGCTTTACGCCCTTTGATATTGCTCCAAAAGAGCATTGTTATCGCGTTGAGCGCTTTCTTAGTCAGACTGTCCAATTAAATGACATTACTAATTATACAACACCCAAAACGTATATCCGTCATGCCACAATTGGTGAGCTAAACGCTTATATTGATCAATTACAGTTGAGAAAATCTCCTGGACTTGATCAAATTGATAACTTTATGCTTAAATCATTGCCACTCAAGGCCCGACTTTTTCTTTTGCTGCTCTTCAACCACATGCTTAGACTGCATTATTTTCCATCACAATGGAAATGTGCAGCAGTTCGCATGATTTTAAAGTCGGGCAATAAGTCGGCATCTGACTTAAATTCATACCGACCAATAAGTTTATTATCAACCATTTCCAAACTTTTTGAGAAAATTTTGTATGAACGGCTTTTATGCGAAATACAATCTCCAATCGATAGTGAATCTAAATTGGATGGTGCTATCATCATACCTGAACATCAATTTGGATTTCGTGCTGAACATAGCACTATTCAACAAGTGCATCGGCTTGTCGATCACATTAACACGGCATTTGAAAGAGGCCACTGTACGTCTGGAGTTTTTCTTGATCTCCAACAAGCCTTTGATCGTGTATGGCACGCTGGGCTTCTATTTAAACTACGTATGTTTATTAGTGAACCTCTCTTTCAAATTCTTAAATCATATTTGTCCAATCGCACCTTCTGTGTGCTTAGCAATAATAATAATAACCCATGCAAAACAGATTGCAAATTCAAAAACAACAACAACACAATGCAGTCAACAGTGAGGCCAATACTGGCTGGCGTGCCACAAGGAGGCGTTTTAGCGCCATTATTGTTTAACATCTTTGTGTCTGATATGCCCTGCATTGTAAAGCATGTTGAGAACTTTTATCAAATCAATGAGCAATCCTCTTTGGCAGATAAGTTCCATTTATTAACGCCTTAACGGCAACATATGCAGATGATACTGCATTTTTATGCAGTACCATTAGCCCACTATTATCCACCAATATTATGCAGGGACATGTTAATCGTTTCGCTGAATGGGCCAATAATTGGAACATACAAGTGAACAACAACAAGTCGGTAAATATTCTTTTCACACTGCATACTCTTGGTGTTTATCCAAATCCCATGCTCATTAATAACAAAATCATACCGACTAAAAGTCATTGCAAGTACTTAGGTTTACATTTGGACAGTAAACTTAAATGGGCACGACATACTCGAATCACTGTGCAAACAGTGCGTGCCAAATTGTCCAAATACAAATGGCTACTATCTGCTAGCCAATCACAGCTATCTATTAAAAATAAACTTTTAATATATAAACAAATTATAGCGCCAGTTTGGCATTATGGAATTGAGCTTTATGGCGTTGCAGCTGATACTCATCTGCGCAAATTGCAGAGTTTTCAGTCAAAAGCTCTACGTTTAATTACAGGCGTTCCATTCTATATTAATAATCGTACGCTGCATCGAGACTACGATATGCCAACAATTTATGATCAAATAAATTCTCAAGCTAGTCGACATAATGAAAGACTCATCCGAATAAATTAGCAAAAATGCTAGTTCTTTCTGATCGCCATCACACGCAACGCCGGCTCAAACGTTTATGGCCTGGTGTGCAATTAATAGAGCGAAGAGCTCCAACCAATCTCTTTTTACCAATAATTTAATTCAATAATAGAATATAAACAATTTCATAACGTACAAATAGTACAACTACAATTATAATCAAAAACAAAAAATTATTGGTAAAGAGAAACATTTTATAACATTAAATAATCTTATTATTATTTTTATTTAACTTTCAATTGCTATTAATTAAATTAAAAACAATTTTTTGCAAACATATTAACTGCCAGTATCTAAAAGTATGCAATGCATTTATCAATTTTAATGCACTCGGGCTTTTATATACTGGCACACACACTCACACAAAACGACAAACAACATAATTTGGTATGTTTGTCTTTACGCATTAACAGTCAGTTAGTACGATATGCATTTCCTTTAAATGCAAATTAATTTTCAATGTGCTGGCTAACAAAGTCACTTAACACACATTCAAACAGAGAAGAATATTATAATTTTTTCTCTTCACAACGGTCAGCTAACACCTAAAAGTAAGCAATGCATTTTGTTTTTTTGTAATGCAAAATGTCCTCGCACACACACATATATATAACGAAATAACACCACATTAGTATGGATGCTATTTCTAATCAGTCAGCCGGCCAGTACGCTATGCATTATTTTTCCAAATGCAAAAACGTCAACATCAATGTGCTGGCACACACACACACTCATCATTTACCGTCTTCTGAGCAGCTTCTCCAGCCATTGCAGCGTTTGTATGCAGTATTTCATCATGTGGTGCATACTTTTGTGCGCTGCTCAAAATCCACATGTGCAGAAGCAGAGTTCGAGTTTGGCGCTAACAACATCACACAGAACAGAACAGCATATATATGTATATATATGCATTCTTTTAACATTATTATAGCCATTATTGTTAATATACACACACACACACACATGCACACATGCACACATATTAATAAATACACATATGTATATAGACACACATTTATTACACACACATATATATGTATGAACATTTAACTGTATTTAAAAAATGCTATTTTAAGTACACATACATTCACACACATGCAAATTTAAATAAGAGCGCACACACATACATACACATACATACACTTTCTATTAAGAAACATGTATAGATATTATTTAAATCTAACGTATCACATACATACACACACTCGCATATACATTCAAACGCATAAAAATATGCAGAGCAAAAAATAGTAAACCCCTTTACGCATAATATCAACATAAACAATAACAATAGTACCACTACTTCCCCCCCTTTTAAAAAAATAATAGAAAAAATGGCCAAACCAATTGAATTGTTCGCCTGTGCTTAAGTATAGTGAGAGAAGGCACAAATTTTTTGGGCAACAAACAAGACAACATCATCTCAATTTGGTAACAATATATAAATCAATTCTTCCCCACCACTATTTACAAATACATAAACCAAATTGTTTCAAACACAACTGGCGATATAGCAGTAAGCAGAGATCGTGTTAAAACACGAGTATTGCCATTCATATCTCTGGGCATTTATTGCATTGGCTCGTGTTTTGGACTTTTTATGCTACATTATTCGCTAAAATCTAATACATATAACACAAAACAACAATATTAATTTGTTGTTTTTTACAATTCTCTCCAATTAAGTTTAAGTACACATACATAACTGTTGGCTAATGGTGTTTCAAAGAATTAAATACTGATGCTGCACTTGACTCTGTAATTAACTATGTCACTGTTTTTTCTAATTGAACACGTTGGAAATTAGTTTTTCGTTGCTAAAATTATTATTAAAAATCCTAAACATCAATATTATTTAATTTGACAAATGTATGTTAAATATATAATTAGAGATAATTTAAAAAAAAAATAATACTTTTATATAATTGTGTAATTGTATGCTAATAGTCTGTACAATTGTTTATGCTTTATACATATATATAAATATGAGTTTTTTATTTGGCCTCTCATAGTTCACATATATATATGCATATAACAAACAGACATACATACACACACACACACACATTGACTTATCAAACTACATGCAAAAAACTACATGTACAATACACAAACACACACCATATTAATAATATTTGATGTATACTTTTAGGTTTAATTTTAGCAATATTTTTCCATATGACATAGATTATAACGAAAATTTTCTATGTGTAGTTTAGTTTGTGTAATATTTTTAATATAAGTAATGTAAGACACTCATGCACACACACACACACACACGTAAAGCAATGCAAAATATTGTTTGAACAACAACATACACTACACCATATATGTACATATATATACACACACACACACACATAACATATTCTCTTTTGTAACGTTTTTTCGAGAAAAAATAAGAATAATGAATAAAGGAAAAAATGTGATGTAGATGTGTGTGAGAGAGTGTTGTGCTGAGTGGAGAAAGAGAGAGAGTGAGAGAGTGAGAGTGACGTGTGATGCTTCTGGACGTTTCCATGTGTGTCTACGAAGCCTGCCTAGAGGAGAGCTTTCAAAGCTCTTGTCCTCTACTGCTGCTGCTACAACACTTGAAGTGCGAGAGAGCGTTGAGAAGTAGCAGTCTGGAGCCTGACCTGACAAGACGTCAATTTATTCCTGTGCGCAGATGCAAGCGCACACTGACTGACACACACACACACACATAACGATCACTCATTCATTAGCTCACTCACTTGATCAATCCCATACACATACAACACACAAACACACAAACACACACATAAATACATAGAAAAAAAACAGAACAGAACAGAACAGAAAACAGAAAAAGTGAAAAAGTTTATTTATTTAATAATACATATAACATTGATTAAACAATACAATCAATCAATATAAAAACAAAACATTTGAAATATATGTGTGTATGTGTGTATTGTTTTAAATACACTTGTACTCATGTACTGTGCTATTTGATAGTATACATATATACATATATATATTTAAATACATATAATCAAAAAAAATATATAAATATAAATATAAATATTAAAAAAATGTTGATAATAATAGTGGTAAAACAGTGCATATATATAACTCGGGTAAGTGGTGTGCAGATATATATATGTATACTTTTCGTATTTATATATGTTTTGTGCCAACTGTACTTGATTTTCATATTCATAACTTGCAGCAGCAGCAGCAGCAATTGTTTCACTAAAAACAGAAACTGCGCAATTTACTTTTTTCACACACACACACACATATCTCATACATATATCTCATACATAGCACTCTGTCTCTTTTCGCCTCTGTATTTATCTATGCTGAGTTAAACGGAGCAAGCGCACACACTTTACTTGCACAGAGTAGTGTAGTAGTAGTAGTAAAGTAAAGTAAAGCATAGCTTTCGGCCTGAAAGCTTTCATACATACATTTTTAGCTAACAGCGCATACTCGCATATTCTCGCCACATACACGCACACACACATATATCACTTTCTCTCCCATTACTATAGGTTGGAGAAACTCTTATACTCTTATACTCTTGCACTCTTGCACTTGTTTGCTTGTTTGTGGTGAGCTTTTCTTGGAGCGCCATATTGTTTTGTGTGCTCTCACTCTTCAATATATACCACACTCTTATACCAGACACATATGCACGTACTGTGCTTTATCTCTCATACCAGCCTCTTATATTGCCCATACAAATAGGCAATAGGACTTATACAACAACAACAACACATACACATACACTCTCTCTCTCTGTTGTTGTACTCTTGTACTCTTTTGCCATCTGTTCGATGAGCTTTTCTCGTGATCGCCATATTGCTTTGTGCGCTCTCAGAATCAAAGAGTCTAGAACAATCGAGAGAATTGTAACCAGGTGAATTGCATCTTTTCAGAATCGGCTCCAATTATTGCAGTCAGACATAACGGCGTGTCATCGCCAAATACACACACATACATATAATTAATAAATATATATATACATTATATTATATTATTATTAATTTACAGCTCATATATATATATATATATAATAAATATAGCGTGTCGTCGCTATTATTATTATTGTTTTTGTTTCTTTCAGCAGCAATAACATTAAGCTGTGCATAATTTCGTTGGCGCCATCTAGTGGCCAGCCGAATGAGTTATTTGCGCTTACAGCTTTTATGTGTTTGTGCTTTTGCTTTTGTCTTAGCTTCCTGAATCGCCATCCATTGGTAAGGTACTGCATATACACACATATATATATATACTTGCAGAATTTCGTAGCTTAAGCGCTGCTGCTACTCTCGCTGCTACTTGAGATCTGCATTCACTGCAACGAAACAAACAAACAAGCAAATAAGCAAATAAAAATAAATATTCACATATATATGGGCGTGTCGTCGCCTTAAACACATATTTACAAACATATATGCAAATATTTACTTACTTTAATAGTTAAAGGCGTGTCGTCGCCATTTTTTTATACTTACATACCTTTGCTTAATATATATATAAACGTGTATATATATTTTATATCTTGAGCATATTAAATATACAAAATTTCATGCCAGCGTGTTGTCGCTATTACAATTTTCTTTTTCATATACACACATATATAAGTTTTCTTTCAGCTAAACCAATATATACATATATATATGTATATGTGTTTTTTTTTTTTTCAATTGCATATATATATATATATATGTATGTAGTACATCAAACGGCAATTTAGTGCCACTTCTTGAGTATATTTTAGATCCTTTCGTTAGTATTTGTAGATCTTAATTTAATATACAATAATAAATTAGCAAGTAGTGCATTAGTTATAGCCAATAAATTTACATAAAATTTCACTTGTTAAATATATATATATTGACAATGTCACTTTCCAAACCATTAGCTGAACCAATGTTGCCATCGCCAACATTGTCTGTTGATTTTGCATCAGATACATCGTCGGAAATAATGCCGGCATTACAGTTGTCAATGTCTCAGAACGAACTGCCACCAGCTGGTGCTCCAACTGGTTGTAGCAGTGTATATACAAATCCAAACACTCCCTCAGAAGTCCATTCAAAACTTGCCTATTATAGGCGTATGATTGATCTGCTTGAATGTAGTGGTAGCATATCTGACAGTCCCAGTGTTAGTGCTGGTGCTGGTGCTGGTGCTGGTGGTAATATTAATAGTGATGTTGATATTACTGGTGGGATAAGTAGTGATTGTGAAGTTGCCGCACAATCGCTGCGTAAAATTGTTGATTCGTCTTCAACTATTGCATCCCATCCCCAGAATGCTGCTACAGAAATTTCAACAGAATTACAATGCCCAATGAGGCCACCACTGCCACCACAGCAACTGCCACTTTTGACTGCCACTCCTCCTGTTCCATTAGAGTCTATTGGTGACACTATTATTGGCAATATTGAGGAACAAACTGGTGTGTCTGGTGTCGGTGCTGACACTTCTGTCAATATTGGCAAAAATGCCAATGTTGTCGGTGTTAGTTCGGGTGCCGGTGTCTGCGCCAGTGCAGCCCTATATAGTGAGTTGCATAGATCGCCTAAAACCCAACGACAGGCACGTCGCAATAATGATCGTAGCTCTGTGCGTTCGATATCAACAAAATCGCGTGTTAATCAATTAGATAACATGCGTCTACAAGCCAAACGATCAAACAATCAAAACAAACATAACAATTTTGCCAATTCGTTTAGTCTATTGTCCGATTCTGATTTTGAATCAGATTCCCAACTGCAACAACAACAACAGCCATTAGTTGAACTGCCAGAATTACAACAGACTGAGCCACAGCAGCAACAAGAACAACAACAAGAACAACAACAGCAAGATGAATCTATTTTAATAAATAGTTCTCCGCCATATACACAGCATTCGGCTACATCACAGCCCATGACAATGCCAAAGTTAGCTGCAGCTGTGACAGCAACTTTGTCACAAAATTCAAACACTGTTCCCATTATTGACAACGATATAGTAATGGCAAATTCTGTCAATCATATTGCTGCTTCGAGTCCAAAATCTGTTGGCGCTCCTACAAAAAAGGAATTTAAGCCGCCACAGATATGCATTCAGCAGCGTCAATTTCCAATTTCGAATGGCCAGCAGTCTACAAGTACATTATTAGCTCAAGCACTCACAAGTGACATTGATAGTCTTGTTAATAAACTAAATGGGCATTTGCCTCCAATCACTGATTATGCCATCAAATTGGGTGGCCCAGGCACTATACGAGTTTTACCAAAAACTCCCGATGCCTATCGTCAGATCATTAAAGTCTTACAAACAGACAGTACGATACAGTTTAATACCTATCAGCTGCGTGAGGATCGTTCGTTTCGTGTTGTAGTGCGAGGAATTCATTCCTCCACAAGCACTGAACGCATCCGAAATGAGTTAAGCAATATGGGGTATACAGTTCGTAATGTATATAATCCCAAATATCGTAATCGTCATGGTACCGGCATGTATACACCACACTTGTTCTTTATTGAATTGGCCCCTGGGTCAACGGATAAGAACAAGAGTATATTTGGTATTAAGAGTTTATGCAAATATGTTGTCAGCGTTGAATGGCCATATCGCAAAAATAACTATTTGCCGCAATGTTATCGCTGTCAGCGATACAACCATACCGCTCGTTATTGCTTTCGAGCGCCACGTTGTGTGAAATGTGGCAATGATCACTCCACACAATCATGTACAAAGCCCGATGATGCACCACCAAGGTGTGCCAATTGTGGCAAATCTCATCCGGCCAATTACAAGAGATGTATCTATTATCTCAATTTAATAAATACCAAACAATTGGATACGAATGTTACCAATTTTGTTACCAATTCAAATATGAAACAGGTAAATCTGCAGCAGACTCTGCCACAGACATATAAACAGCCACAACGGCAATTTAGGCAACAACAACAACAGCAGCAACAGCAGATAAACCCACCTGTCTCTTCTTTTTCTATTAAAACTGCTACCCAGCACCAACAAAAGCAAAGACAGCAGCAGCAGCAGCAGCAGTTGCCACGGCAACAGCAGCAACAGCAACAGCCGCAGCAACCTCAACCAAAACTGACTAAAAAGTCATCAAAACGCAGTCGTAGACAGCGTAATGACAATAATAAGAAACGGCAACAGCAGAGACAACAGCGGCAACATCAACAACAACAACAACAACAAAACAATCGGCAAATGCCGATTAATTATATAGGCAACAATAATAATAATAATGTTGCAAATATTGTTGATGATGATGTTGCTGTAGTATCTCTGTGCCAACAACAACAACAACAACGACAGCAATACGCCAATAGGGCACATAATAATTTAAATAAAAATCTTGATCCACGTGCCAGATGGGCACATATTCAAAAATTACAGTTGGAACAAGAAAAGCGCCAGCAGTTGCAACTGGATAGTGGCTCTCTTCAACGAGAGCAATTGGTTCAGTTGCAGCAGCAGCAGCTTGAAAAAACATTAGAAATGCATCAATTAAATGCACAACACACATTGACCCATCAACAGCAAGATATGCCAATGCTAGTTGATGAACAAATACCGAGGCAGCAGCAGCAGCAGCAGCAGCAACTGCCTCCGTCCAATCAAAAAACATGGATGGAATTAATTGTCACTAAACAGCAAAGACAGCTGGACGAGATGATGGACAATATGGCACAAATGCAGCAAATGATTGCTGGAATAATTCGGCCAAATGGTTCCACTGCGACACCATCGCCCAATTAATTCAGATTGTCCATTATCTCAGTTTTCACCTGTATTGACAAAATTATAACCAAAAAAACAATATATATATTGGTGCAAAGAGATAGTTTAGTTTGGATACAAACTTATTATTTCTATTACATTTCTAAGTTGATTAATTACAATTATTATTTCTACAAATTAATTTAATTAATTTATTTTATTTTCTAAACTGTTTCTTTTGCTTTTGCCAATTAAATAAAAAACAATTTTTTGCAAACATATTAACTGCCAGTATCTAAAAGTATGCAATGCATTTATTAATTTTAATGCATTTGGGCTTTTATATACTGGCACACACTCACACACACACACACAAAACGACAAACAACATAATTTGGTATGTTTGTCTTTACGCATTATCAGTCAGTTAGTACGATATGCATTTCCTTTAAATGCAATTTAATTTTCAATGTGCTGGCTAACAAAGTCACTTAACACACATTCAAACAGAGAAGAATATTATAGTATTTCTCTCCATAACGGTCAGCTAACACCTAAAAGTAAGCAATGCATTTTGTTTCTATTGCAAAATGTCCTCGCACACACACTTATATATAACGAAATAACACCATATTAGTATGGATGCTATTTCTAATCAGTCAGCCGGCCAGTACGCTATGCATTATTTTTTTCTAAATGCAAAAACGTCAACATCAATGTGCTGGCACACACACACACACACACTCATCATTTACCGTCTACTGGGCAGCTTCTCCAGCCATTGCAGCGTTTTTATGCAGTATTTCATCATGTGGTGCATACTTTTGTGCGCTGCTCAAAATCCACATGTGCAGAAGCAGAGTTCGAGTTTGGCGCTAACAACATCACACAGAACAGAACAGCATATATATGCATATATACACGTATTTACCATCATAATTATGTATATCTGTATATATATATGCTTTCTTTTAACATTATTATAGCCATTATTGTTAATATACACACACACACAACCACACACATGCACACATATTAATAAATACACATATGTATATAGACACACACATTTATTACACACACATATATATATGTATAAACATTTAATTGTATTTAAAAAATGCTATTTTAAGTACACATACATTCACACACATGCAAATTTAAATAAGAGCGCACACACACATACATACACATACATACACTTTCTATTAAGAAACATGTATAGATATTATTTTTAAATCTAACGTATCACATACATACACACACTCGCATATACATTCAAACGCATAAGAATATGCAGAGCAAAAAATAGTAAACCTCTTTACACATAATATCAACATAAACAATAACAATAGTACCACTACTTCCCCACCCCCAAACAATAGAAAAATGGCCAAACCAATTGAATTGTTCGCCTGTGCTTAAGTATAGTGAGAGAAGGCACAAATTTTTTGGGCAACAAACAAGACAACATCATCTCAATTTGGTAACAATATATTAATCAATTCTCAATCATTATCCCTCACCACTATTTACAAATACACAAACCAAATTGTTTCAAACACAACTGGCGATATAGCAGTAAGCAAAAATCGTTTTAAAGCACGAGTATTGCCATTCATATCTCTGGGCATTTATTGCATTGACTCGTGTTTTTGGACTTTTTATGCTACATTATTCGCTAAAATCTAATACATATAACACAAAACAACAATATTAATTTGTTGTTGTTTTTTACAATTCTCTCCAATTAAAATTAAGTACACATACATAACTGTTGGCTAATGGTGTTTCAAAGAATTAAATACTGATGCTGCACTTGACTCTGTAATTAACTATGTCACTGTTTTTTCTAATTGAACACGTTGGAAAAGTTTTTCGTTGCTAAAATTATTATTAAAAATCCTAAACATCAATATTATTTAATTTAACAAATGTATGTTAAATATATAATTAGAGATAGTTTTTACAATAATAATGGAAAAATAATACTTTTATAAAATTGTGTAATTGTATGCTAATAGTCTGTACAATTGTTTATGCTTATATATATATATGTGCATACAAATATGAGTTTTGTATTGGCCTCTCATATTTCACATATATATATGCATATAACAAACAGACACATACACACACACATTGACTTATCAAACTACATGCAAAAAACTACATGTACAATACACAAACACACACCATAATAATAATATTTGATGTATATATTTTAGGTTTAATTTTAGCAATATTTTTCCATATGACATAGATTATAACGAAAATTTTCTATGTGTAGTTTAGTTTGTGTAATATTTTTAATATAAGTAATGTAAGACACTCATGCACACACACACACACACACGCAAAGCAATGCAAAATATTGTTTGAACAACAACATACACTACACCATATATGTACATATATATACACACACACACACACATAACATATTCTCTTTTGTAACGTTTTTTCGAGAAAAAATAAGAATAATGAATAAAGGAAAAAATGTGATGTAGATGTGTGTGAGAGAGTGTTGTGCTGAGTGGAGAAAGAGAGAGAGTGAGAGAGTGAGAGTGACGTGTGATGCTTCTGGACGTTTCCATGTGTGTCTACGAAGCCTGCCTAGAGGAGAGCTTTCAAAGCTCTTGTCCTCTACTGCTGCTGCTACAACACTTGAAGTGCGAGAGAGCGTTGAGAAGTAGCAGTCTGGAGCCTGACCTGACAAGACGTAGCAGTCTGGAGCCTGACCTGACAAGACGTCAATTCAATTGTGCGCAGATGCAAGCGCACATTGACTGACACACACACACACACACATAACGATCACTCATTCATTTGCTCACTCACTTGATCAAATTCCATACACACACACAACCCATACAACACACAAACACACAAACACACACATAAATACATAGAAAACCGCACATCCGTACCTTGGAGTTAAAATGGATAAGAAACTAATATTTAATCAACACATCACTGGAATCATTACTAGGCTTCGTGCCAGAATTAATAAGCTCCGCTGGATGCTAAATCCAAATAGCAAGTTGCCCCTTAAAACAAGAGTACTGCTATATAAACAGCTAGTTGCACCGATTTGGCAATATACAATACCTGTGTGGGGTCCTCTTGCTAGCCAGTCACAATTTGATCGAATTCAAATAATCCAGAATAAAGCATTAAGAACCATTACTGGAGCTCCCTGGTACATACGCAATTGTACTTTACATGCAGACTTAAATGTCAAAACAATCAGTAAAGTTTATGAAACATTATGTTGCAACTATACTCACAGGCTGCTCAACCATTGTAATCCTGAGGCCAAGCGTCTGGCTCAGTTTCCATACGTCCCAACAAGACTATACCGTCCACGATATACATCCATGATTAACAAACACCTACCCCGGCATCTTAGACCACTGCCACCACCAGAGCCAGAGCCACCGCCTCGGCCGGTGCAAGTCGTGAGGCCATTCACACTGAGAGAACAGTTATTATTTGTACCCATCGAACGAGAACGGGAAAGATCTCGAGAAAATGCTGAGAGGTCCAGACTATACTTTCGTAGAATAGGCGAAAGATTCCATCGAAGAGGACGGGCTCAACAGGCCGCTCAACAGGCCGCTCTACAGGCATCTCTAGCCGCTGCAGAAGTGGCCCCAACGGCTACTGGTACTAATGAAGAAAGTACTGAGCTGGTCACGGCTGTGCTGGCGATAGCTGCACGAGCCGAAGATTCTCCTCAGTAGCCCAAAAAACTGCAGACCTTAAACCTGCACACTGAAATCATATCAAATTTCCGATGGATTCTGACGGGCTTCATGCTGCTGAGACAATGTGTCTCACCAATACACCTGAAATAAACTATGCCAATATACTTTGCATATCTACTTTCTGCTGAATCAACTCACCTCGTTACATACTGGCCGCAAGCAAGAGATGAATTGTGAATGGCCAATAGTCACAACTTCCCACGAACACACCTGAAATAAACTGCACAAGACTGCTCTGCTTTGTTGTTAATAATAATATCAAAGTTGTTTTCACAACTGAAATATAAAACAAAGCCATCTGGTTAAATAACATAGACCTGCTGACTCTTCAGAACCATTTGAGTAAAAAACAGCGCTGCCAACTGCTGTCAAAGAAAATAATATTGTAAACAAACAAACTGGCCAACAATTGCAAAACAAATAATCTCTATTATTATAAACGTATTATTAAATATTATTATTGTAAAATAATAATTATTTTGAAGATGCAAATTCGACACTTAACAACGCTAACTACCGGTGGTTCATACCACAGTCAACTCGCAACTGGAAACTTGCAGATTCCCAACGCATATGCAACCCGCACCCACACACACGCACACACACTTTGCTCGTACACAGCTGCGGGATTGATTCCCGCACACTACGCTCTGCAATAGTAGTTCTACTTAGTCAACAATCGAAAACTGATCATCAAGATGTATTCTGCATTGTATTATCTATATACAATGTATAATACACGCACTGAAGAGCAGCCAGATGTTATTCTCGTCAACCCGCACCCGCACCCGCACCCACATGCACGCACACACACACATTTTGCTCGTACACAGCTACGGGACTGATTCCGCAGCTTAATTGCTGCCTTTATATAAGCTGGCGAACAGAGTTCTCCGAGGACTCTCTCTCCGTCTTTGCCAATGAATAAGCGATCTCCGCCTCTTGAGGATGCCCAATTCTTCAACGCTGCTGGACCAAGAAACCTGCACGCATTCCCAACAACAAGCGGTATATCCTGCAATTAATAATTAACATAAGTTCTTCTTTGTTAAACATTTGTCAATTCATTATTGTAAACATTGCATTATTACAAGTACCTTCAGTACTTTCGCCAATCTTAAGCTTTATAGCGCCATATAATTCATGTAAAGTGCCTAATGTATTGGTATTGTTTGAATAAATCCACCTCTGGGGACACTATCCCTCCCTACCTGCTGGACAGGCTGTAGAGGCGATAGAGTCTCTTCGAGGTTTCATTCTCGTGCGAGATATCGTTACGAAGAAAGAAAACCACAGTCAACTCGCAACTGGAAACTTGCAGATTCCCAACGCATATGCAACCCGCACCCACACACACGCACACACACTTTGCTCGTACACAGCTGCGGGATTGATTCCCGCACACTACGCTCTGCAATAGTAGTTCTACTTAGTCAACAATCGAAAACTGATCATCAAGACGCATTCTGCATTGTATTATCTATATACAATGTATAATACACGCACTGAAGAGCAGCCAGATGTTATTCTCGTCAACCCGCACCCGCACCCACATGCACGCACACACACACATTTTGCTCGTACACAGCTACGGGACTGATTCCGCAGCTTAATTGCTGCCTTTATATAAGCTGGCGAACAGAGTTCTCCGAGGACTCTCTCTCCGTCTTTGCCAATGAATAGGCGATCTCCGCCTCTTGAGGATGCCCAATTCTTCAACGCTGCTGGACCAAGAAACCTGCACGCATTCCCAACAACAAGCGGTATATCCTGCAATTAATAATTAACATAAGTTCTTCTTTGTTAAACATTTGTCAATTCATTATTGTAAACATTGCATTATTACAAGTACCTTCAGTACTTTCGCCAATCTTAAGCTTTATAGCGCCATATAATTCATGTAAAGTGCCTAATGTATTGGTATTGTTTGAATAAATCCACCTCTGGGGACACTATCCCTCCCTACCTGCTGGACAGGCTGTAGAGGCGATAGAGTCTCTTCGAGGTTTCATTCTCGTGCGAGATATCGTTACGAAGAAAGAAAAACAAATTTTAAATATTTTATTGGCGCCAAATGTCTCGACTGCCACACTGCCAAACTATTTTTGTGTTCCTTTTATATTATAAGTGAAATGTTGCCAACTATGGCATACTGGAGTTGCCAGTAAAATTTTTCTGACGTCACTATTTTATAATAATTTTTTCAACACAATCAAAACTGCATTGCCAACTAAATTTAAACCGACTTGCCAACTATTTTATACTAATTGCTTTATAATGTAAATCTAGAATAAGTAAAAGTCAGACTTGCCAAATAGGTGCAGACGCGCCAAATTTAAATTTAAAAAAGACAAATGTAACTAGAGATGCCAGATTGTTCATTTTGTATTTCTCTTATAATTTAGGATAGTTTTATAAAAATGTTAATGTTATTTCTCTGTTAACGTAAATCTAGCTTGTATAAGTTGCTGTTTGTTAGTAATAAGACAAGCTAAATAAATCGTGCCAACCAGTTGCTTTCTGGCGGGCAAGTTGTGAACTTTAAAACAATGTCCTCTCCAATGCCGATCCTAACAAAAAAGGCGGCTTTAATTTATGGCGAGCTTGTAAGGGGCTGAAAGAGCAGCCCCACAAGCATACACCAGTTCGCAATCAACAGGGCGACTGGTGTAAAACAGTCAACGAACAAGTCGAAGCTTTTGCTGAAGAACTTGAAAATCGTTTCAAGCCATACAATATCAGTCCCCCTGAGCATGTTCAAATGGTTCAATCATCACTGAACAATGCTCAAATTACCCCAAATATCTCCATTAGGCACACTTCTCCAACTGAAATAATTTCTTTAATCAAGGAATTATCAGTAAACAAGGCCCCTGGAAATGACAGAATTGATAATTTTGTCATAAAATCACTTTCAAACCGAGCAATTCTTTTTCTCACCCACCTCTTCAACTGCCTTCTTCGCCTTCGGCACTTTCCCCAATCATGGAAATGTGCCAATATCTCTATGATCCACAAAGGGGGTGGCAAATCGTTGTCTGAAGTACGTAACTATCGACCGATTAGCCTTCTTCCCTCGCTTTCTAAACTATTCGAAAGAATAATTTACACCCGTCTTAACGACGAAGCTGTGGATAAGAATCTTATCCCATCTCATCAATTTGGTTTTCGTGAAAGCCATAGCACTATACAGCAAATACACCGTATTGTTCACCATATAAACTATGGCTTTGAAGACGGTCGTAATACTTCTGCTGTCTTTATTGACATTCAGCAAGCTTTTGATCGTGTATGGCATGATGGTTTGCTTTACAAATTATTAAATAATTTGTCAAATCCATTATACCACATAATCAAATCGTTCCTTTCAAATCGCTCCTTTGTCGTCAAAGATAGGGGTATACTTTCCAGCAAAAGGCCTATCTTAGCTGGTGTACCACAGGGCAGTGTATTGGCACCACTGCTCTATAATATCTTTACATACGACATGCCTCAGACTGAAAACACCCAAAACTTCGAAAAGAATACTCTCACTGCCACATATGCTGATGATACTGCATTTCTGGTGAGTGGCTTTGTGCCATACTCAACCAATATAATGCAGTTTCATCTTGATAGATTCCATGAATGGGCCACTTCATGGAACATCAAAGCAAATGGCTTGAAATCAAAACATGTAGTTTTCACACTACAAAATCGTTCTGACTGGCCTGAACTGAAACTCGGCAAAGTCAGTATCCCTAACGCCAACTTCGTCAAGTATCTTGGCTTAACTTTAGACAGAAAGTTGCTTTGGTCTAGGCATATTCACCTGACCCAACAATCTGTAAAAACTAAGCTTAAAAAGTATCACTGGCTCCTCAATCCCCGTTCTCGTCTCTCCCTATCAAACAAACTTCTCATTTACAAACAAATAATTGCCCCTGGTTGGCAATATGGCATCGAGTTGTATGGCTGTGCTTCTGACACACACATACGTAAACTCCAGTCATGCCAGTCCCAAGCTCTTCGACTAATTCTTAGTCCTCCCTACTACGTCAGCAATAAGACGTTACATACCGACCTCAAAGTATCTAGTGTATGGGAAGAGATAAATTCCCATGCAAATAGATACTTTGATAGACTGTACGCTCACAAGAACAGACAGACGTACAAACTGCTACACACCACTGGTCGGCATCTGAAGCGGATATGGCCAATCGAGCTTCGAAATAGGAAACCGCCGGATAGGGCTTTCTAATCCGGATCAACACCCCTACAAGGCTAAGTTTCCACACACACACATTTGTATATGCACTTGCATATGCAAACATTTCTCTTTCTTTTCTTCTCTTTTCTTTTCAGATCTCGAGCAATTGGGATCTTCTATACATTCAGCACGATGGCTTCTACTTTTGGCCATCTTTTTTCCATTTTTTCTCTATTTTTCTTCCCCAGTCTGGTACCATTTCTACTGGCTGGTTCCCACTCTCATCATCCCGCTTTCTACTACTTTCCTGGTTCAGCTACAGAGAGGGCTGAATCGAATCACAACTCATCGGACCTGCGCAATCTGGACATTGGGCTACAGGCAGGATCTGATGATAAATTGCCCCAACCCCGTGGCTCTCTGAATCCCCACACATCTGCATACTTGCTGGCTAGAGACGCAGTATAATAGCGTCGGAGCTGCACCCACCCAGCAGTAGCTATTTATAAAACACCCCAATGTTAATAGCTACTAACATCAGACAATACATCTTAGGTTGTTGTCACCTAGTGTGACTCAACGTAAATAAGAAAAAAATTATTTGTAAGAAATAATTAGCTACTAATATAAAATACGTTCTTGTTGTGTTCTGTTTTGAATTCGCATTCAAAGCAAAACAAAACAAAATAATTGCCATCCACCAAACCCGGCTACAAAAAGGGTCGCCAACGCGCGCAAATTATGTCTGTAAAATACTTTTGTAGTTCTAAGTTTGATCGGACAATAAACTGAAGCTGCTGGCATTCGCCAACAGTTTCTCGTAGTGCTAACAAGCACAGCTATCAAAAAAAAAAAAAAAACCATAACTAACTTGTTAATTTCATTTGCGAAAACTCACAACGACAGCGCTAGCAGAAATGCTTGCGCCAAAGTTGGCGTCTTTTGTATTCTTGAAACACGTGGATCTGCAAAAATTATCTTACACCATCTTTTTTCAACATCGCCACAATGGCCAAGCCAAAGAACAAAAAAAAGACGGCAAAGGCAACTAACAAAGCCAATAAAGACAATGAAATCATAAATATAGAAGACTTTGATACCGATGAAAATGTGACACCTGCCAATAATTTAACAGTGCGCAATGCTGTAAACGCCAATAAATCCAAACACAACTTAAGAGTAACATCGCCCTGCGACCCGTCTCCTAATGTAAGTGATGACGAAAATAGCTCGACCAGTTCACTAAACATTACTGAAGACAATGATGTACTGCCGTCCTATATGCTGGACAGTTCCAAGTCTGATCAAATGGATACTTCTATAACAAAAGCTGATGCACTCAATACGTCGGCTGCCAATAATGGCAGTATTGCTGCAATTGCCAACACAAAACCATCACCACTTTCAACACTGAGTTTCTCAATTAACCCTGCTAATGCCTCCACTCCAAAGATAACTCTAAAAGAAACGGCCAAAACACCGATTCCTGGGAAAACTATCAAACGAAAGGGTGCCCAATCAATCCAACAAACACTCAAACGAGTGCAAAACACAGACACCTCATCTATCATGCAGGCTTTTCAAACCAATGTAAATCCAATAACAAAGCTTAATGATATTCTTAGTAAAAAAGTTACTAATCCAACAGCCAATAATCCTAATAATAAATCAAATCCAAGGGGCAACTTAGATGATGCTATCATGGAAGTAGACACTTCTACTAAGCCCTCGGAAAAAGTTGTTCCAATACAATTACAACAGCGTACATTAAGTACAAAAGTTCCCACTCTGTTTCTTCCGAGTGTTAGCGACATTCAACCGATGTTAGAAATGCTCAATAATGCCTTGGGAGCACACAAATTTACAACTAAATGCACAAAAACAGGAGACATACGTGTACAATGCATTGATATAGCCACTTACAATATAGCACAGGAGCTGCTTGAAGCAAACAGTATACAAATGCACACACACCAACTCCGAAGTGAGCGAGGTTTTCGTATTGTTATAAACCACCTCCACCACTCAACGCCGTGTGACTGGATTCGGAATGAGCTTAACAATATGGGCCACTTAGTACGTTACATCAGCGTCATTAAAAATCGATTCGATAGTAAACCAACTAACAACTTTGAAGTTGAACTATGCCCAAATCCAGATACCAATGAAAAAATACTAGAGCTGACGACGCTTGGTAACCAACAAATTGAGGTAAAGCGCCAATGGAAGAGAGCCGACCCTGTGCAGTGCCACCGCTGTCAAGCTTTCGGCCACACAAAAAATTATTGTCGCAGACCTTTTGCCTGCCTCAAATGTGGTGAAGGTCATCCAACCACCACATGCACTAAGCCATCAAACACTCCAGGAAAATGCATCAATTGTAAGGGCCAACATATAGCCAGCCATAAATCCTGTCGTGTATTTAAAGCAGAGAGAAAGAAACTTTCACTAAACCGAGACCGTGAACAAAATGTAAATCTCCAGCGAAAACAGCCACCAGTCATCGCAAATAGGACTCCAACTAAAAATGCACTTGGACAATCGTCAGACAAGCAGCCGGCTCAAACTCCAAAATTCACCGCCCTAGAGCAACAATCATCTGCCAATAATGGCGCACCCACTTATAGCCAAATAACATCTGGGCAAACAAATAAAAGTGTAGCTAAAAATCCAGCAGCTATTCATTTAATGGCTTACCAAAATCAACTGCAACAGCAGAACGAACAGCAAAATCGCCAATTCAAGCAACCCCACATGACCACGAGTAAGGTACTGCCCAGTAATAATGTTACTAATCCATTTAAAAACCACAACAGCTCAAACAACAACAGACGCCCACAACCCAACACCCAAAGAAGATATAAATATCTGCAAAATGAGAGAGCTGCTGAAGCATCGCATCAACCACCCCTGGAACACCAGCGCCAACTAAACACTAGACAGCAAGAAAGCCAGCAATTCCAATGCATCGAAATGGCAGAGGAAAACGCTATTTTGGAGTCAATTCAAGTTAATGCTAAAACAATGCAAGAGATATTGAAAAAGCTGGATACAGTCGTAAGCCTATTTACCAAATTATTCACAACTAATAATTTAAACCAAATAGAACATAAACTTACTGACCTCCACACTAATCTACAAGCTCACCTCATGCAAAATACTGCGCATTCAACTAACCCAATACAATCAATAGATTATCCATTCACATATGCCAATGATATACCATTTAATGAGTAGAAACCAGACCTTTGACAATCTTTTCAAGCTGGCTTATTGGAATGCTGCTGGCATTAAAAACAAAATTAGTGAGCTTGAAATTTTCATTCACCGACATAAAATCGACGTTATGATGATCATAGAAACCCGGATGGGTCCTAACACTAATATATTCACTAATAACACAACTGCCTCAATAAATATTAATGGATATCAAACCTATACAGCTGAGCGCCGGCCAACTAACATTCGAAGTGGCGGGGTAGCCATCCTTATTAGAAATGGTTTAAAACACATAGCTCTTGAGCCAATTGAGCTTGAATTCATACAATGTGCCCCAATAGCCATTACAATTACAAACAGCGAAACCATAGCCATAGCACCACTGTATTGCCCACCGCAATACAACTGGACTGCTTCAAGTTTCTCCAAACTATTTAGCCATATGAACAAACAGTGCAAATCTGGATTTATCCTTTGCGGCGACTGGAACGCCAAAAATTCCTGGTGGGGTTGCCCACGCTCATGCCGTCGTGGCCGCGAACTAATGAATAGCATCCACAACACCAGATTCAATATCTTAGCCACTGGAGGAGCCACTCACTTCCCCTACTCGCAGAGAAGCCGACCGTCCGCCTTAGACTTCGCAATATATGCAGGCATTAGATTCGATCGATTAAGTACATTCTCCACAACGGATCTCGACTCGGATCACCTACCCATCCATATAGTATTGAACACAAGAAGAGCAGTATTGAGAACGCCCCCAAAAACCAAACTCTTGCCAAAATATGCTAATATTAAAAAATTTCACGATTACCTAAATGAGCATACAAGGCTCAATATCGACATTAATTCTGGCCTAGATATTGAGGATACAATAGATCTGCTCAACAAAAATATTCATGATGCAGCAGTAGCTGCAACACCCTCATTTCGTTATCGGTATCAGAACGCAAATCGTATGTCTTATGGACCATACAAATTAAATAATGAAGCTATTAGGCTTATTCAGCTTAAACGTCGATATAAAAGAGATTATATCTCCCAGCCGACCCCACATTCGCTCAGAAACCTACGGCAGATCCAAAAAAGATTAAGAAAATCAATACGTCAAGCCAAAGCGAGATATATTGACAATATATTTCAGCAAATTGACGAAACAGACCGCTACAAAATGCAAAAGCTTTGGAAAACAACAAATAGCATTAAAAGGCAACCGGAGCCAAATTATCCCCTCAAAATAGGTACTAATGCTACAAATAACAATAGAAATAACATCAAATGGACCAAAACAAGCATTGAAAAAGCAGAAGTGTTTGCGAATTATTTCGAGCAACGATTCAGTCCAATTTATACAAACTCTCCTGAAGATCGAGCACAGATAATCAATGAAACTACCCAGCAGATTCAAAGCTGGGAGCAAACACTATCCTCTACAATAACTGATCACCAAGCATCTGAAAATGGCGATGCAGAAACAGCTCTATTTAGGCCAATAACTGTCAACGAAATCATTGCTGAAATCTCTTTGCTAAATTTAAAGAAAGCGCCCGGGTTAGACAATATAGACAATAGAACTATAAAGGCACTGCCCAAAAAAGCAATAATCCTTCTCGCACTAATCTACAATTGCATAATGAGGCATGGACACTTCCCTCGCCAATGGAAACGTGCTGGTATAAAAACCATACTCAAACCGGGAAAACCATATGAAGATGTTTCTTCGTATCGACCCATAAGCTTGCTAGCTGGCTTCTCGAAAATATTTGAAAGATTATTCATGTACAGGCTATTCGAAAGCACAAACTTTGCCAACGCGGTACCACACCACCAATTCGGATTTCGAAAAGATCATGGAACTGACCAACAACTTGCTCGAGTGACTCAGTTCATCCTTAATGCGTACGAGAAAAAACAAATTTGTTCAGCAGTATATGTTGACATCAGCGAAGCCTTTGATAGGGTATGGCATGAAGGCCTCTTGTGGAAACTAGCAAAACTGCTGCCAAAAACGCTCTTTAATGTAATACACAACTACCTAACTGATCGCACATTTGTAGTCCATGGAAACGACGCAACAAAATCTAGAGTTGGAAAAATCTGCGCTGGCGTGCCTCAGGGCAGCGTGCTGGGGCCAATTCTCTATATAATTTACACATCTGACATGCCACTACCTCCAATCACGAGAGATTCGCTTACTCCACAGAATATGCTTCTCTCCACTTTTGCAGACGATACTGTCATAATGTGTGCAGCAGAACATCTCATACATGCAACTGGATCTAATCAACGGTATCTCCGAGAATTCACCAAATGGACAAATCGATGGTGCATCAAAATTAATGATTCCAAAACTGCTCATGTAGTATACACAATGCGCGTCAGAAACTCAGGAATTCCTGAACAGCCTCCGTTGCTTAACGGCCAACCCATTGAGAATAAAACAAGGCATAAATACCTGGGCCTCCACCTGGACAGGCGATTGCGACTCCAATTCCATGTCAATACACTCTGTTCACGTCTTA
Source organism: Drosophila tripunctata (assembly GCA_035047385.1). Classification (NCBI taxonomy): domain Eukaryota; kingdom Metazoa; phylum Arthropoda; class Insecta; order Diptera; family Drosophilidae; genus Drosophila; species Drosophila tripunctata. The sequence goes on from JAWNPS010000178.1 coordinate 54,057, forward strand.
AGATGCTGTACAAAAACTTGAATGGCTCATTGGGCCCAAGAGCAAACTGTCAACAAAGTGTAAAATTGTCATTTACAAACAACTTATGGCTCCAATATGGCGATATGCCTTGCCCGTTTGGGGAGCCATGGTATCGGATGGCCAGATTCGGCGGCTAGAAACTACCCAGAATTGGATCATTAGAAAAATAGTGAAAGCATCGAGATTCACCAGAAACCAAGTAATAAGAGACACCTATGACATAGATACGATTGATGAAATTTTCAACACTACGAGCGCAAGATTCTTCCAATCACTGTCAATACATCCGAATATAAACGCACAAAAACTAATCTCTAACCCTTACATACCTTCTCGTCTTGACAGGCCGAGGTACTCACGGCAACTGCAGCAGCATGTGCGACCCCTGCAGTCAACTCAGCAGCAATCAGCTCCCGAGCAGCTCCCAACGCTACTAAGATTCCAACAGGAACAACAAGAAGCCATTCGTCGGGAACAACAAGCAGCTCGACGGCGTCAAATACTGTCACGGCCACCCGTAAGATTCTGCGAACTGCTTATAAACACATTTAGAAGACGCTTCAATCAGGGACTCATCTCACGAGAAGACCTGCAAGAAATAATCCAGAATCAGCCAATCACTATTCAGCATTTAATTCTGCCTCCATTGCCAGCGGCGGCTGCGCCGTGCACACGACCACAACATGAAAATGCTCAGTCCACCACGCCCCCCCAGCATACAACACTACCACCATCTATAGATAATTTGTCTGATATTGTCTCCTCGCCTCAGCTTCAACAGCCGGATCAACTGGTCACTCAACAAGGTACACAACAGGAGTCGCTACAAGTGCCTAACTCTGCAGTACAGCACTCGTCTGAACAGCCAATGAACGATGAAGAGTTGCTCCAACAAAGTTTGACTTTGCTCGAAAGCCAAATTGAGCGAGAACTAGACGAGGCGGATCCAACAGGGCGAGATCGACGAACTGAATCCAATCAATCTTCTAGCCACAGCCACCGAGCAGACAATACGAACCAAATAACGCAGGCTGACGCCCAGTCGCACTCGCCGTTGCTACCTGAGCCACACATGCGCCTGTCCTTAATATCTCCTGATATTGAGACAACACGGCGCACAATTGCCAAACGAAGACACTCTGACCCAGTTCCCGAGGGCCGGGCGCCGAAGCAATGCAGAATAGTCCAGTCCACCCAGCCATTGATGACTGGCAAGAAGAGACGCTCCTATAGTGGTTCTCTGGAGGGTCGGCCGCCAAAACGCCTTAAGCTGATACAAATCCCGCAACATACGCACACGGGGAGGTGGAGAGTGCCAACATCCTGCCGTGAACACAATAATGTTGGACATGCTGAGCACCAGGTGGGTCCACATTCAACTTCGATGAAAAGGCGACGGAGAGTCCGTCATATTCATCCACGCTTTGAAACAAGTGCAATGCACTGGCATGCCTGGCCAAATGCGCTGCTTATATTGTCCACTATGAATCTATGTACCGCTGGCAACATGGACACTAGAATATCTCAGCCGATCCCTGCGGGCAACGCACCTTGCAACAACAGAAGCCTACTAAGTGCCTGGAGGCCACAGAAGAAGCAGTCAACACGATCCGGAACCAAATTGGGGCAGCCGCCACATCGTAAAGCCAGACCTTTTAACATATTAATACACTAAATTAATATATTGTTCAAAAGACAAAAATAATTTGTTTTGTATACTCACACAATAGCTAACAGCAGCCTACTAGGTTTGTACTGGCCTGTAAAGAATAAGAAATACGAATTATTTTAGAATAATAATTTTCAAATAATTAATTATAAATATTAAAAATTGTTCCAATATGCAAATACTAATATCGATTGTTAAAAAATGCATATTAATTTAAATTGGAAAAACAGAAACTAAGCCTACATGGCAGTACAAAAATTTAATTTGTTATAAGATTAGTCTTTAAGTTTGCTCACAATATTCTTGCCACTAAATGTATTGCGCGTATATAAAAATGTTCTCTGCCGCTTTCTTATACGACGGCGCTGCAGATTACAACAACAAAAACACATACAGCAAACACAAGCAGCCAATACGTAATTATCACAACAGTTTAATTGCACTGTTTACAATATTGTATATACAAAAAAAGCCAATTCGTTTGTATAACCTGTAATCAAAAATATTAATTAAGTTTATTAATAATCTATAAACAATAAGTATTATTTGTAAGAAATAATTAGCTACTAATATAAAATACGTTCTTGTTGTGTTCTGTTTTGAATTCGCATTCAAAGCAAAACAAAACAAAATAATTGCCATCCACCAAACCCGGCTACAAAAAGGGTCGCCAACGCGCGCAAATTATGTCTGTAAAATACTTTTGTAGTTCTAAGTTTGATCGGACAATAAACTGAAGCTGCTGGCATTCGCCAACAGTTTCTCGTAGTGCTAACAAGCACAGCTATCAAAAAAAAAGATAATTTGTCTGATATTGTCTCCTCGCCTCAGCTTCAACAGCCGGATCAACTGGTCACTCAACAAGGTACACAACAGGAGTCGCTACAAGTGCCTAACTCTGCAGTACAGCACTCGTCTGAACAGCCAATGAACGATGAAGAGTTGCTCCAACAAAGTTTGACTTTGCTCGAAAGCCAAATTGAGCGAGAACTAGACGAGGCGGATCCAACAGGGCGAGATCGACGAACTGAATCCAATCAATCTTCTAGCCACAGCCACCGAGCAGACAATACGAACCAAATAACGCAGGCTGACGCCCAGTCGCACTCGCCGTTGCTACCTGAGCCACACATGCGCCTGTCCTTAATATCTCCTGATATTGAGACAACACGGCGCACAATTGCCAAACGAAGACACTCTGACCCAGTTCCTTCGAGGGCCGGGCGCCGAAGCAATGCAGAATAGTCCGGTCCACCCAGCCATTGATGACTGGCAAGAAGAGACGCTCCTATAGTGGTTCTCTGGAGGGTCGGCCGCCAAAACGCCTTAAGCTGATACAAATCCCGCAACATACGCACACGGGGAGGTGGAGAGTGCCAACATCCTGCCGTGAACACAATAATATTGGACATGCTGAGCACCAGGTGGGTCCACATTCAACTTCGATGAAAGGGCGACGGAGAGTCCGTCATATTCATCCACGCTTTGAAACAAGTGCAGTGCACTGGCATGCCTGGCCAAGTGCGCTGCTTATATTGTCCACTATGAATCTATGTACCGCTGGCAACATGGACACTAGAATATCTCAGCCGATCCCTGCGGGCAACGCACCTTGCAACAACAGAAGCCTACTAAGTGCCTGGAGGCCACAGAAGAAGCAGTCAACACGATCCGGAACCAAATTGGGGCAGCCGCCACATCGTAAAGCCAGACCTTTTAACATATTAATACACTAAATTAATATATTGTTCAAAAGACAAAAATAATTTGTTTTGTATACTCACACAATAGCTAACAGCAGCCTACTAGGTTTGTACTGGCCTGTAAAGAATAAGAAATACGAATTATTATAGAATAATAATTTTCAAATAATTAACAATAATAACTTGTTAAAAATTGTCCCAATATGCAAATACTATTATCGATTGTTAAAAAATGCATATTAATTTAAATTGGAAAAACAGAAACTAAGCCTATATGGCAGTACACAAATTTAATTTGTTTATAAGATTAGTCTTTAAGTTTGCTCACAATATTCTTGCCACTAAATGTATTGCGCGTATATAAAAATGTTCTCTGCCGCTTTCTTATACAACGGCGCTGCAGATTACAACAACAAAAACACACACAGCAAACACAAGCAGCCAATACGTAATTATCACAACAGTTTAATTGCACTGTTTACAATATTGTATATACAAAAAAAGCCAATTCGTTTGTATAACCTGTAATCAAAAATATTAATTAAGTTTATTAATAATCTATAAACAATAAGTATTATTTGTAAGAAATAATTAGCTACTAATATAAAATACGTTCTTGTTGTGTTCTGTTTTGAATTCGCATTCAAAGCAAAACAAAACAAAATAATTGCCATCCACCAAACCCGGCTACAAAAAGGGTCGCCAACGCGCGCAAATTATGTCTGTAAAATACTTTTGTAGTTCTAAGTTTGATCGGACAATAAACTGAAGCTGCTGGCATTCGCCAACAGTTTCTCGTAGTGCTAACAAGCACAGCTATCAAAAAAAACCCCCCTACTAATTTTATCACCGCCTATAAAAAAAAAAAAAAAAAAATTTTTTTAAAAAATTATTTTTAAAATAATTATTTATAATTTTTAAAATGCCAAAAAATTAAAAATTATTAAGGAAAAAGAAATTTTTTTATTCAACAAATATTGTATATTCACAAAAAGCCAATTCGTTTGTATAACCTGTAATCAAAAATATTAATTAAGTTTATTAATAATCTATAAACAATAAGTATTATTTGTAAGAAATAATTAGCTACTAATATAAAATACGTTCTTGTTGTGTTCTGTTTTGAATTCGCATTCAAAGCAAAACAAAACAAAATAATTGCCATCCACCAAACCCGGCTACAAAAAGGGTCGCCAACGCATGGAACACGACAAAAAAACAAAACAAAACAAAATAATTGCCATCCACCAAACCCGGCTACAAAAAGGGTCGCCAACGCGCGCAAATTATGTCTGTAAAATACTTTTGTAGTTCTAAGTTTGATCGGACAATAAACTGAAGCTGCTGGCATTCGCCAACAGTTTCTCGTAGTGCTAACAAGCACAGCTATCAAAAAAGATAATTTGTCTGATATTGTCTCCTCGCCTCAGCTTCAACAGCCGGATCAACTGGTCACTCAACAAGGTACACAACAGGAGTCGCTACAAGTGCCTAACTCTGCAGTACAGCACTCGTCTGAACAGCCAATGAACGATGAAGAGTTGCTCCAACAAAGTTTGACTTTGCTCGAAAGCCAAATTGAGCGAGAACTAGACGAGGCGGATCCAACAGGGCGAGATCGACGAACTGAATCCAATCAATCTTCTAGCCACAGCCACCGAGCAGACAATACGAACCAAATAACGCAGGCTGACGCCCAGTCGCACTCGCCGTTGCTACCTGAGCCACACATGCGCCTGTCCTTAATATCTCCTGATATTGAGACAACACGGCGCACAATTGCCAAACGAAGACACTCTGACCCAGTTCCGAGGGCCGGGCGCCGAAGCAATGCAGAATAGTCCGGTCCACCCAGCCATTGATGACTGGCAAGAAGAGACGCTCCTATAGTGGTTCTCTGGAGGGTCGGCCGCCAAAACGCCTTAAGCTGATACAAATCCCGCAACATACGCACACGGGGAGGTGGAGAGTGCCAACATCCTGCCGTGAACACAATAATGTTGGACATGCTGAGCACCAGGTGGGTCCACATTCAACTTCGATGAAAGGGCGACGGAGAGTCCGTCATATTCATCCACGCTTTGAAACAAGTGCAGTGCACTGGCATGCCTGGCCAGGTGCGCTGCTTATATTGTCCACTATGAATCTATGTACCGCTGGCAACATGGACACTGGAATATCTCAGCCGATCCCTGCGGGCAACGCACCTTGCAACAACAGAGGCCTACTGGGTGCCAGGAGGCCACAGAAGAAGCAGTCAACACGATCCGGAACCAAATTGGGGCAGCCGCCACATCGTAAAGCCAGACCTTTTAACATATTAATACACTAAATTAATATATTGTTCAAAAGACAAAAATAATTTGTTTTGTATACTCACACAATAGCTAACAGCAGCCTACTAGGTTTGTACTGGCCTGTAAAGAATAAGAAATACGAATTATTTTAGAATAATAATTTTCAAATAATTAATTATAAATATTAAAAATTGTTCCAATATGCAAATACTAATATCGATTGTTAAAAAAAAAAATGCATATTAATTTAAATTGGAAAAACAGAAACTAAGCCTACATGGCAGTACAAAAATTTAATTTGTTATAAGATTAGTCTTTAAGTTTGCTCACAATATTCTTGCCACTAAATGTATTGCGCGTATATAAAAATGTTCTCTGCCGCTTTCTTATACGACGGCGCTGCAGATTACAACAACAAAAACACATACAGCAAACACAAGCAGCCAATACGTAATTATCACAACAGTTTAATTGCACTGTTTACAATATTGTATATTCGCAAAAAGACAATTCGTTTGTATAACCTGTAATCAAAAATATTAATTAAGTTTATTAATAATCTATAAACAATAAGTATTATTTGTAAGAAATAATTAGCTACTAATATAAAATACGTTCTTGTTGTGTTCTGTTTTGAATTCGCATTCAAAGCAAAACAAAACAAAATAATTGCCATCCACCAAACCCGGCTACAAAAAGGGTCGCCAACGCGCGCAAATTATGTCTGTAAAATACTTTTGTAGTTCTAAGTTTGATCGGACAATAAACTGAAGCTGCTGGCATTCGCCAACAGTTTCTCGTAGTGCTAACAAGCACAGCTATCAAAAAATAGATAATTTGTCTGATATTGTCTCCTCGCCTCAGCTTCAACAGCCGGATCAACTGGTCACTCAACAAGGTACACAACAGGAGTCGCTACAAGTGCCTAACTCTGCAGTACAGCACTCGTCTGAACAGCCAATGAACGATGAAGAGTTGCTCCAACAAAGTTTGACTTTGCTCGAAAGCCAAATTGAGCGAGAACTAGACGAGGCGGATCCAACAGGGCGAGATCGACGAACTGAATCCAATCAATCTTCTAGCCACAGCCACCGAGCAGACAATACGAACCAAATAACGCAGGCTGACGCCCAGTCGCACTCGCCGTTGCTACCTGAGCCACACATGCGCCTGTCCTTAATATCTCCTGATATTGAGACAACACGGCGCACAATTGCCAAACGAAGACACTCTGACCCAGTTCCGGGCCGGGCGCCGAAGCAATGCAGAATAGTCCGGTCCACCCAGCCATTGATGACTGGCAAGAAGAGACGCTCCTATAGTGGTTCTCTGGAGGGTCGGCCGCCAAAACGCCTTAAGCTGATACAAATCCCGCAACATACGCACACGGGGAGGTGGAGAGTGCCAACATCCTGCCGTGAACACAATAATGTTGGACATGCTGAGCACCAGGTGGGTCCACATTCAACTTCGATGAAAGGGCGACGGAGAGTCCGTCATATTCATCCACGCTTTGAAACAAGTGCAGTGCACTGGCATGCCTGGCCAGGTGCGCTGCTTATATTGTCCACTATGAATCTATGTACCGCTGGCAACATGGACACTGGAATATCTCAGCCGATCCCTGCGGGCAACGCACCTTGCAACAACAGAGGCCTACTGGGTGCCAGGAGGCCACAGAAGAAGCAGTCAACACGATCCGGAACCAAATTGGGGCAGCCGCCACATCGTAAAGCCAGACCTTTTAACATATTAATACACTAAATTAATATATTGTTCAAAAGACAAAAATAATTTGTTTTGTATACTCACACAATAGCTAACAGCAGCCTACTAGGTTTGTACTGGCCTGTAAAGAATAAGAAATACGAATTATTTTAGAATAATAATTTTCAAATAATTAATTATAAATATTAAAAATTGTTCCAATATGCAAATACTAATATCGATTGTTAAAAAATGCATATTAATTTAAATTGGAAAAACAGAAACTAAGCCTACATGGCAGTACAAAAATTTAATTTGTTATAAGATTAGTCTTTAAGTTTGCTCACAATATTCTTGCCACTAAATGTATTGCGCGTATATAAAAATGTTCTCTGCCGCTTTCTTATACGACGGCGCTGCAGATTACAACAACAAAAACACATACAGCAAACACAAGCAGCCAATACGTAATTATCACAACAGTTTAATTGCACTGTTTACAATATTGTATATTCGCAAAAAGACAATTCGTTTGTATAACCTGTAATCAAAAATATTAATTAAGTTTATTAATAATCTATAAACAATAAGTATTATTTGTAAGAAATAATTAGCTACTAATATAAAATACGTTCTTGTTGTGTTCTGTTTTGAATTCGCATTCAAAGCAAAACAAAACAAAATAATTGCCATCCACCAAACCCGGCTACAAAAAGGGTCGCCAACGCGCGCAAATTATGTCTGTAAAATACTTTTGTAGTTCTAAGTTTGATCGGACAATAAACTGAAGCTGCTGGCATTCGCCAACAGTTTCTCGTAGTGCTAACAAGCACAGCTATCAAAAAAAACAGAAACTCAATTTTCACCATCCTTTAATGCGTACCCCCTATTTTTCCGCCTCTTTAAGACTCACTCAGACTTGATTGGTGAAATTCACCAACATATTCGTGAAATCCATAATATTCTTACCCCCCAATACAATTTCCCAACCCCCTCAACGGTCCCAGCCCCAGCTTCAGCCCCAATTAATTCTAACATTCCCACTACATATGCCTCGGTAGCAGCCACAGCTTCGCCTGTTGCTGATGCTACCCACATGGCCACATCTCGTCATAACAATATCGAATGAATTGTCTCCGCATAAGTATTTGGAATGCAAATGGCATTTCCAGGCGTTGCGATGAGCTAATACAATATCTTGCCCATAATCACATAGATATAATGCTCATTAGCGAGACACATCTAAACCATAACTCGTTCATTAATATTCCCGGTTATAACATTATTGCTGCCAATTCCCCAAAACGCAGACTGCACATTGGTGGTGCAGCAATAATAGTTTCCAAATCCCTATCCTATCAACCATTGCCCCCGATATCAGAAAGTTACGTACAATCAGCAAGCATCTCAATTCAGACAGATTTAGGCCCAATTAAAATTGCTGCATGCTACTGGCCGCCCGGCCATAAGCATGTAGTTACCAACACCATCTTTGAAAATTTCCTAAATCAAATCGGCCCCAATTGCCTAATCGGTGGCGATTGGAACGCCAAAGATCGCCTCTGGGGCAACCTTCGTAGTTGTCCAAGAGGCAAAATTATTTCAAATAAAATCTTATCATCCCCCCAATATAACGTCTTAACTACAGCCGAACCTACACATTTCCCAAATAACAGCAATAGCCCATCTGTAATCGACTTTGCCATCACAAATAATATATCCCCTCAGCGATTAAAAATCTATCGACAAATGGATCTATCTAGTGATCACATTCCCCTTATCATTGAATTTTCTGTCTCATCCCATTTTATATCTCAAAATAGTCATCGTCTCCTTACCCGTCACTCAAATTTGAAACAATTTCAAAGGCATCTCAATGATAACATACATTTAAATGTCGATATCACATCAATTTCTGATGCTGATGACATTATAAATGTATTTATCAACAAAATCAACGATGCAGCTAATTTCGCCTCAAATCCAACATCAAATCATTCGTCTCATAATCCTCGTCCACCATTTGATCTCTCACGTCCCCCCATCGGGACTGATATCAAAGAATTAATTCGCTCAAAGCGCAAACTTCGCAAGCGCTACACCCGTACTAGGCAATTTGAGCATAAATTGGCATGGCAACAGGCTAGCCGTCAGCTTTCCCAAAAGCTACAACAATCACGTTCAGACCACTTTAATAATATACTTTCAAATGCCGATCCTTCAAAAAAGGGCGGTTTTAATTTATGGCGTGCATGTAAAGGGCTTAAACAACAGCCCCACATGCATACTCCCGTACGCAATCAGGCCGGCAACTGGTGTCAAACTGTTAATGAACAGGTTGAAGCCTTTGCCGATGAGCTTGAATCTAGATTCAAGCCATTCGACTTCAGTCCTCCAAATCATATTCAGCTTGTCCGTTCATTGCTCAGCAATTCTGATACACCAAATCCGAATGCTGGCAATCAAAGCTCCACAATTAGGCATGTCACGCTAGCCGAGATGAAAACAGCTATTAAATTGCTTCAGTCTAACAAAGCCCCTGGCTATGATAAAATAGACAATTTTGTAATAAAAAATCTTCCCCATCGAGCCATTATGTTTCTCGTTAATCTTTTTAACATTCTTTTACGCCTTCGCTATTTCCCCCAATCATGGAAACACGCTATGGTTTCCATGATTCCCAAAGGCAGTGCCAAATCGCTGTCAGAATTGACAAGCTACAGGCCAATCAGCCTACTGCCATCAATATCCAAGCTCTTCGAGAAAATCATTTACGACCGTCTAATGATCGAAGTTGAAAATATTTCATTAATTCCTGACCATCAATTCGGTTTTCGCGAAGGTCACAGTACCATTCAGCAAATCCACCGAATAGTTCAACATGTCAATGTCAATTTCGAAAATGGCTGTAGCACATCGGCGGTCTTTATCGATGTTGCTCAGGCCTTTGACCGTGTTTGGCATGATGGTCTGCACTTCAAATTGTATAACAATATATCCTTCCCCTTGTTTACAATTTTGAAATCATTCCTCTCAAACCGCTCATTCTCAGTTAAAGATCGTGGCATAGTATCCACAACCCGACCTATACTAGCAGGTGTTCCCCAGGGGAGCGTCTTGGCTCCCCTGCTATACAATATTTACACCCATGATATGCCAACGGTTGCAAGCTCATTACGTTTCAATGACAAAAGCTTGACAGCCACTTATGCAGATGATACTGCATTTCTGGTTAGCGGTTCCATACCATTCATTACGAAAGATATGCAGCTACACCTAAACAAATTCCAATTATGGGCCAATAATTGGAATATTAAAATTAATGGCAAGAAATCAAAACACCTTATCTTCTCTCTGGCAAACCGCATCATTTGGCCTGATGTTATGCTTAACAATTCAAAAATCCCCTTAGTAAACTCAGTTAAGTATCTTGGTCTTCACCTTGATAGAAAACTACTATGGTCTCGACATATTCATGTTACACAACATTCCGTCAATTCCAAAGTACGTAAATATCACTGGCTTCTCAATAATAGGTCTCGCTTATCTAACTCAAACAAAATGCTTATATATAAGCAAATAATCGCTCCATCCTGGCAATATGGTATCGAACTGTACGGTTGTGCAGCAGATACACATATTCGCAAAATTCAGGTTGCCCAATCAAAAGCCCTTCGCCTCATTCACAGTCCCCCATACTATGTGAGCAATAGACAAATTCATACTGATCTCAATACACACTCTGTATGGGATCAGTTGAATGTTCATGCCTCCAGATATTGGAATCGCATTGATTCTCACCCAAATCCACTAATTAAACCCCTTAAAAGATTCTGTGCTAGACACCTGAAACGCATTTGGCCATGTGAGCTCAAACAGCGTTCAGCACCCACTAACCCCTTCTAAATTATACTAACCATTATATTCAATTCTCATATCAAACATTAATACACTTCTCTTCTCATTACAGATCACATTCCATCCCCCCCTGGCCTGTGTTAATCATTGGACCAAGGAAGACGCAACCACCTCAATACACCTGGCACTTTTCTGGACTCACCTGGAAAACCGACCACACACAAACTCCCCCTGGCTTTATCAACAACAACACACACACAAAAGCTCTCTGTATCCAATTCCATTTCTCTTTTTATATTTTTTGATAATTTCATTAATTCCCTATTACTACTCTTTTATTTACAGATACACCCCGTTTTAGACAGCTTACACCATACCCTCACACCTGCCACTCTTGGAGCAACAACCATGGCACATCTCCGATCACACTGGAAACCCATTGGATCACCCATACCCACCTTCATCAACACGTTCAACACACTCGGATACCACTCAACAGCACACACACACACACACCACCCATATACCCACACCACCACACCGGCCACCAGCAGCAGCCACAGCACCCAGACAACAATAACCAACCCCTCATCATCACACAACAACAAAATCAGCCGCAGTCATACCACAAGGCTAAACACTCCCCGATGTCCAGTCAGTTTGAGAGAGCTGGACAAATCACCATCACTGGACACCGGAATCTGTTCAACATTGGGGCAGATCTCGGACACCTCCATCATCATCTCTCGACATCCATCTCCACCACACCTACTGGCTTAAGGCGCTCCAATTGCATCATGCGCTGAAGCTGTATACTCTAAGTTATCGCTAAGTTTAATATTAAGTATCAATGTTAGTTCTAATAATTAGCCTATTAGTTTTAATTAATATGTTTAGCGATAAGAACTTACACAATAAATCTTAGGTTATGTCTGCGACATAACTGAAATAAGAAGAAAGAAGACGAGCCCACTTTGCATCACTGCAAAATACGCCACTGACAAGGGTCGACTACTGCGTCACTGAGCCCAAAAACCCTGTTGGCGCACACTCAATGGGTCTACTGATGTCTCCACAAGGTGCTGCATGCCATCCCGAGCCACGCCCACATCATCCTGGTGGCCCTGGGGTAGGCTACGAAGCTATTCTCCAAATGCGGCATTTTCCACAAAATGCGCCACTGGCAAGGGTTGATTTATCCGCCGCAGATCCAGAAAATCCTCTGGGAGTGCCTCTAATGGGTCCTTTGATGCTTCCTCAAGGTGCTGCATGCCACTCCGCTCCTCGTCCACTTCATCCTGACCGTCTTCTGTTGAGCCGCAGAGACGCCCTCCACACGCGAGCCACGGCTGCGCACACGCCATTGATGAGTGCCTGCTGCTGCTCCGTAGCGCATTCCTCACTATCGGGAGCACCCCTAATGGCCACTGGGTTGCCCCCTCATCGCCTTCCACGCCTCCTGGTGCCACGCCCACATCCCACTGAGCGGCCTGGGGCGCGGTGCCTCCACTTACGGTTGCCAACACATATCACACTGCATGCACTACTGACCAGGCGGCGCCGTATGCACGCAGTGAGTATCCAACAGTCGAGAGCACCCCTTCTAGCTCCTGGGGTACCAGTAATGCTTGTCCAGTGGCCTTTGGTGCCTCGCCCGCTCCGTTCTGGGCGCCCTGAAATATTGCTTGGCGCCTGCATGCAACACATGTGCTTGGCACACACATACGCTACACACACACACACGCACTGCACACACACGCACTGCACACACACACTCTACTCACCTGCATCCTGCACAGTGCCCACTGGCTCCTCCTGGATCCCCCGACGCATCATCGGCCGCCTTCACTATGTTCTTGCATGCTGCCCTCTGCATGCAAAAACTAAGTTGCGCCATGTCACGCCAACGGCTGCTCCACCGGTCCCTCGCTGCACCCCAGATGATAGGCGGGACCCTCAGGTAGTTCCTGCAATAGACAGCAGAATTTTTCCTGCTAATTAGAATTTTTAATTTTAATTTTTGTAATAATTTTAAGTTTGTTTACCTTTTTTCTGCTTCTTGTTCGTGTCAAGTCATATCGAAGTATCGATAGTTGCCGTCTCTCACTTTACAACACTTGTGTTGGCCATATGTGACTACACGGCTTGTTATCGATACTTCGATATTAAATACTATGCCAACCAAACTGCCAATCACACTTAACCTTTGCCAATAATTTTGCACTAAAATTAATGTTAATTAATGTACAAAAACTAATTATTTAATTGCAGCTAATTGGCGGAAAAATATCGACAACAGCCCTTTACAACACTTGTGTGCTCGTTGTCGGTATTTCGCTGCTAAAAAAATACCAGCCACCCTTAATGTTGCCAGACTGGTACTGGAGTCATTTGGCGCCGAACATTTTTGAACTTTTGTGCTGCTGTTCGCAAACAGAAAGCGCGCCAAATTCAAAAGTTCAAAATTATTTGTTTTTTATTGGTGCCAAATGATTCGAATACCACGCTGCTTAACTATTAATGTATTCTAAATGTCTAATTAATGTTCAAAAGTTGTCAATATTATTTTATGTTAGCCTAATATATTATTGTGAAATGTTACCAACTATGGCAAACTGGATTTGTCAACTAAATTTCTTCTGACGTCACAATTTTATATTTTTACTTGCCAACACAACAAAAAATCTGTATTGCCAGCTAGTTTAACACCGAATTGCCAACTATATTGTTTTTACTTTTATTTTACTGCCAACCTAGAATAAGTAAACAGTCAGACTTGCCATATAAGTGTAAATAGCGCCAAATTTAAATTCAAAAAAAGACAAATGTATTTAGAGATGCCAGATCGCTCGTTTATTGTTTTCTCTTATAATTTAGGTTACTTTATAGAAATTTAATGTTAATGTAATGTTAATGTAAATCTAGCTTGTATAAGTTGCTGTATGATAGTAATAAGACAAGCTCAATAAATTGTGTCAACCAGTTGCTTTCTGGCGGGCAAGTTGTAAACTAAAAAAAAAAAACTACACACCACTGGTCGGCATCTGAAGCGGATCTGGCCAATCGAGCTTCGAAACAGGAAACCGCCGGATAGGGCTTTCTAATCCGGATCAACACCCCTACAAGGCTAAGTTTCTACACTTCACACACATTTGTATATGCACTTGCATATGCAAACATTTCTCTTCTCTTTTCTTCTCTTTTCTTTTCAGATCTCGAGCAATTGGGATCTTCTATACTTTCAGCACGATGGCTTCTATTTTTGGCCATCTTTTTCCATTTTTTCTCTAATTTTCTTCCCCAGTCTGGTACCATTTCTACTGGCTGGTTCCCACTTTCATCATCCCGCTTTCTACAACTTTCCTGGTTCAGCTACAGAGAGGGCTGAATCGAATCAGAATTCATCGGACCTGCACAATACTGGACATTGGGCTACAGGCAGGATCTGATGACAAATTGCCCCAACCCCGTTGGCTCTCTGAATCCCCATACATCTGCATACTTGCTGGCTAGAGACGCAGTATAATAGCGTCGGAGCTGCACCCACCCACCAGTAGCTATTTATAAAACACCCCAATGTTAATAGCTACTGACATCATACAATAAATCTTAGGTTGTTGTCACCTAGTGTGACTCAACGTAAATAAGAAAAATAATAATGTATAATATATAAGATAGTTTAAGTATAAAATATAGTTGTTAGTATATAAGTCTATTAATGTTTTTATTATTATTCTGGTAAATAAATGTTTTTGTCTTTAAAATGTAAAAATATTATGTTTTTCCATATGTATTAGTATATATTTAATTATTTTTTAAATAAAGTATTTTTAATTGAAAACTAAATTTACTATGACTTTTTAATCATATGTTATTATTGGGCATTTTATCATATTTTTATTTATTTCAGATGGGGTGACATTTGAATACATGCATTTTGTCCATATAGTTGGCATTGAGATTAGTGCCATAGTACAAAATTACTCTCAGTATATTCTCAGTTGTGTCATATGAATGCATGTGTTAGAAGAGTCGAGATATAGTTATTCAGACTGTGCGATCTACTTGTGGTGGTGGGTGGGTGCTTGTAGATCTGCCGCGCACAAGTGTACACAAGTGGCACGCGCTTCGCTGTCGCTAGTTTTCGGTCCGCGTGAGAAAAAGGGTTGTTTTATGGTATGTGCAATAAATGTGCGTCGCTCAATGGTGTGCGAGGGTGGGTTTTTTGGCGATCGTTTTATGGCCTGGGTTGCCCAAACTTGACATTTTTTATGACCTGGGTTAGCCACATTGTGGTCCCTTTTTTATGACCTGTGAATTCCGCTGACCCTTTTTTATGGCTGGGGTGGCCACTTGACTTCTGCGGTGGCGTGACCGAGGTTTCATTCAATATTGATTTAGTGTATAGGGTTAGTTCGACTTGTACATCAGTTGCGATCAGTTGCGAAAACGCTGCGCGTAATACTCTTCAAACCGTTCATATTTAAAACAGTGAAAATACAGTCTTTTTTCAATTGTGTAGTAACGCCGTGCGTATATTAAGTTTACTTTTAACTCTTAAACCATGCTACTCAAAAAACGCGGCGCGTAATACACAAAGTGTCAAAAACGTGTTTTTAATGTTAAATAATAGTGAACAAATTGTGAAAATAAAACAAAGTGAACTATTAAAAAAAACCACACCAACACCAACAAACAACAACCAGGAATTCATCCAGCATCACCATCATCAACATCACCAGGAATCATCACCATCATCATCAACATCATCGCTCGCCCAGATTTGTACGACCAAGTGCTTGTGTAGCGGTAAGTGCGTTTTTACACTTTACATACTGCATACATACTACCCCTGACTGTACAAATTTACACATACTTACATACATACATACATATATTCCCCTGTCATCACATACTTTTATCCATTCCCCTGTTTTATACACATATTCCCCTGTTTTTATATACATATTCCCCTGTTTTATATCCACCCTATAACACGCTCAATATGCCTAACAACAAGAACAACAAGAAGAACAAGGGTTCGAAGAAGGGGCTACCCATTTTCAACTCTTCCTCTTCTAGTTCTTCTGACTCGTCTGCTGATGTTTCTATGGAAACTATCAAAAGACTGTCTCCCACCAACCTCAACGCTGTGAGTAAGTTTATTCAACTACTCTCTAACAGCGAGTCTGACGAGGAGACTGGAGTTCTCCTACAAATTCTAGAGAACTCTCAGTCTCCCAAAGACAATAGGCCATCATCACCACCCTGCTCAAACATTCTGCCCACCTCTTATGTCCCGACTGCGCCACTACCACTACAAGTGCCAGTACCAGTGCCAGTGCCAGTTTCTGTGCCAGTGCCTGTGTCAGTGCCAGTTTCTACACCAATTTCGGTGTCAGTGCCAGTTGCTGTACCAGCTTCTGTCGCGGCTCCCCCCAAACTTGCCAAACACTCCGTAACCCTATCCCAAATGGCCAATAATCGACCCCATATAAGCTCCCAGCCATTGCACTCTGATTACTTGTTTACCACTGCTGTAAACAGTAATTTTACTCTGTCAGAGCCAAATCTAGACTTATTTCCGTCTAGATTTATCCCTGAAGAGTTGCCTTCTACTTCTTCGACAGCTAAAACTGTCGAAAGAAGTTTTTCATCTGCTTTTCAGCAGTTCTTAGCAACAAATCCACCAAATAATACCCCTGCTAGCACCCAATTGTCCGTTAGTCAGGTTCCATCTACCTATTTTTCCCCTAATTCACCCACACCGTCAATTGTGTCTCTGTCTTCAGAGTCACCCCCAATTCCTCTTACCCCGTCTCCATTAGTCTCTCCACCAAGATCTTCGACCTTCACACCACCTACTATTTTGCCATCAACATCGACTTCTGTCCCACTTTCACACCAGGCTGCATCTGCTAGTTTTGCTGACATCGTCAAGCAAAAACAGCTCGATCAGCCTAAAACACTCACTGCGGAAACGTATCGGCAGCTTTTTCAAAATCGTAAAACGATTAGTGAAGCTCGCCGAAACGATACACGCACCCAAACCCGGTCTCAGTCCACCACTTCTCGTTCCGAGCAGCAAGATGCTATTAGAACTCTTAGAAATCGCAAGATTTCCATCACGAATACAAGTGATATAGAGTCTAGTTCCTCTTCCTCGGTCTCAAACGCAATGGACACATCAGATTCCGATTCTGATGTGGAATACGTTGTTCCCTCACCCGACCAAAGCCAGGACCCTCCTTTTACCCTTGTCCAATCGAAGAAAAGGAAAGCTCCCACTCAGGCCCCACCCTCTAAGAAAGAAAATAACGAAAAACAATAATACCAATACCCACTCTCAGACCACTAACACTGTTCACGACCCTAAACCGCCACAAATCTGGGTAAAGTTCATTGGGAACTTTGACCAGTTTGTGGACGAAATAAACAATCATGTAAATCGTGGTTCCTACACCATTAAATTGGGAGGCCCGAACATGATTAGATTTAGCCCACATACTTCGGACACGTATCGTGCACTGGTCAGTTTGTTTGATAGAAACAAAACTGAATACCACACGTACCAAGTCCGCACTGAACGCTCAATGCGTATTGCCATTCGTGGCATATATGGCTCAACGCCAACAGACCGAATTCAGTCTGAATTAGTTAGTTTAGGCTTCGCAGTTCGATCTGTTTTTCACCCGATTTTTAAAAATAATCGAGGTCCCGGCATCTATTCGCCAAATCTCTTTTTCGTAGAATTAGATCCAAATGCACAGAATAATTCAAAAATATTCGAATTATCCACATTGTGCAATTTTTCTATTCGCGTCGAATGGCGCAATAACAACAATCCGATGGTCCAGTGCCATCGTTGTCAAAACTTCAACCACACTGCCGGATATTGTAAGCGATCTCCGGTATGTGTGAAGTGCGGCGAATCCCATTTGACACAAACATGTGTTAAGCCTGTCAATACGCCTGCTAAATGCGGCAATTGTCAGGGGGATCATCCCGCAAATTATAAGCGTTGCCCCTTCTACCAGAAGCTGGTCAACAATAAAGTTGAAACAACTCCACCTTCAAGCCAACCTTCACCTTCAAGCCCACCCAGTCCACCTTCACGCCTACCCACAAACACTCCTAAAGTGGCCCCAAAACTGCCTACTCGCCCTCAGAAATTCCCAAAAATCCATCAGGATTTAAAGAATATCACACGTTCAGCCCACCAAGAAGCCCAAAAAAGCGCCAACAAATGGCAAGAATTCCTCTCGCCAAGTGCATGGCCGTTTCCCACCACTCCCAGTCCAAGTACGCCAAGTACAGCCCACTTTCATACCACTTCCCCAGTCTACTACTCAGCAAAACGGTGAGCTTGAGAAGCTCATCGAATTTGCTGCAGACTCCTCTCTGCCCGGCATAAATGCTGCTGGGCAATTCAACTCCTTCCAATTAATCATCAGTCTGTTTCAGAAACATTCTGATATATTGGGCGAACTGCAAAATCAGTTGCGCATTTTAAATGCACGCCTTTCCCCTTCAACAGCAAATGTACAAGAGACAAACAGTGTCTCTAACATCCCTGCTGCAAATAATATTACTTCAGCTGCTGCTACTAGTCATAGCACAGCTAATACTTCTCGCCAAAACAATGTAGAATGAATAGTTTACGCCTAAGCATTTGGAATGCCAATGGCATAACTAAACGTTCAGCAGAGCTTTACCACTATCTCATGTTTAATCACATTGATATAATGTTGATTAGTGAGACACACCTCACCCATAACACCAATTTTAGTGTCCCTGGCTATGACTTAATCGTAGCAAATAACCCGAATCGCAGATTGCATATTGGCGGATCTGCGATTCTTATTTCGAAATCTATCCCAAATCAGCCCCTTCCTCCAATCCGTATGAGTTCTGTGCAAGCAGCTCGTACTTCCATTTCCACAGACCTTGGCCCGGTTAGCATTGTTGCCTGCTACTGGCCTCCTGGTCAAAAACATGTTGTCACAAAGTCTGTTTATGACAACTTTCTTCAGAGAAATAGGCCCCAATTGCATAATAGGTGGTGACTGGAATGCCAAGGATGGGCTATGGGGTAATCACCGTAGCTGTCCTCGTGGTAGAATCCTTTCCCAAATTGTACTTTCATCCCCGAGTTTAAATGTGCTCACATCTGCTGAGCCAACTCACTTTCCCTCAAATAGCAACATTCCGTCTGTTATTGACTTCGCCATTGCACATGGCATCAATCCTCAAAGATTCTCGGTACGTCGAGTTATGGACTTGTCCAGTGATCACGTACCGATTATCATAGAATTCTCAGTTTCGACTCACTTTTACAATTTCTCCCAAAATCACCGCCTGCTTACCAAAAAATCAAATTTAAAAGTATTTCGTCGCCAACTTGACGAAAATATACATTTAAATTTTGATATCAATTCGAGTGAAGATGCTGACGATATGGTTAGCATTTTCACTCAAAAAATCTACGATGCTGCTAATGCTGCATCTCGGCACTCTCATGCCTCCACATCCCACTCTCATGCCTACCCAAATACCCACTCTCATGCCTACCCAACTACAAATTCTCATGCCTACCCATCGACCCACTCTCATGCCTCATCAGTTCCCCACTTTCATGCCTCCACATCCACTTTCATGTCTCGTCAGCCTCCAGATTTGTCTCGTCCCCCTGTGAGAGCTGAAATTTTCGAATTAATACGCCTCAAGCGTAGACTGCGAAAACGATACCAGAGAACTAGACAATTTGACCATCGCTTGGCTTGGCAACAAGTCAGCCGTCAATTGTCTGATGTTATTCAGAAATCTCGTTCGGAGCATTTCCATAACATTCTCTCCAATGCCGATCCTAATAAAAAAGGCGGCTTTAATCTATGGCGTGCTTGTAAGGGGCTGAAAGAGCAGCCCCACAAGCATACACCAGTTCGCAATCAACAGGGCGACTGGTGTAAAACTGTCAACGAACAAGTCGAAGCTTTTGCTGAAGAACTTGAAAATCGTTTCAAGCCATACAATATTAGTCCCCCTGAGCATGTTCAAATGGTTCAAACATCCCTGAACAATGCTCAAATCTCCCCAAATTCCACCATTAGGCATACTTCTCCCACTGAGATAATTTCTTTAATTAAAGAATTATCTGTTAACAAGGCCCCTGGAAATGACAGAATTGATAATTTTGTCATAAAATCTCTCTCAAACCGAGCAATACTCTTTCTGACCCACCTCTTTAATTGTCTTCTTCGCCTTCGGCACTTTCCCCAATCATGGAAATGTGCCAATATTTCTATGATCCACAAAGGGGGTGGCAAATCGTTGTCTGAAGTTCGTAACTATCGACCGATTAGCCTTCTTCCTTCGCTCTCTAAATTATTTGAAAGAATAATTTACACCCGTCTTAACGACGAAGCTGTGGATAAAAATCTTATCCCGTCACATCAATTTGGTTTTCGTGAAAGCCATAGTACAATTCAGCAAATACACCGTATTGTTCACCATATTAATTATGGCTTTGAAAACGGTCGTAATACTTCTGCTGTTTTTATTGACATTCAGCAAGCTTTTGATCGTGTATGGCATGATGGTTTGCTTTACAAATTATTGAATAATTTGTCAAATCCATTGTTCCATATCATCAAATCTTTCCTCTCAGATCGTTCCTTTGTCGTCAAAGATAGGGGTATACTTTCCAGCAAAAGGCCTATTTTAGCTGGTGTACCACAGGGCAGTGTATTGGCACCACTGCTCTACAATATCTTTACATATGACATGCCTCAGACTGAGAATACTCAAAACTTTGAGAAAAACACTCTCACTGCCACATATGCTGATGATACTGCATTTTTGGTGAGTGGCTTTGTGCCATACTCAACCAATATAATGCAGTTTCATCTTGATAGATTCCATGAATGGGCCACTTCATGGAACATCAAAGCAAATGGCTTGAAATCAAAACATGTAGTTTTCACACTACAAAATCGCTCTGACTGGCCTGAATTAAAACTCGGCAAAGTCAGTATTCCCAACGCCAACTTTGTCAAGTATCTTGGCTTAACTTTAGACAGAAAGTTGCTTTGGTCTAGGCATATTCACCTGACCCAACAATCTGTCAAAACTAAGCTCAAAAAATACCATTGGCTCCTCAATCCCCGTTCTCGTCTCTCACTTTCAAACAAATTGCTAATATACAAGCAAATAATTGCCCCTGGTTGGCAATATGGCATCGAGTTGTATGGCTGTGCTTCTGACACGCACATACGCAAACTCCAGTCATGCCAGTCTCAAGCACTTCGACTAATACTTAGTCCTCCCTACTACGTCAGCAATAAGACGTTACATACCGACCTCAAAGTATCTAGTGTATGGGAAGAGATAAATTCCCATGCAAATAGATACTTTGATAGACTGTACGCACATAAGAATAGACAGACGTACAAACTGCTACACACCACTGGTCGGCATCTGAAGCGGATCTGGCCAATCGAGCTTCAACACAGGAAACCGCCGGATAGGGCATTCTAGTCTGGAATCTACACCTGCATCATCATTGGCACTAACCATCATCAAACATTACTGGCTCAACACCATCGTTCATCACCCAGTAGTACTACTACTTCATCACCAACTGGCCTCCAAACTGGACTACAAGGCTAAGTTTTCTACATTTCCCTCACATTTGTATATGCACTTGCATATGCAAACATTTCTCTTTCTTTTCTTCTCTTTTCTTTTCAGATCTCGAGCAATCGGGATCTACTATACTTTCAGCACGATGGCTTCTACTTTTGGCCATCTTTTTCCATTTTCCATTTTTTCTCTATTTTTCTTCCCCAGTCTGGTACCATTCTACTGGCTGGTTCCCACTTCATCATCCCGCTTTCTACTACTTTCCTGGTTCAGCTACAGAGAGGGCTGAATCGAATCAGAATTCATCGGACCTGCACAATACTGGACATTGGGCTACAGGCAGGATCTGATGACAAATTGCCCCAACCCCGTTGGCTCTCTGAATCCCCATACATCTGCATACTTGCTGGCTAGAGACGCAGTATCATAGCGTCGGAGCTGCACCCACCCACCAGTAGCTATTTATAAAACACCCCAATGTTAATAGCTACTGACATTATACAATAAATCTTAGGTTGTTGTCACCTAGTGTGACTCAACGTTAATAAGAAAAATAATAATGTATAATATATAAGATAGTTTAAGTATAAAATATAGTTGTTAGTATATAAGTCTATTAATGTTTTTATTATTATTCTGGTAAATAAATGTTTTTGTCTTTAAAATGTAAAAATATTATGTTTTTCCATATGTATTAGTATATATTTAATTATTTTTTAAATAAAGTATTTTTAATTGAAAACTAAATTTACTATGACTTTTTAATCATATGTTATTATTGGGCATTTTATCATATTTTTATTTATTTCAGATGGGGTGACATTTGAATACATGCATTTTGTCCATATAGTTGGCATTGAGATTAGTGCCATAGTACAAAATTACTCTCAGTATATTGTCAGTTGTGTCATATGAATGCATGTGTTAGAAGAGTCGAGATATAGTTATTCAGACTGTGCGATCTACTTGTGGTGGTGGGTGGGTGCTTGTAGATCTGCCGCGCACAAGTGTACACAAGTGGCACGCGCTTCGCTGTCGCTAGTTTTCGGTCCGCGTGAGAAAAAGGGTTGTTTTATGGTGTGTGCAATAAATGTGCGTCGCTCAATGGTGTGCGAGGGTGGGTTTTTTTGGCGATCGTTTTATGGCCTGGGTTGCCCAAACTTGACGTTTTTTATGACCTGGGTTAGCCACATTGTGGTCCCTTTTTTATGACCTGTGAATTCCGCTGACCCTTTTTTATGGCTGGGGTGGCCACTTGACTTCTGCGGTGGCGTGACCGAGGTTTCATTCAATATTGATTTAGTGTATAGGGTTAGTTCGACTTGTACATCAGTTGCGATCAGTTGCGAAAACGCTGCGCGTAATACTTCAATCCGTTCCTATAGAAAATAGTGAAACCAAAGTCTTTTTTCATTGTGTGATAACGCTGCGCGATTTTTAACCAGTTTATTTTTAACTTTTAAACCACTGCTACTCAAAAAATACGTGCCGCGTAATACACATAGTGCTAAAAACAGTTTTTACTGTATAAAATAGTGAACAAATTGTGATAAAACAAAGTGAACTTTAAACAAAAACCACACCAACATCGACAATCAACAAACAACAACCAGGATCCAGCATCATCACCATCACCAACACTCACCAGGAACCATCACCATCATCATCAACATCATCGCTCGCCCAGATTTGTACGACCAAGTGCTTGTGTAGCGGTAAGTGCGTTTTTACACTTTACACACTGCATACATACTACCCCTGACTGTACAAATTTACACATACTTACATACATACATACATATTTTCCCCTGTATACATATTCCCCTGTTTTACATACATATACCCATTCCCCTGTTTAAACATACATATTCCCCTGTTTGACATATATATTCCTCTCTCTCTATATAATGCCTAACAACAAGAACAACAAGAAGAACAAGGGTTCGAAGAAGGGGCTACCCATTTTCAACTCTTCCTCTTCCAGTTCGTCTGACTCGTCTGCTGATGTTTCTATGGAAACTATCAAAAGACTGTCTCCCACCAACCTTAACGCTGTGAGTAAGTTCATTCAACTACTCTCTAACAGCGAGTCTGACGAGGAGACTGGAGTTCTCCTACAAATACTAGAGAACTCCCAGTCTCCCAAAGACAATCGTCCCACTTCACCACCCTGTTCCAATATTCTGCCCACCTCTTATGTCCCGACTGCGCCACTACCACTACAAGTGCCAGTACCAGTGCCAGTGCCAGTTTCTGTGCCAGTGCCTGTGTCAGTGCCAGTTTCTACACCGAGTACTGTGTCAGTGCCTGTATCAGTTGCTGTACCAGCTTCTGTGCCGGCACTTTCAAAGTACTCGGTAACGTTCTCCCAAATGGCCAATAATCGACCCCATATAAGCTCCCAGCCACTGCACTCTGATTACTTGTTTACCACTGCTGTAAACAGTAATTTTACTCTGTCAGAGCCAAATCTAGACTTATTTCCGTCTAGATTTATCCCTGAAGAGTTGCCTTCTACTTCTTCGACAGCTAAAACTGTCGAAAGAAGCTTTTCATCTGCTTTTCAGCAGTTTCTGGCAACAAATCCACCAAATAATACCCCTGCTAGCACCCAATTGTCCGTTAGTCAGGTTCCCTCTACATATTTTTCGCCTACTTCACCTACACCGTCAATTGTGTCTCTGTCTTCAGAGTCACCCCCAATTCCTGTTACCCCGTCTCCATTAGTTTCTCCACCAAGCTCTTCGACCTTCACACCACCTACCATTTTGCCATCAACATCGACTTCTGTCCCACTTTCACACCAGGCTGTATCTGCTAGTTTTGCTGACATCGTCAAGCAAAAACAGATAGATCAGCCTAAAACACTCACTGCGGAAACGTATCGGCAGCTTTTTCAAAATCGTAAAACGATTAGTGAAGCTCGCCGAAACGATACACGCACCCAAACCCGGTCTCAGTCCACCACTTCTCGTTCCGAGCAGCAAGATGCTATTAGAACTCTTAGAAATCGCAAGATTTCCATCACGAATACAAGTGATATAGAGTCTAGTTCCTCTTCCTCGGTCTCAAACGCAATGGACACATCAGATTCCGATTCTGATGTGGAATACGTTGTTCCCTCACCCGACCAAAGCCAGGACCCTCCTTTTACCCTTGTCCAATCGAAGAAAAGGAAAGCTCCCACTCAGGCCCCACCCTCTAAGAAGAAAATAACGAAAAATAATAATACCAATACCCACCCTCAAACCACTAACACTGTTCACGACCCTAAACCGCCACAAATCTGGGTAAAGTTCATTGGGAACTTTGACCAGTTTGTGGACGAAATAAATAATCATGTTAATCGTGGTTCCTACACCATTAAATTGGGAGGCCCGAACATGATTAGATTTAGCCCACATACTTCGGACACGTATCGTGCACTGGTCAGTTTGTTTGATAGAAACAAAACTGAATACCACACGTACCAAGTCCGCACTGAACGCTCAATGCGTATTGCCATTCGTGGCATATATGGCTCAACGCCAACAGACCGAATTCAGTCTGAATTAGTTAGTTTAGGCTTCGCAGTTCGATCTGTTTTTCACCCGATTTTTAAAAATAATCGAGGTCCCGGCATTTATTCGCCAAATCTCTTTTTCGTAGAATTAGATCCGAATGCACAGAATAATTCAAAAATATTTGAATTATCTACCCTGTGCAATTTCTCTATTCGCGTCGAATGGCGCAATAACAACAATCCGATGGTCCAGTGCCATCGTTGTCAAAACTTCAACCACACTGCCGGATATTGTAAGCGATCTCCGGTATGTGTGAAGTGCGGCGAATCCCATTTGACACAAACATGTGTTAAGCCTGTCAATACGCCTGCTAAATGCGGCAATTGTCAGGGGGATCATCCCGCCAATTACAAACGTTGCCCCTTCTACCAGAAGTTGGTCAACAATAAAGTTGAGACAACAACTCCACCTTCAAGCCAACCTCCACCTTCAAGCCTACCCAGTCCACTTTCAAGCCTACCCAAAAATTTTCCTAAAGTGGCCCCAAAACTGCCCACTCGCCCTCAAAAATTCCCTAAAATCCATCAGGATTTAAAGAACGCACACGTTCAGCCCACCAAGAAGCCCAAAAAAGCGCCAACAAATGGCAAGAATTCCTCTCGCCAACAGAATGGCCGCTTCCGTCCACTCCCAGTCCAAGTACGCCAAGTACAGCCCACCTTCATTCCACTCCCACAGTCTACTACCCAGCAAAACGGTGAGCTTGAGAAGCTCATCGAATTTGCTGCAGACTCCTCTCTGCCCGGCATAAATGCTGCTGGGCAATTCAACTCCTTCCAATTAATCATCAGTCTGTTTCAGAAACATTCTGATATATTGGGCGAACTGCAAAATCAGTTGCGCATTTTAAATGCACGCCTCTCCCCATTGCCAGCAAATGTACAAGAGACAAACAGTGTCTCTAACATCCCTGCTGCACAAAATATTTCTTCAACTGCTGCTACTAGTTCTAGCGCAGTTAATACTTCTCGCCAAAACAATGTAGAATGAATAGTTTACGCCTAAGCATTTGGAATGCCAATGGCATAACTAAACGTTCAGCAGAGCTTTATCACTACTTAATGTTCAATCATATTGACATTATGCTAATCAGTGAAACACACCTCACCCATAACACCAATTTTAGTGTCCCTGGCTATGACTTAATCGTAGCAAATAACCCGAATCGCAGATTGCATATTGGCGGATCTGCGATTCTTATTTCTAAATCTATTCCCAATCAGCCCCTTCCTCCAATCCGTATGAGTTCTGTGCAAGCAGCTCGTACTTCCATTTCCACAGACCTTGGCCCGGTTAGCATTGTTGCCTGCTACTGGCCTCCTGGTCAGAAACATGTTGTCACAAAGTCAATTTATGACAACTTTCTTCAGGAAATAGGCCCCAATTGCATTATAGGTGGTGACTGGAATGCCAAGGATGGGCTATGGGGTAATCACCGTAGCTGTCCTCGTGGTAGAATCCTTTCCCAAATTGTACTTTCATCCCCGAGTTTAAATGTGCTCACATCAGCTGAGCCAACTCACTTTCCCTCAAATAGCAACATTCCGTCTGTTATTGACTTCGCCATTGCACATGGCATCAATCCTCAACGATTCTCGGTACGTCGAGTTATGGACTTGTCCAGTGATCACGTACCGATTATCATAGAATTCTCAGTTTCGACTCATTTTCACAATTTCTCCCAAAATCACCGCCTGCTTACCAAAAAATCAAATTTAAAAGTATTTCGTCGCCAACTTGACGAAAATATACATTTAAATTTTGATATCAATTCGAGTGAAGATGCTGACGATATGGTTAGCATTTTCACTCAAAAAATCTACGATGCTGCTAATGCTGCATCTCGGCACTCTCATGCCTCCACATCCCACTCTCATGCCTACCCAAATACCCACTCTCATGCCTACCCATCTACAAATTCTCATGCCACCCCATCGACCCACTCTCATGCCTCAACAGTTCCCCACTCTCATGCCTCCACATCCACTTTCATGTCTCGTCAGCCTCCAGATTTGTCTCGTCCCCCTGTGAAAGCTGAAATCTTTGAGTTAATACGCCTCAAGCGTAGACTGCGTAAACGATACCAGAGAACTCGGCAATTTGACCATCGCTTGGCTTGGCAACAAGTCAGCCGTCAATTGTCTGATGTTATTCAGAAATCTCGTTCGGAGCATTTCCATAACATTCTCTCCAATGCCGATCCGAATAAAAAAGGCGGCTTTAATCTATGGCGTGCTTGTAAGGGGCTGAAAGAGCAGCCCCACAAGCATACACCAGTTCGCAATCAACAGGGCGACTGGTGTAAAACAGTCAACGAACAAGTCGAAGCTTTTGCTGAAGAACTTGAAAATCGTTTCAAGCCATACAATATTAGTCCCCCTGAGCATGTTCAAATGGTTCAAACATCACTGAACAATGCTCAAATTTCCCCAAATATCCACCATTAGGCATACTTCTCCCACTGAGATAATTTCTTTAATTAAGGAATTATCAGTAAACAAGGCCCCTGGAAATGACAGAATTGATAATTTTGTCATAAAATCTCTCTCAAACCGAGCAATACTCTTTCTCACCCACCTCTTCAATTGTCTTCTTCGCCTTCGGCACTTTCCCCAATCATGGAAATGTGCCAATATCTCTATGATCCACAAAGGGGGTGGCAAATCGTTGTCTGAAGTTCGCAACTATCGACCGATTAGCCTTCTTCCTTCGCTTTCTAAACTATTCGAAAGAATAATTTACACCCGTCTTAACGACGAAGCTGTGGATAAAAATCTTATCCCGTCACATCAATTTGGTTTTCGTGAAAGCCATAGTACAATTCAGCAAATACACCGTATTGTTCACCATATTAATTATGGCTTTGAAAACGGTCGTAATACTTCTGCTGTCTTTATTGACATTCAACAAGCTTTTGATCGTGTATGGCATGATGGTTTGCTCTACAAATTATTGAATAATTTGTCAAATCCATTGTTCCATATCATCAAATCTTTCCTTTCAAATCGCTCCTTTGTCGTCAAAGATAGGGGTATACTTTCCAGCAAAAGGCCTATCTTAGCTGGTGTACCACAGGGCAGTGTATTGGCACCACTGCTCTACAATATCTTTACATATGACATGCCTCAGACAGAAAATACTCAAAACTTTGAGAAAAACACTCTTACTGCCACATATGCTGATGATACTGCATTTTTGGTGAGTGGCTTTGTGCCATACTCAACCAATATAATGCAGTTTCATCTTGATAGATTCCATGAATGGGCCACTTCATGGAACATCAAAGCAAATGGCTTAAAATCAAAACATGTAGTTTTCACACTACAAAATCGTTCTGACTGGCCTGAATTAAAACTCGGCAAAGTCAGTATTCCCAACGCCAACTTTGTCAAGTATCTTGGCTTAACTTTAGACAGAAAGTTGCTTTGGTCTAGGCATATTCACCTGACCCAACAATCTGTCAAAACTAAGCTCAAAAAATACCATTGGCTCCTCAATCCCCGTTCTCGTCTCTCACTTTCAAACAAATTGCTAATATACAAGCAAATAATTGCCCCTGGTTGGCAATATGGCATCGAGTTGTATGGCTGTGCTTCTGACACGCACATACGTAAACTCCAGTCATGCCAGTCCCAAGCTCTTCGACTAATTCTTAGTCCTCCCTACTACGTCAGCAATAAGACGTTACATACCGACCTCAAAGTATCTAGTGTATGGGAAGAGATAAATTCCCATGCAAATAGATACTTTGATAGACTGTACGCACACAAGAACAGACAGACGTACAAACTGCTACACACCACTGGTCGGCATCTGAAGCGGATCTGGCCAATCGAGCTTCGAAACAGGAAACCGCCGGATAGGGCTTTCTAATCCGGATCAACACCCCTACAAGGCTAAGTTCTTTTACTCTTCCACACATTTGTATATGCACTTGCATATGCAAACATTTCTTTTAATCCTTCTTCTCTTTTCAGATCTCGAGCAATTGGGATCTTCTATACATTCAGCACGATGGCTTCTTTATTT
Organism: Drosophila tripunctata; assembly: GCA_035047385.1. NCBI lineage: Eukaryota > Metazoa > Arthropoda > Insecta > Diptera > Drosophilidae > Drosophila > Drosophila tripunctata. The sequence continues at coordinate 83,545 of JAWNPS010000178.1, forward strand.
GGCCATCTTTTTCCATTTTTTCACTCTTTTTCTATCCCCAGTCTGGTACCATTTCTACTGGCTGGTTCCCACTTTCATCATCCCGCTTTCTACAACTTTCCTGGTTCAGCTACAGAGAGGGCTGAATCGAATCAGAATTCATCGGACCTGCACAATACTGGACATTGGGCTACAGGCAGGATCCGCTGACAAATTGCCCCAACCCCGTTGGCTCTCTGAATCCCCATACATCCGCAAACCTGCTGGCTAGAGACGCAGTATCATAGCGTCGGAGCTGCACCCACCCACCAGTAGCTATTTATAAAACACCCCAATGTTAATAGCTACTGACATTATACAATAAATCTTAGGTTGTTGTCACCTAGTGTGACTCAACGTAAATAAGAAAA
>JAWNPS010000179.1:0-386997 GCA_035047385.1 Drosophila tripunctata
AATCAAAAAATTGTTTTTAACAGGAGGAGAAGACTGGCGACAATATATAGAGTATTTTAGTAATAATAATGATATATATGATGATGATAATGCGGACTGTCGATGCCCCCCGCGCCTAAGATGCTCAATTGGACGGTGCAAAAAAGATTATCCGACAAGACCTCACCCCCGTAACAAAAACTAATGATTGGCGTAGTTTTAATGCAAAATAGTTTCAATTTTATAATCAAAAACTAGTTCAAATTAAACTATTACTTTTATTTACAACAAATTCAAAAACAGCTGACAGCTGACTAATTAAAGAGTTCAAAAGATCGAAGAGTGAGCCAGCTGAATTTTGATAAGAGAGTAGTCTAAATAGCATATTTAGAATGCACCTAATAAACACAGTGTAGTCTGTAGACATACATATGTATGTATGAATATAAAATATCTTGTGTATATTATATACTATATATATTAACATATACATATGTAAATATGTATACATTAAAAGAAGAAAATATGAGTACTTCCACAATCGCTTATAGAGAGTATTTCTATTAATTAAAAAAAATAAATTTACTGTATTGGTTATTGAATGTTAACTATAAATGTTAACTAAACAGCATATTGTTAGCAATTTGTGGGCAAAGGGGGCGTGGTATCCAAATTTTTTTAAGCGGAATATGTTTATATGGTATCCAATATCATGCATACCAATTTTGGGCTTTCTAGCATTCATATTAAAAAAGTCAAAAATCGAGATAGTCCCACTGTTTCTCTAATTGTGGGCAAAGGGGGCGTGGCATCCAAATTTGAATATAAACTTGAACTGCGTAACAGAGCTACGAAACTTCTGCAAAAAGAATGGAATCTCTAGCTATTATACTTGCTGAGAAACAGGCGTTCATACAGACGGACAGACAGACAAATTTCGCACAAACCATTAGTCCCTTTTGCTCTTTTTCAAAGAGCTCAGGATCTAAAAAGTTGGTCATACAACGAATATCGTTAGTAATTTGAACTCATATAATTGAAAACGAAGCTTAGAGGGTATAACACGGTCGGCATGCCCGACTGACACTTTCTATCTTGTTCTATAATAAAAAATATAAATATTATTTTGGTTGTTGATAACAGATTTTCCATAGTCTTTTGCACATATAAATATTATGAAATTGCTGCCATCCATTCAGTCGATATTTTGCTCCCCAGGTCTTCAGTAAACACTCTCGAAATGAAGATTAAAATTGCGCTACTTTTGTTATTAGCTTGCATTGCATTTGCCATGGGTAAGTTGAAGAAAAGAATAACTTAGGCAATACAAAAAAAAAACTTGTTTCTTAACAGGAGGAGAAGACGAGGGACAATATAAAGATTCAACTGACAACACTAAGCTGACTGACAATGAATTGTCATCTGGATGGCAAGAAGAAGAAGAAGAAGAAGAAGAAGAAGACGGGGGACAATATAAAAATTCTCCTGATAACACTATGCCGATTGACCATAACCCGCCATCTGAATGTTCAATTGGAGGGTGCAGAAAAGGTTATCCGACAAGACCTCCCATCCCGTAACAAAAACTAATGATTGGCATAGTTTTAATGCAAAATAGTTTCAACTTTATAGTTCAAAACTAATTCAAATTAAACTATTACTTTTATTTACAATAAATTCAAAAACAGCTGACAGCCTGACTAATTAAAAAGTTCAAAAGATCGAAGAGTGAGCCAGCTGAATTTTGATAAGAGAGTATTCTAAATAACATATTTAGAATACACCTAATAAACACAGTGTAGACTGTAGACATACATATGTATGGATGAATATAAAATATCTTGTGTATATTATATACTATATATATTAACATATACATATGTAAATATGTATACATTAAAAGGGGAAAATATGAGTAATTCCACAATCGCTTATATAGAGTATTTCTATAAATTAAAAATAAAATTACTGTATTGGTTATTGATAACATAAAGTCAGCCATAAGCTTTTATATTTACATCAGAAATTGTAGAGCTGCATTGATCAGTGAACATTCAACTTTCCAAGTCTAAAGAATAGTTTTGAAATAAAGATCAAAATAGCGCTTCTTTTGTTTGAAGATAATGATGATTAGTTCTAATGCACAATTGAATTTAAACCAATAAAATTAAAATACAATTTTAAAACAGCGAAGAGGCCGACTGTTGAAAGTTCAAAAGTTAGAACAACGAACTAGCTAAGAGCTTGATAAGAATCGGAATCAAGTAGCAAATGCTGACAGTTCTATACAATACAGTAAAATCTGTTGACATATGTACATGCAAGTCTAAAGCATAATATACTATGTGCTGAATGAATGAGATATTAATCAAAATGCACGCTACAAAAGTAATAAGCATGTGTTATGTTGCACTATAAAATGAATCAAACTTTTATGAATTTAGTTGAGAACCGATTATCAATGGATATTCTACTTTCCAAGCCTAAAGAATACAGTCTCGACATGAAGATTAAAGAAGCGCTAGTTTTGTTATTAGTTTGCTTGGCATTAGTAAAGAGTAAGTTGGAAAAATATTTATAAGAATTACTAAAAACCAATACAAAAACCTAATTTCATTTCTATAGGCATCATTCCATGTTCAACGAGTATGTGTGGGAACAATTCATGGAAGATTTTTAGCAGAAAACGATCTCAATAAAAATCCATTTATTAATTTGATTAGTTGTATTTCACAATTTGCGTTTTAAAACATCCAAAAAACAGCTCACAGTCTAACAAATTGAAACGATCAAGAGATCAAAGATCGATCCATCTAATCTTGAAGACTTAAGTTGTTGTATTTTAATCAAAGTACTAGCAATCAAAACATGGGAATTTTCAAAGTCAATAAAATTTCTTTTTTTAGCTCAATTATAACATTAAATAAACTATTTTCTTTTGCACTTTTTCATAAATAAGCAAGATTCGTTGATCAATGGACATTCTATTTTCCAAGTTAGCTTTATTGCTTTTAGCTTTTATTGCATTAGCAATGGGTAAGTTTCTAAAGTAATACATAAAATATAGCTACAAAAAGTGCAAAACCTTATGTATTTATTATTAAATAGGCGATATGATGCCAAAACCAAAGCCATTTTCAACGAGTAAGTGTAAGACCAGAATGAGCTAATTGGCTTGTTTTTGAATCAAGAAGGATTCCAAATTGGTAGCGAAAACTAATGATGATTAATTGTATTTCACAATTCAAGCAAAGCAGCTAATTGAGTTGAAATTGCGTTGTTTCTAGCTGGAACCGCGATAAGGAAATGCATCCATATAAATATAAGAAAAATCAGCAGCAACAATCGAAAACACTGATTGCGCCTAGACAAAAAGAAAAAACATATTATATACATATACTATAATATATACTTTATATACTATATATTGTTGGTGTTTCCCGCTGATAACAAATTGGAAGTGCAATCGGATCGTGCATTTCATCTTGTAATTGTAGCAATTGAAACATCAGTTTAAATCAAGCAGCCTCAGAATATAGAAAACACTCTCAGAATGAAGATTAAAGTAGCGCTTTTACTGATATTAGCTACGATTGCATTGGCAACCGGTGAGTTCTAAAGTGAAAAATGAAAAAAAATCAATGGGGAAAATGGAAGAAAAACTAAAGTGCATTTTTATAGGCTTTGTGGCGCCCAATTGTCCGCATTGGACAAAATGCTGGAAGGATTATAAAAGCGGCCGCATTAGATATTGATTACAATTGTTTCTAGTTGAATAATTTGTAGTTAGTGTTTTAGTAAATACTTTCATGTTGTAAATAAAATGTTATTACTTGAATATTACATTCAATTGACAAATCGAATGTGTATCGAATAAAAGCGGAACATTTAAACACATTTTTCCATTAGGCTTATGTGCTTAATTAAGCGTTAAGGCTATTAGAGGCCAACATACTCGTGTAGGAAAAAATTGTCATCAACTCTGTAGAGTCCAAACAGTAAAATCCAATGAAATATAAAGCTTAATGCAAAAATAAATTTACTACCGCTAATTGCACGCAGAGACCACACAGAGAGAGAGAGAGATGGAAAGAGAGAGAGCGAGACGCATTTTCCCTTGAATTTCCCAACATGCCAGCTGGGAGTAATCCCCGTACAGCATTTTCCTGTATTTTTTTTTTTTGTGAACCTTTCTCGCAAAATCCTCGACACGCAATGCGAAATAAGCTGCATACAGATTGACAAGCTTGTCAAAAGATTTTTACCCTGCTGACAGAGTCGAAAATAGTAGTATACCCCAAATGTTTCAGCACAAACGCATTTAATACATACTACTATTCTAACCGCTAGGTGGCGTCCACACACACACACACTGCATACGGAAATCTACCTACACCAGGCACGTGACACAATTAGCTTTAGCATTTGTAACAAAATTTGTGAACTTTTATCGCATTTTAAAATGCACAACCTTTAGGATTTGACATGGGTATGACGCATTATTGATTGACCCGCCGGCGCTAGACAAACATATATTATATATATAGCTGTACATATATTATACGCTGATAGCTGGCTAGATAGACAAATACAATTGGATTTATTTAATGACCAGGTGTGGAAGTCTCGTCGTTTTTACTACGCAAAAACTATGCTCCCTTAATTATTCATATACCCTAAGTAAGTGACTATATACCTTGCATATAGTATTTAAGAGTTGGCTAGAAGTATACTCAACTGTTATTGATTATTTTCGACTCTTTGGGTATATAGTAGCACGGCTACTACACTAAAAGAAACAGCTAAGTGGTGCAAAGTTTTAAATACAAAAGTTTTTAAATAACAATATTAATTATTTCAACAAACATCTTTAATTAATTTTCTTAATTTTTGGATTATATAGTTGACTACAGTGAGAAAAACAAATGGCTTCCGAAAAAAAAAATTTCATAGTACTAACATATTGTCCACTTACATTTTCTATATTTCTAAATATTTAATTGATTATCTTGGTGTACACTGAGAAAAAATAACTTAGGCAATACAAAAAAAACTTGTTTTTTAATAGGAGGAGAAGACGGAGGACAATACATAGGGTATTTTAGTAACAATGATGATAAAAAGATGATGGTGCGTACTGTCAATCCTCCCCCCCCACCCCCTAATGTGTGTTCACTTGGACGGTGCGGATAAGATTAACCGACAAGACCACACCCCCAGTAACAAAAACTAATGATTGGCATAGTTTTGATGCAAAATAGTTTCAATTTTATAATCAAAAACTAATTCAAATTAAACTATTGCTTTTATTTTCAACAAATTCAAAAACAGCTGACAGCCTGACTAATTAAAAAGTTCAAAAGATCGAAGAGTGAGCCAGCTGAATTTTGATAAGAGAGTAGTCTAAATAGCATATTTCAAATGCACCTAATAAACACAGTGTAGTCTGTAGACATATGTACATATGTATGTATGAATATAAAATGTCTTGTGTATATTATATACTATATATATTAACATATACATATGTAAATATGTATACATTAAAAGAAGAAAATATGAGTACTTCCACAATCGCTTATATAGAGTATTTCTATAAATTAAAAATAAATTTACTGTATTGGTTATTGAATGTTAACTATAAATGTTAACTATACAACATTTTGTTAGCAATTTGTGGGCAAAGGGGGCGTGGTATCCAATTTTTTTTAAGCGGAATATGTTTATATGGTATCTAATATCATGCATACCAATTTTGGGCTTTCTAGCATTCATATTAAAAAAGTCAAAATTCGAGATAGTCCCACTGTTTCTCTAATTGTGGGCAAAGGGGGCGTGGCATCCAAATTTGAATATAAACTTGACCTGCGTAACAGAGCTACGAAGCTTCTGCAAAAAGAATGGAATCTCTAGCTATTATACTTGCTGAGAAACAGGCGTTCATACAGACGGACAGACAGACAAATTTCGCACAAAACCATTAGTCCCTTTTGCTCTTTTTCAAAGAGCTCAGGATCTAAAAAGTTGGTCATACAACGAATATCGTTAGCAATTTGAACTCATATAATTGGAAACGAAGCTTAGAGGGTATAACACGGTTGGTATGCCCGACTGACACTTTCTATCTTGTTCTATAATAAAAAATATAAATATTAATTTGGTTGTAGATAACAGATTTTCCATAGTCTTTTGCACATATAAATAGTATGAAATTGCTGCCATCCATTCAGTCGATATTTTGCTCCCCAGGTCTTCAGTAAACACTCTCGAAATGAAGATGAAAATTGCGCTACTTTTGTTATTAGCTTGCATTGCATTTGCCATGGGTAAGTTGTAGAAAAGAATAACTTAGGCAATACAAAAAAAACTTGTTTTTTAACAGGAGGAGAAGACGAGGGACAATATAAAGATTCTCCTGACAACACTAAGCTGACTGACAATGAATTGTCATCTGGATGCCAAGAAGAAGAAGAAGAAGAAGACGGGGGACAATATAAAAATTCTCCTGATAACACTATGCCGATTGACCATAACCCGCCATCTGGATGTTCAATTGGAGGGTGCAGAAAAGGTTATCCGACAAGACCTCCCATCCCGTAACAAAAACTAATGATTGGCATAGTTTTAATGCAAAATAGTTTCAATTTTATAATCAAAAACTAGTTCAAATTAAACTATTACTTTTATTTACAACAAATTCAAAAACAGCTGACAGCCTGACTAATTAAAGAGTTCAAAAGATCGAAGAGTGAGCCAGCTGAATTTTGATAAGAGAATAGTCTAAATAGCATATTTAGAATACACCTAATAAACAGTGTAGTCCATAAAATATTATATATATTAACATATACATATAAAAATATACATTAAAAGAAGAAAATATGAGTAATTCCACAATCGCTTATATAGAGTATTTCTATAAATTAAAAATAAAATTACTGTATTGGTTATTGATAACATTAAGTCAGCCATAAGCTTTTATATTTACATCAGAAATTGTAGAGCTGCATTGATCAGTGAACATTCAACTTTCCAAGTCTAAAGAATAGTTTTGAAATAAAGATCAAAATAGCGCTTCTTTTGTTTGAAGATAATGATGATTAGTTCTAATGCACAATTGAATTTAAACCAATAAAATTAAAATACAATTTTAAAACAGCGAAGAGGCCGACTGTTGAAAGTTCAAAAGTTAGAACAACGAACTAGCTAAGAGCTTGATAAGAATCGGAATCAAGTAGCAAATGCTGACAGTTCTATACAATACAGTAAAATCTGTTGACATATGTACATGCAAGTCTAAAGCATAATATACTATGTGCTGAATGAATGAGATATTAATCAAAATGCACGCTACAAAAGTAATAAGCATGTGTTATGTTGCACTATAAAATGAATCAAACTTTTATGAATTTAGTTGAGAACCGATTATCAATGGATATTCTACTTTCCAAGCCTAAAGAATACAGTCTCGACATGAAGATTAAAGAAGCGCTAGTTTTGTTATTAGTTTGCTTGGCATTAGTAAAGAGTAAGTTGGAAAAATATTTATAAGAATTACTAAAAACCAATACAAAAACCTAATTTCATTTCTATAGGCATCATTCCATGTTCAACGAGTATGTGTGGGAACAATTCATGGAAGATTTTTAGCAGAAAACGATCTCAATAAAAATCCATTTATTAATTTGATTAGTTGTATTTCACAATTTGCGTTTTAAAACATCCAAAAAACAGCTCACAGTCTAACAAATTGAAACGATCAAGAGATCAAAGATCGATCCATCTAATCTTGAAGACTTAAGTTGTTGTATTTTAATCAAAGTACTAGCAATCAAAACATGGGAATTTTCAAAGTCAATAAAATTTCTTTTTTTAGCTCAATTATAACATTAAATAAACTATTTTCTTTTGCACTTTTTCATAAATAAGCAAGATTCGTTGATCAATGGACATTCTATTTTCCAAGTTAGCTTTATTGCTTTTAGCTTTTATTGCATTAGCAATGGGTAAGTTTCTAAAGTAATACATAAAATATAGCTACAAAAAGTGCAAAACCTTATGTATTTATTATTAAATAGGCGATATGATGCCAAAACCAAAGCCATTTTCAACGAGTAAGTGTAAGACCAGAATGAGCTAATTGGCTTGTTTTTGAATCAAGAAGGATTCCAAATTGGTAGCGAAAACTAATGATGATTAATTGTATTTCACAATTCAAGCAAAGCAGCTAATTGAGTTGAAATTGCGTTGTTTCTAGCTGGAACCGCGATAAGGAAATGCATCCATATAAATATAAGAAAAATCAGCAGCAACAATCGAAAACACTGATTGCGCCTAGACAAAAAGAAAAAACATATTATATACATATACTATAATATATACTTTATATACTATATATTGTTGGTGTTTCCCGCTGATAACAAATTGGAAGTGCAATCGGATCGTGCATTTCATCTTGTAATTGTAGCAATTGAAACATCAGTTTAAATCAAGCAGCCTCAGAATATAGAAAACACTCTCAGAATGAAGATTAAAGTAGCGCTTTTACTAATATTAGCTACGATTGCATTGGCAACCGGTGAGTTCTAAAGTGAAAAATGAAAAAAAATCAATGAGGAAAATGGAAGAAAAACTAAAGTGCATTTTTATAGGCTTTGTGGCGCCCAATTGTCCGCATTGGACAAAATGCTGGAAGGATTATAAAAGCGGCCGCATTAGATATTGATTACAATTGTTTCTAGTTGAATAATTTGTAGTTAGTGTTTTAGTAAATACTTTCATGTTGTAAATAAAATGTTATTACTTGAATATTACATTCAATTGACAAATCGAATGTGTATCGAATAAAAGCGGAACATTTAAACACATTTTTCCATTAGGCTTATGTGCTTAATTAAGCGTTAAGGCTATTAGAGGCCAACATACTCGTGTAGGAAAAAATTGTCATCAACTCTGTAGAGTCCAAACAGTAAAATCCAATGAAATATAAAGCTTAATGCAAAAATAAATTTACTACCGCTAATTGCACGCAGAGACCACACAGAGAGAGAGAGAGATGGAAAGAGAGAGAGCGAGACGCATTTTCCCTTGAATTTCCCAACATGCCAGCTGGGAGTAATCCCCGTACAGCATTTTCCTGTATTTTTTTTTTTGTGAACCTTTCTCGCAAAATCCTCGACACGCAATGCGAAATAAGCTGCATACAGATTGACAAGCTTGTCAAAAGATTTTTACCCTGCTGACAGAGTCGAAAATAGTAGTATACCCCAAATGTTTCAGCACAAACGCATTTAATACATACTACTATTCTAACCGCTAGGTGGCGTCCACACACACACACACTGCATACGGAAATCTACCTACACCAGGCACGTGACACAATTAGCTTTAGCATTTGTAACAAAATTTGTGAACTTTTATCGCATTTTAAAATGCACAACCTTTAGGATTTGACATGGGTATGACGCATTATTGATTGACCCGCCGGCGCTAGACAAACATATATTATATATATAGCTGTACATATATTATACGCTGATAGCTGGCTAGATAGACAAATACAATTGGATTTATTTAATGACCAGGTGTGGAAGTCTCGTCGTTTTTACTACGCAAAAACTATGCTCCCTTAATTATTCATATACCCTAAGTAAGTGACTATATACCTTGCATATAGTATTTAAGAGTTGGCTAGAAGTATACTCAACTGTTATTGATTATTTTCGACTCTTTGGGTATATAGTAGCACGGCTACTACACTAAAAGAAACAGCTAAGTGGTGCAAAGTTTTAAATACAAAAGTTTTTAAATAACAATATTAATTATTTCAACAAACATCTTTAATTAATTTTCTTAATTTTTGGATTATATAGTTGACTACAGTGAGAAAAACAAATGGCTTCCGAAAAAAAAAATTTCATAGTACTAACATATTGTACACTTACATTTTTCTATATTTCTAAATATTTAATTGAGAAAAACGGTATAAAATGTCAAACATTAAAGATTCTTTGTGATTATTCGAAAGTCTCATTTATATTTCAAAGTAATTGTTTGATTTGCATTGCATTTTGTTGTATATTTATGAAACTACACTAAGAGAAACGAATGACCGACATAAAATTTCAAAAAGTATATTTATTTTAATAATATTTTAAAGTATTCTAACATTTTTCGTAATATTACTCAATATATCTTATTGATATTCTTAGTTCTTCTTGTATACACAATAGTAATTAACATACTACACCGAGAGAAACGATTGACTGCGATATATTTTCAAAAAATAAAGATTATTAATATAAATTTAATTTACTTTTATTATTTTTCCATTAAATTATTATTAATTAATTATTAATATCAGTTTAATTTACTTTTATTATTTTTTATTGTTATTATTATTTTATTTCCTTTTTTATCTATCGTAGAAAAATGAAGGACTTTTTTTTAAGATCATAAATACTACTATTTTTAAATATTAATCTGACTACTCTTTTACTTTTTCCTATAATTCTCTGCTTACCGAACCAATTCGTTCCAATTAGTTCAGTAGCTAACACTTTTTTTAACAGCATTTAAAACGTTAACTTATTAAAATTATAGCTGAAAAATAAAGTTTTTATAGAAAATACAGTTCAATGAAAGCTTACAACTTGATCCATTTATCTTTCCCACAGATAGTTTATTCCTAGCTGGGTTTTTCGCAGAGTGACGACTGACAGTGGTTATGTTGAACCAACTTAAGAGATAAGCTCAGTGCAGGACAATTGATGAGAAACTGACTGGACAGACTTTTTGCCACACACACACAATTACCACAAACACAAAGGACGACACTTGGCTTATCTTTGCAAGCCAGAAATACATTTTAAGTAGACCTCATTACGCTCTGCTCGCTGCCTCCCCTTGCAAATGACTTTGACAACAACATAAATCCATTAACATGAGCGCATTAAAGGCGACAAACAGCGGGGGGGATAGAAAATAGAATAAGTAAGGAAAAACACACTCTGCTCTTTGGATTTTCCAGTTTTGTTTGTTTCTACCTATTTAAACAATTGCACGACAATAGAAATCAGATTTGAACTCTTGGCTTTTGTTGCGCTTTAAAGAACACTCGGATTTGTACAGGTGAACCGTTACAAATGCTTAAAAATTCCTTTGTTATCTTATCGATTTTTTAGCCCAGTGTCTAAAGGGAAAGTATAGGCTAAGGTTTTCTTGCCATGTTTAGGTTGTGTGTGTGTAAAAAAAGTTGGATCTTAGGGACTAAAAAAATCAGTATATCGAGATTTGCTAACAACACGCATCTTTCGTATACGCAGATCAAAAATATTTTAGAAATTCTGCCTCAAAACTTAGACCATATAATCAGTATATGAGCTTTGCCATAATATAGTGAAAATTTCAGAGCCATTTCTTAATATGCGTGGATGCAATTTGATGAATAACCTTATATTTCAGTCTTTCTCAGGTACTAGAAGAATCTTAATCAATGAATATGATGATGACATCTCTTAGTTATGCCTGAAGATCAAGTATAATTTAGTATCATGCGCCTAGGATCCACAAAATTTTAAAAATCTAATCTTAAAAGGTTCGTAGTATTAAAAGGTATGCTCAATATGCGTTGTATTGATCGGTTTATAAACACAGAAGTGGTGAGATAATTTACTTGCTTCTAATGTGCCTTATGCCTTTTCCGCATGAGCTCCCGGATTTCATAGATTAGTCTTATAATAAGTTAGTTTTAGTTTAGGAAATGGAATAAGAAAATAAAACAACGAAACCCATAGCAAAAAATAACCATAGTAATAAAAATAATTTTCAAGATTTGACTGTTTGATTCCTTTATTTAATCTATTTCAAACCCTGAGAAGTCCAAAATACCAGGCATATAACAGTCGAGCACTTTAACTGTAGCGCTCTTACAAGTTTCTTTTTTCTTCTACACATTATTTTTGTTTTTATTCTTTTTGCGTGTCGCTTGTTTGTAATGTTAGCGGTTTTTTGTTCTTTGTTTTTCGCTTTGTTGTCATTTTTCGCTGCCGCTGGCATTTTTTCTTTTTATCTTTCGATTCGGTTAAATAAGTATTTTCGCTTGCATTGCTGAGATTTAGAAAACAACAAAAAACAAAGGAAAATTGCATTTTGCATGGTTCTAATAAATATTGTAAGTATTCAAGCAACATAGTAAAGCAAATAGGCGTTGTGGTTATAGATTTTGTTTTTATCAAGTGATATCGAAACCACAATAAATCGATTTTTCAATTATTTATATTTTTTCGATTACATAAATCCATGAAAATTGAAGTTACTTTAGAAGAATGTCCAATGATCAACTACATAAGTATAATGAAAATAACATGTGTAATCGATAGTAAAATTAATTCAGAACTTCATCTAAATAACCTTTACTAACATAAAACATCGATGTCAAATATTTCAACGTACTTTAAAAGAATGTCCAATGATCAACTATAATGAAAATATGGTAAAATTAATTCAGAACTTTATCTAAATAATAGTTACTAAAATAAAATATCGATGTCAAACAAAAACTTACTCGTTGCCTATTTTATTTAATTTCCATATCTTCATCGACCTTATCCCTAATGAATAAAGCTCATAAGTGCCATACAGAAACCCGCTCGATCGTTAGATCGATTTGTTATCGATTACATAAATTACAAGCACTTACCTCGATAACACTGTCACTGCCCAGTCCACAGATTTTGTTCTTCTTATTGTACAGCTGCTCCAACTGTTGTTTGCGCTGCTTGCTGCGCTGCTTGCGTGTGGCTAAACGCAGTCCGCCACCACCTCCGCCTCCTTTACTGCCGCCCACAACTTGCGCTGCAATGACAATTTCGTCGTCTTCGTCGTCGTCACAGTCAACACCGTCACCGTCACCGTCGCCTTCGCCGTCGCCGTCCTCACCGCCGCCGTCGTCGTCGTCGTTTAGTACTAAACCAGCAGGTGGCGTGCCACTCAAATTGTATTCATCGACATCGATATCGGCTGCTGTGTCCGGCAGCAAATCCAAATCGCTTTGAAAGCTTAGATCCAAATCTTGGGGTAATTTGGCATACTTTTGATGATTTTTCATTTTTCTAGCTTTTTATTTATTATTATTTGTTGTTGCCGCTATGCAGCGTTGCATGAGTCATGCCACGTCCTTTTTTTTTGTGGATATTGCACACACACACGGTTATCGAGAGTTATCGTCTTTAATTTGTTTTTGTTTTTGTGCTGCAATTCGCGACACACACACACTATTGTGCATAAACATGCATGAACATGAACCAAAACAAAAATGAGCACAATCGATTTTTCCGTCTTGTTGACGCTTGTTTCTTGCGCTGTGCTTTTGGCCCACTGTGTGCGCTGGTAATAATAATAACAACAACAACAACAGGTTCTTGTTTTTTTGGCTGCAACAAATTGAGCGCAATTCAATCGGCAAACGTCCTGCTGCTGCTATCGCTCTTCAGCGACGAACAAGCAAACTAAACACACGAAATTGCAATTGCACTTTAATTTTACTTGCAATTTCAAAACACTGACTCACAAAACACTACGCACACACACCACACACTCACCCCCACTTTGGGTGGCCGATAAACAATTTGTTACGTTGCTTTATGTGTGAGTGTGGTACTTGTGCTGTTTTCCAATTAGAGTGAGTTTTATGCGCTTTTTCCGACTTTGATTTCTCGATATTTGCACCGTAACGAGACGTCTGCACGCCAACAGAATCGCATCGCGTATAAAACACAGCGCTGCCAATGCCAATGCCGATGCCGATGACGCTGCCCCCTGTATAACTGTTTTAATGGTCGACTCATTGTGCGTGCGTGTGTGTGTGTGAGAGTGTAGGGGCTGATTGGTTACAAGAGTTATCGCGACTATCGATAGCCATGGGTCTGGCAACGCTGTTGTTTATCTGCTTAGATAAAACAGCAGGCAGCTTTTGTCATGCTGCATGCTGCAGTTGCGCGCCACAAGATTTGAAATGGAAAATTAATTCAAACTCTAAATAAAACAAACCGTGTTTAGTTGAATTTAAAGAATTGTTTTTGTTCAGTTGATTTATTCAAAAGCAAATCGATTTTTTGTTTGTTTTTTGTCGATTTAGTCCCTTTATAGTTAATATCATAGAGAGATTCCATACACGAATATACTTAGTTGTTTTACGAAATTAGCTCAATTAAAATTAAAAGTTCTTAAAAAGGAAAAGCATCATTGTAGCTACCACAAGGTGTACTTTATAGAAAAAATGTGTGTGTGTTTACGCCTTTGCCGCTAATAAAGTTGCTGATAAATGTTTTGAAGCTTCACAGGACAAAAGCGTCATCGAATTGAATATTAAAAATGATTTAATTTAGCTATAAAATTGTGTAAATATATAAATATAAATACTGTTTGCTTATAATGTATATATATATGTATGTATATGTTACGCAAGTTTTGTCAAAAAGTGTTGTTGTGTTTACAAATAAATTATGACATTATTTATAAATATTCTCATATGGTCGTCACTTCCCCCCCAAGTTCAATACAAATAAATATATAGTTATAAGTTTTTGCGGCAATCAAATGCTTTAAGTACATACATTCGTTTCGATTTGTTTTGTTTTCGTGTTTGCTAAATTAATTAAATTAAATTAAATTATATTAAATTATTTACTGGCAACATTCTGGAGATGCTTTGCGTTTCATATCAAATGTTTTACGTGCTTTCTTCTTTACACGCATGCGCCGCTGTTCAGCACTGAAAAGCAGTGTGGATAAACTAAATTAGCATAGATTTCTATTTTTTTCCCCCGTTTTCTACTTTGCCGCTCATATAACTTTTAAAGCTATTTGGCGATTTTGTTAGAGCAGCAGCTGCGCATGCGCCTTGTCTGAACAAAAGGAGTTGCTTAAATTTAAACTATAGCCTAAACAATTTTGTAAAAACCCCCCCTGCTGCAGCTTAAAGTTTATAATCGACTTGTGTAAAAGTAAAAAAAAAATAAACATGGCAAGCACTTAAGCGTTACTTAAATGAATATACATATAAAGACTAATCCAAAATAGCTAGAGAGTCAACTATTGCTGATGATGTTGCTGCTGCTGCTGTTGGTGTTGCTGTTGCTGCTGCTGCTCCTGTAATTGCTGCAGCAATTGTTGCTTCGTTTCGGCTTTCACAGTTTTATAGCGATCCTTCTCCTCGGTATTTTCGGGCGGCTCACACTCAAAGGATGCCATCGAGAGTGTGTTCTCATTGAGCACCGCATTGTGCTGCAGATAGGCAATAACATTCGGCAATTTATCAAATGGACAAATCACTTTCTTCCATTCATTGAACTCCATCACTTGTTTGGCGAGTTGTGAGCATTTCTCAAAGTTGATATGATTGTTTGGCAAACTGCAATTAAACAAAATATATAAAAATTAATACAAATTTAGCTTCAACTCATGAGCACTAACTACCACTCACCGATTCGAGCAGCCTTCGTTTAAAAAGTACAAGTCCTTAACAAATAAACTAAAAAATGGAATGATTATGCGTTCGCGTTCCTCTGTGGCGCCCTCGGAGCGCCACATGGCAGCTTTAAGCGTCGACCGATAACTATTAAAATTCGATGTTGGATCCATTTGATGTTCCAGCACAGAAAACTTTGCCGATTGCACTTTAGACCACTGCAAGAGAATTCCTTAAGTTAATTAACAACTCAATATTCTTAAATATAACATTTGTTTTACCGTCTTTTTTAGCCGGCCAATGGGTGCAAGATTTAGACCAGCTATTATGGCCATCAGACTATTGAAGTTGCCAATGTTAAAACATTCTCGTGCCGTTTCAATCCAATATTCAATAATTCGCACACGCTGCTTCTTCTTGGGATACTGCAAAGATTATAAAAAAAACAATAGCGTACTTTAACTAAAATAGCCCAAACAAAAATATGGCTTTAAAGCTAATTTTACAGTTGCATAACTAGTATATAAATACGTTATTCAATTGTAGACATATGCAATCTAAGAAGAAATTTGTTCAACTTTTTAACTATACAAATTTTCTGTAGAAATTTAGGATTTTCATTCACAACCTTTTAGGATTTTCTTTAAGTGACACATAAATTTAAATCCTAAATTACAGTAGTAAAGTACCGACTACTATTTAGCTTGAAAAGGTAAAATCTCGCTATCGATTTTGACCACAAAATCAATAAGTTTCATTAAACCTGGATTTTTGCTCTATATTTCCAATTTTATTATACCCTCTGAGGGGTATATTGGGTTTTAAATATCGCTACTGTTATCGATTTTTATATAATATTTAAAAATTGGTACTTTAACTACACTTAATATAAAAAAGGATTATTTAAAATTTTTTTTAAGAATTTTAAATAATTTTGAAAATTATTTTTATAGCAAAGGATTTAGTTAATGCATTTTTTAAAATCTTAAATTTTAAAAATCTTAAATCGCAGTACTCCATAAAAGTATCATTTAACTAAATCATATATTCACTATTAAATATCTACCCTCAACGATATATGTTAAAATCTATAAATAAGTGATCTTTGGTTAATTAAACATCGATTTATATTCACATAATTATTACCTACATTTTGTGCAGCTACAATAGATTTCTTCGCTTTGTTAAGCTTTACTAATTTAATATAACTCTTATCTTTAGTGAGTTCTTGGGAATTACAACGTTCAATTTGTAGCTATTTTCAGCGCGTCTTTATCACAAAGCCTTATCACATATACTAGCTCTGTTTTCTATAATGCGTGACTGCTTTATTAAGTATTGTTGTACATTATCCAATTTTAGGCAATTTAACGATTAAAACTCTATCAATAATAGCCCTTAACGCTTAAAACTGTATCTAGGTTTTAAATCAAAACATTTGCACTGTATTATAATATTCGCTTTTGAAAGTACTTGTCACAACTAACAAAATTTCAAATGCCATTTTTTGTAGGTAAATTTTTATAGTGATATGGAAATACATGTTTTTTTTACTTTACTTACTTTTTTACTTCTTTAGCACTTTTTCAAAGCAAATTTTATCTTTTCATAATTCTATATATTTTATAGCATTTGTTTTAGCTAAAGAACTTTGTAGACATGGCTTTAACATGTTAAATTTCACTCTCCAAATAAATAAAGCATTTGTAATTCTGTTTTTCTGTCTTTAGCATAACGATTAGCATGCAAAATAGATTTTAAATAATTTAAGAAATATATATAACAACTTCTTCTCAATTAAAAACTAGTGCTCCTTAACAAATTTCACTCAAAATAATTTGTAATTCTATTTTTCTGTGTTTAACATAAATTTTAGCATTCAAAATAGCATTTAAGTAATTTAAGAAATATATAGCTGAGAGAATAATAACTTCTTCTCAATTAAAAACTAGTGCTCCTTATTAAAATTCATTCAAAATAATTTGTAATTCTATTTTTTATGTGTTTAACATAAATGTTAGCATTCAAAATAGCATTTAAATAATTTAAGAAGTATATAGCTCAGTGAATAATAACTTATTCTTAATTAAAAACTAGTGCTCCTTAACAAATTTCACTCAAAATAAACATGACGCTGTAAAATTGCTATTCAAGCTAAGCCAGAAACAAACCAAATGGAAATTTTTGTTAGTTTTGTGACAAGTACTTTTGGCAACTAAAGTCAAATGATTGAAGCTTTTTTAAATATTAGCATATGCTAATCCCTGTGGGACTTTAGCTTCATGCCTAGCTAAGCTAAGCACTCCATTTCAACACACACCTTGACTATTTCGCTGGCCGTCAAGTAGCTGAGGCGATTGAACCACTGCACATACGATTCCAGATTGCGTGTCTTTTTCATATCGTTGAGTGAGCTAGTTACAGTTACAGTTGCTGCCACTCCACTACCCCCGCCCACTGTTGCTGCTCCCTCTGCTGTCACAGTCACTCCTTTGGCCTTTTGCTGATAATCCTTGGCAAATGCCTGAACAAACTCCTCGGGTCCAATATGTGATAAACGCTCCAATTCAATGGCTGTGAGCTGATGGGCCAAATGCTCGCAGCTGGGACAAATGTCCATGATGCCAAAGACCTCATCGGGTTGGGGTGTACTTGAAGCCGAATTGCTGCCACTGGTGGAGTTGCCAGTGCTGCCGCCGCTCGAAGAGCCACCACTAGATGTTGCCACGACGCCACCGTTTGTGGCATGTCCACTCGCTGTGTGTGAGTTATGGGAGCTGCCCAGAAATGTTTGAAATGGATTATGTAAATGTAAATGATGATGTTGATGTTGCTGCTGCTGATGTTGCTGCTGCTGATGATGTTGCTGATGTTGCTGATGATGATTCGATGGCGTTTGCTGCTGCTCACTGTTCGCTTCGTTGTTGAGTGTCTGCAGAAATTCCTCATACTGTTCCAGTGCAGTTAATCGTGCCACAAGTAGTTGCAAAATACGCGACACTTGCTTGCCCAGCGAGTTGTCAATGTAGACACACTTTCTGGCCAAGATGCGCACCTGTTGCATGAGTCTTTCATCCCGAAAGTCATAGGGAAAGATCTCAATCCATTCGGATAGCAAACGTATGCAATGCTGTGCCGACCGCTGTGTCCATGTGCGTTGCTGTGGCTTTGGCTCCAGCTCTAGATCATGTCCAGTCGTCGCTATCGCTGCTCCTCCTCCTGCTCCTTTTCGCTGTGTCAGCGGCGACACCGAGTTGAGGTGAGCGGTGGCCACCGCTGCTGCTGCGGGCACCACAGCCTCATCGACCACATCACAGGCGCCGCCAGCTGCTGCCTGCTGCTGTTCCCAGCTGCTCGAGATCTGTGCCAGCAATTCGTGCGGTCGGATGAACAGCCGTGCACTCAACAGAAAGGCAAACAGATAACCATGTTCCGGATAGTAATCATGTGTGGGCACCATGTGCATTATTAGCGACTGCAGTGTACCCGCTTGCAATTTGCCCTCACAGTACACCAGATGCCCCTCCTTTGGCTCCTTGCTGAGTCCGGACGCTTTGCTCTGCTGCGGTGCCCCATAACTCAACGGTTTCTCCAGCAACTGTGACTTCTCCACATGCGAACTGTCCCGCCGATGGGTGGCCAATGTTTTGGCCACAACTCCAATGCCAATGCCACTGCCAGCACTGCTGTTACTACGCTGCGTCTTCAGATCCGGCAAAGTCTTTGTTCCCGCTCCCGTTACCGCCGTTCCCCCGGCTGTACTTGTTCCTCCTCCTGCGGTTTTGGCCTTTAGATTGAGATTGATGTTGGCGCTGCCAGTGCTGCCACTGCGGCCATTTGTGGCACTATTGATGCCGCCGTTGCTCGACGACGACATTTGAATCCCGACTGAATTCTGCTCCAACTTCTTCTTCTTCTTCTTCCCACTTTTCTATGCTTGCGACGCATTCGCAGCAAGCAGCACAAAGAGCTAAAAAAAAAGAGATTAAACGTGGAAAGGAAAGTGGAAATTAGTGGAATTCAAAGAATCCTTATAAAAAAAGCAAAACAGGTAAGCAAAATTAGAGACGAGCTCAACCGACTGTATTATACCCAGTGCATATGTTTGTTTGGGCTGTTAAGTTAAAGCGTGCGTTAGCGAAGCTAGGTGCTACGTACTTTATAGCGCGAGCAAAAGCTGGCTGCTATGCATTTGCTATCGTCTGCTTTGCTTCGCTTTCACACATGTTATAAAATGGCTAACTTTTTCTTTACCAACCAATCTTTATGAAACTTTGAGATTAGGATTGTCTACAGTTTGAGACTCATACACTGAGCCAATAATCCTATTTTAAAATCACAAACGCGACATATTAACTCAATAATTTTTAACTTAGGGAAAAAATAATATTGAAATACGTTAAATTAACAATTTCCAATTTTGATTTAATGATTTTTCATATTAATTTTGTAAAATATGTTTAAACATATTAATTTGATAAGAATTCAATATTGTTTTTAAAATGTTTCCATATAAATATGGTGAATATTGTGCAACATTAAATTAAGGTTGTTCTATATTGAAACAAAAATTTGCAACTTTACTAGACTATTATTAATGCTTCTTATTGAATCAATGTGGTTTTTATTGATTTTATGTTGTTTTTTCTCTGGGTGTACTGTTGAAAAATTAAGAAATTTAGGGTAATCCGAGTACGGAAAACTTTTGTGTTATTTAAGTAATCAAAGTACTATGATTTTACTACCGAATTCTGTATAAAAACCAAGTTTAATTTTGATCAGACAACTATATTATATAGCTGCCAGAGGGAGAATTGGTTAGAACTACTAAGTAGGTAAAACTGTTGTGTTTGTTTTAGTAAATTTAACCAAAGTTCAAATAAAAAAGATTGACAAAGTGTGCTGTAAATTCATACAGAGTTCTGCAAGGGTATCCAATGCTTGGCGCATCAAATATAACCCCTTTTCCTTGTTTCTTTATAAATCGATCATTATGAAATTTACAGGATCGATTTATAACACTTGTATAAAAACATCTTCAAAATTTAAAGAAATTTAGGCTGAGCTATTAATATTTTTAGTGATTTGTTGGGCAGATCAGAAAAACCATTTCTATCTGCCTACAAAAGATATTAACCAATCAAATTTTATTTTACTTTCTCTACAAGAACTGAAGCTTACCCTACTGCCAACAAATATAATTATACCCTCGGCACTGAGCATAAAAATGGCAGCAAAGGAAAATAGCAAAAGGCAATCGTCAATTGCCAATTGATAAATTGGACACCTGAACACATTTAATCGTCCTAAGCAATTAGCCAGAGTTGTCAAATAGAGGAATAGCAGCAATAGAAGCGAAAAAAGGGTTGACGAAATGGTTGAAGAAGTATTAAAACCATTTAATCCTTTGAACACAACAACTGTTCAGCGCCAATGTTTGATTAAGCCGTTCTACAAGAGCTTCCTATATGTAGATGAATGTTTCTTTGCTAATTGCCAACTAAAGTTAAAGCTAGTTAGGTTAGTTTATTAAAGCTAACTTTGTAAATGTTTATTAAAGCTTTCACGCGTTATTTTTTTATAGAAACTTTGGCTATATTTAAGATATGATCATTTCATTCATAGTAAAAACAAAAAAAAGTTAAATAAAGCTTTTGAAGTAAACAAAATTAAGCTAAATGTACGGTATTGTTAATTCAAAACTACACTAGTAGGCATATATATTTTGACAACACTTGATTTTTGGAAATTGATATTTAACCCATTTTTACCTACTTTTCATCAGAATAGTCACTTTTGGCCCATTTCAAAAAATCATAAAAAATACATGCGATGAGATTTTTGAAAAAAATTTTTTCCATCACTAATAGATTCTTTTGGAGAAACTCTTTGCAGTCAAACATTTTTTGTATAAGCCCGGGGGAAAAACTTTAAAAAGTAGACCTTTGCAAGAATTGAAAGCTTTCCACGTGTACTGAATGGGTTGAGAAAAATGTTGTATTATTAAAACGGAATTGAAGTGATCCACTGATACCAAACTTCTTTTGAAGTATGTTTAAATTTTAAGTAGATTTAACTTTAAGTTTTGTCAAAATATATAAGCCTACTAGTGTATTTAAAGCTGATTTTTTAAAAGCTCAATAATGCTTTCTAGATGCTTTTAGAAAAACAAAACTAAGCATAGTTTATAATATTAACAAGAGAAAAAGTTGTTAAAAAATTATGCAAGCAAAGAAAATATTAATTAAAATTTTTTTAATGTGCTTTTAAAAAGTTTTATATTTAAGCAGTAGCGAAGTCAAGCTTGATATATGCCATACCAAACCATATCTATGTTAAGCTACCGGTGTAAAAATTAATGAGCTTTTAAGAGGCGCACAAGTTCATTAAAGCTTTTTATTTGTTTTTCAGAAAATCATTGACTACTGTTGAAACATATCTGCTCATTTCAATCATATAAAAACATTTGATGGAGTTGTCAAAGTTAATTAAAGCTTTCCAGGTGCTTTGCAGTCAAGAAAATGATCTTCTCTCTTAATGCACACACAAAGCTGACATTGAAACGGAAACACGATTTCAATAAAAAAAATACAGCCAAGAGCTAAGCTAAGCTCAGTGGAATAATTAGTGCCATAAACGTGTAAGTGGCAACTGGAAAAGTGTCATGGAAAAAGAAAAAGACAATTCATAGGAAAATGGAAAACGAATAAAAAATACAGTAAATTGCGGGCTATTGATTGTTAAAGGCGATACTTGATCACGTAAGCAGCACAACCCACACACACACACACTCTACAAAAAAAAGAGAGAGGGGAGGGGAGGGGAGTTAAATCCAAAGCAGCGAGATAATGAAACTATAAAGTTTGAGAGCTTTGTAGTAGTAAATATAAACTGTTAATTTGCTATGAACAGCATTTTGAGCTGCTTATCAAAGCAAAGTTGGAAGGGGGGAAAAACATGAGAATTACAAATATTAATTAACAACAACAAAAAAATACACAAAAATATAGGTCAAAGTTGTGGAAGTGGGGTAAAGGCAAAAGATGGTGGAGGTGGTGGGGGAAACAAAGGGTCTAAATGTTAATTGAATTACGAGCGAGTGGCAGAAGACGCCAGGTTAAGGCAGAGGTGAAAATAAGTTCATAGCGCCCTACATCTTAGCTCCCCCACACCACCGCCACCCACCTGGGGGGCGACCCAGTTCAATTTTCACTTTTCTTGCCATATTGCACGCTTCACAGCACAACGTGTGTGTGTGGAAGAGGGGTAGGGTGAGAGGGGAAAGATAGGGGAACATTTATTAACTGTTGGACAAACAGAAATCAATTTCGAATGCGGTAAAAGCAAATTAAAATCTATATTTATAAAGTTTACACTGGACTGCCAACAAATGAGAGGAATGCACGACGCAGCAGCAGCAGCAGCAGCTACAGCGGCAGCAACGCCATAAAAGCTTAAAGCAACAACAACTGTAAAAACATGAAAGAATAAGTCAGTAGAGCACGCCGAACAGTGTAATACCCTCTGAAGTAAGCACGGAAAGAACGTATCAAAACGTTTTTCGTTTACGCTTCTTCTGCTTCTGTGACGACAGCGCTGCAGCAGAACTCAGTTAAATGCACGTGGCTTAAAATTTACGTTTTCCGCTGTATGAAAATCATTCTTAATTATAGTTCGTTCTTGATGCAATTTTCAGCATCGTTTGATATTTTTTGTCTTTAAACGGCTGTGAAATTATAAAACTATAAGTTAAGAAATACGTGAGTTAGAGGCATGCAAATTATTCAATTTGTTTTGTTTCTTATGGGCGAAGGAAGCGTATCATAACTAAATTTTAGATGACACTATTTTAATCTTGTAACTAGAAAACTGCGTACCAAAATTGGCGTCCCTAGTTGTTATAGTTTCTGAGATATTTGGCAAAAAAATGTTTTTTTCCAAGATATATCTGTCAATTGTGGGCGAATGGGGCGTGGCATCGAAAAAAAAAAGATTCTTGCATTGCCTGACTGAATATGTGGTCGATACTGACTAAAACGAATATTGTAGCTCTTACCATCTCTGAGATCTGTTTGTTCATACGGACAGACAGACAGACGGACATGGCTATATCGACTCGGCTCTTAATGCTGCTCAAGAATATATATACTTTATAGAGCGTGTCATGCCGCCTTCTACCTACGTTACAAACTTTTGCACAAACCCAATATACCCCGCAGAGGTGTATTAAAAAAACAAGAACAACAAAGCAAAGCAAAGCGCACCATAATTTGTATACAAAAGCCAAAGCGTGGGCAAAAGGAGAAAACAGATGCAGAAAGGGGAAGCGACAAAACGGCAATGACAGACATACACACACATACATACATATAATGCAAAAGGCGGAGAAGAAATGTAGACAAGTCAATAAATGGGGCCGTGGCCAGGCTGCTGCTGCCGCTGCTGCTGCAGTAGTAGAAGCAGAAGAAATGAAACAACCCCACAAACAGAAGGTTGGCTGGATAAATGGATGGATGGATGCATGGTTGGTTCACTGGTTGGTTGGTTGGATGACTGGATGAATGAATGCATATGTATGTAAGCGAGTAGCTCAAAGTCCTAATTGGAACTCACCTGCCTGCTATAGTTGCAGTTGCGGCTCCGTTGCATTTTAATACACACACGAAAGAATATATATGCAAATTTGTTACGCACAAAAACAAATGCACACGAAGAGCGTGAACGAGCGCACACAAAAGAGAGCGTAACTTTTATTGCTATTGATCAGCAGCAATACATTGTCACATTGGCTGACCCTCTTTAGTTTTTTCTTTTTATTTTTCTCTTTAGTTCGCTCTCTTCCACTGTTCGCGATGCGCTCTGCGCTGCCTGCCTTGCAATGAAATCAGGACAGCCTGTGTATAGCACAGGGGCGCTGCCTAACAAAAGTGGAACACACACGAGATGCTGCTGCTGCTCTGCTGCAGCGACGACGACGCCGCGTATTGTTTGTGTGTGCAGGGGAGGTAGGTGAGGGGTGTGTTTAGTTTTTGTGTTTGCAAAAGCAATTTACAATACGCGAAAGGTGAGCGTCGCGTTGCGTTGCGTTGTTTTTAGCTCTTACTTAGCCTCTCTCACCACCTTTGGTACGCCGCTTGCACGCTTGCACCCCCGCAGCAGCAGCAGAGTCACAGCAGTCGCATATGGCGGCCGCCTTTTGCGTTTTTCGTTTGGTCAGCACAAATGTACACATAAAATAAAAATGTATATATGGAAAATACACTTTAAATATTTCGTTGTATGTAGTATGTAGTATATGAGTATTGTACGGTTTTGCATACGTTTCTTGGCTGTTGGCTGAGTTTACGGTTTTGATTAAAAATGCGTTCACGATATATTGACAACGTTTTGCGTCTCTGGATTTGTATATGTGTATGTATGTATGTTGCGCGCCGACCGGTTTGTTTGCTACGCAGAATTTTCTTTTCCACTTTCTTTACGCCGCCCTTGCACTGCTTTTTTTTTGTGTGTGTTATTGCTTGTTGTTGTTTGTTGGTTTTGTGTGTATTATATATTTGTTGCAACATTCACTTTTTTGTTATAATTATTTACACAAGTAACGTACGTTGTACGTTCGCCTTTCGCTTTTTATTGCATTAATTATGCATATATTACGCCAATTAGCAGCGTTTATGCCCGAAATTGCCGTTCTCCTCGGTAGCAATAGGCAAGGAGTGCGAAGACAAAACAAAAACCACGAGAGCGGTGTGCACGTATGCAGCAAACACTAAAATGTCTAATTGGCTAAACGACAAATGTGTAGTTGGCAACGCAGTGTGGTTTATGCACTCTGGTCACATAGCAAAAGGGGTAAGAGTAGCGATATGTGTGCTATCGATATTTTTAGTCCCACTATTTTCACACAAATTCGGAGAGCACAGATGGCGCCAACTAAAGTTGAATGAAATGAAAATGGGTTTCTTTTTTGCAGTGTACATTTATTTCAGAGTTTCCATGGATTACACAAATTATAAAGCTCATAAAAAATTGAAGCCACTTGGCGAACAAGAAAGCAACTGAACATGCTTTACCAAATTGTACCGCCTAATTTAATTTTAAAACAGAAACTTCAATTTTTTTGTTTTGCAACACTTAACACACTCATCGATTACCGACTTGAAATATCGATTGTGGCTGGATAATGGAATGTATCGCAAGTGGCCACCACTAAGCAACAACAACACTAGTGAAAAGTCGGCAGAGAAATGCAACGCAAAGTGTAACTAAATTTGCAGCGAAAAACACACAACAAAAAAGCCAAAAACATACACACACAACATAAGCGCAGAGCAGAATAACAAGGGAAACGCATTAAAACAGCCGACAACAACTGCAGCAAACGGTAAACAGAAAACAGTGGCGACTATCGGCGACACTTTAAATGGCCAATGGCAATGGGAACAACATCAATACGGACGATGCTGCTGCTGCGACGACAGCGGCAGTGGCAGCAGCTGCTGCTGCAACAGCAACAACAACAACAGCAGCGGCAGGAGCAGCAGTGGGCGATGGGGGAGTGGGTGCCTGCGGTGATGCAAAACAAACGTGTGGCATCAATGATCTGGTGGCAGATCTGTGGCTAAATGGCAGCAATAACAGCAGCAGCATTCGCGGTGATTACACAAATATACGCGCCACAACAACAACAACAGCGGCAGCGACAGTAACAACAACCGCAGCTGCCACAACCGCCACAAACAGCAACTCCTCCGCCCCCGCCGCCACCTCCTCCTCCAACACCACCGCCAGCTCCACATTTTCCTTTAAGCATTTTCTCAACAGCAGCGGCACAATAATAGCGCCAAGCAGCACAGTTACATCGCTGGATGCCACATGTGGCACGAGCAGCAGTAGCGGTTGCAGCGCCAGCGGCAGCATTATAAATGCAAATGCCGCCAGTAGCAGCAACAACAGCAGCAACAGCAGCACAGCAGCAGCAGCAGCAGCAACATCTTCATCATCATTGTCGTCGCTGCAGACGTCAACGGGCGCCAGACCCAAGGTGCCACAATCGGCATCTGTGAGTCACATGCAACCGGATTTGAATGGCAGCAGCAGCAGCAGCAGCGCTGCCTCCAAAATGAAACGTTCGCCACGCTTCAGCTCCTTTGACTCGCAGGCGAGTCTCGCTGAGTATGCGGCATGTGGCAGCAGTGGCAGTGGCACTGGTAGTGGTAGTGGCGGTGTGGCAAGAACACGTCCCGATCTGCGTCTGGAGGTGGAACGTACGGGCGTCGTGCTGCATCACGACGACGTCGACGACGATGATGATCATGTGGCACTCGCCCAGGTGCGCAACAGTCGCTTGTACGATGAGCGTGTCGATGATGGTGAGTAAGATATAGAAATAGATATATCTGAACGATCAGATTAAAACTTTAAAATTGTACTAAGCAGCCATGTTAAAGGCGCCATTAGAGCTGTTTCCTAAAGCATTATCATTGCTGTTTCATTAGCATTGAAAAATGTAATTTTTAGGAAAAATATTTTTCATTTGCTTGGAAAAAGGTAATTCTAATGAAATTGTCATTTCAGTAGTATTGAAAAATCTAATGCTAATATAATGTTCAGTTGCCTAGCATTGCATTAATAATTAAAGTTTATTTCATTAGTATTGTAATTGGAAATTTTAAAATACTTTAGCAAATGTTAAAGTTTTTAAAAAAACATTAAAAAATCTAGTGTTTAAGAACTTTTCCTTTCATTACTTTTGAGAAATCATGTGCTAATGAGTATTAATAAGTAAAATTAGTATTAATTGTCATTGAAAATTAAAAATAACAAAGAAATTTTCATTTGGCATTGAATATAATGCCAATGAAATTTAATTTAATTTCATTTTAATTTTTATTCAATGCTAGTGAATTGACATTTTCATTAGAATATTTTTAAAACCTTTGAGAGGTACATTGGCCTTTTTTATACTGCGTTGTACCAAGTACAAAGCAAAGTTGTAATATAAATTTACTGACCGATTTTGATTGGAATCGGATGACTATATCATGTAGTTTCTATTTCATATTAAAAATTAAAAAATTTACTACATTTTTCTGTCTGTTTAACTTTTTTTGTTTTCAAGATAGCTGAACCAAACATATTGATTATGTGTATGGAAATATTGTGTATACACTGACCAACTTTGGTTCGAATCGGACAACTATATAGCCGCCATATGACTTAACATTAAAAAAATGTTTTTTTTTAAATTATTTCTCCATTTTTAAAAATATTGCAGTGAAACTCACACAGTACGTGTAAGATTAGTAATATACACATACTGACTGATTTTGACCTGAATCGGATGATTATATCATATATTTTCTATATGTTAAAAATTGAAAAGTATACTAAATTTTTCTCTCTATCTAACTTTGTTTTTCAAGATAACTGAACTAATTTCATAGAGTATGTGTATGGTAGTTTTATCTAAACACTGACCAACTTTGGTTCGGATCGAACAACTATATCACATAGCTCCCATATAAGAAATCTTACAAACATCAGAGCCAAGATATGTCTTTCGTATGAGAAACTTTTTTGTCTGTTGAGGTATCCAAACCAAACTTACACAGTAGAAGAATAATATTTTTTTAAATTTTCCGACCAACTTTGGTTCGGAACGAACAACTATGTCACATACCTCCCATATAAGTAATCTGACAAGCATTAGAGCCAAGATATGTCTTTAGTATGGGAAACTTTTTTGTCTGTTGAGGTTACCAAACCAAACTTACACAGAATGTGAAAAACATTTTCTTTAATTTTCTGACCAATTTTGATTTGGATCGAACAACTACGTCATAAGCTATCGTATATACAAAATTTTAATAGTTGGGATTACTGCACATTTTCTAACAAATAGGTTAATAGATTAGGATTAATATGTTAAGGTTATTAGTTTAAAAGACATCTAACATTGAGTACTTGATTTTGCTCTAGAATATGCTATAGTATCTTACAGTCGGCTCGCTCGACTGTAGTTGTTCCCACTGTTTTATGAATAGTTCATTAAAAAAGTAATTAATTAGTAACTACTAATAACGAAACAACGATAAATTTAACATTATTATAGCACTAAAAACTGGACCCATTTTTAATTTAATTTTTATTTTTAATAAACTTATATTAAACTTAAATTTTATATGTTATTATGCATAGATTTTTGATTTGATAATTATTAAAACTCAATTCTTTCAACGATGATCAGTTTCAATCTCAATACATCGCGCTTTTAATACATATATTTCTTTTTTATCTTTATAGACATCTTTCCGTCGGCTGCCTCGAATCTGCCTGCAACTTCAAGCAGTTCACGCTATGTACCCCGATCCTATTCCAGCTATGATACTGCTGCCTGCTGCTCCGCCTCCTCGTCCTCCTCTGCTGCTGCGGGCGCCTCACCGCGTCGTCGTCCTGCATTGCGTCCCAATCGCTTGGTACTTGCCACTGCACCCAAAATGAAGCTAGATCTGCCGCTGGACACGTCAAACGTGGCTGGTGGCACTGCATCGGCTCTGCCTGACTTTGTGCAGGATCATTTGTCGGAGGCGTGGTGCCAGGAGCCGCATCTCAGCTCACCGCCCAATTCCCCACTGGGCGGTGCGGCCGAGACGCCCAGCTGCAGTGGTGCTGTGGGCGGCGGTGGTGCTCTGCTGCTGCCCACCGCTGGACTGCCCAGTGCGGCCACCTTGCCAACGTCTAACGAGGCAGGAGTGGGCGGCGGTGGCGGTGGCGGTGGCGGTGGCAGTGGCTCAACGGGTAAAATGCTGCCCGATTTCTTATCCGATGGCCCGATACTACACTCATCGCAACGTATGGCGGATGTGGCAATTGGTTTGCCATCGAATTCCATAGATTCGCCGCCACAAGAGGCAGATGGCGCAGGTGGTATGCCAATGCTGCGGCAGGAGAACGAGCGTCTGCAGCGTGAGCTTCAAGAGACGCGCGTCGAGTTGAGTAGCCAGACACGACGTGCTCACGATGTGGAGCAGCAGCTGCTGGCGCTGACAGATGCACGACGTCGCGACACTCTAGCGGCTGCCGCTCAAACACAAACCACACAACGGCTGCGACGTCAGGTGGCACAGCTGGAGGTGAGAAAATCCAAGAAAATCGTTTGGAAAATGCTAAAAGCCGATAGACAAAACAACACTTTAAAGCTATAGCTAAGAAATTTGGTAGAAATGTAGCCTATAACTTTATCAGAAGCTATCCAGTGTGGGATTTGTTTCAAAAAGAAACCATTTGAGAGTTAATTGTTATACCCTCTGATGGGGTATATTGGGTTTGTCAGAAGTACAGGCAGAAGGAGGCGTGGCAGACCCCATAAAGTATATATATTCTAAATCAGCATCAACAGCCGAGACGATATAGCCATGTCCGTCTGTCTGTCTGTCCGCCTGTCTGTCTGTCCGTATGAACAAACAGACCTCAGAGATGGTAAGAGCTACAATATCAGTTTTAGTCAGTATCGACCACATATTTAGTCAGTCAATACAAGTTTGTTTCTTTTATTTAATGCCACGCCCCATTCGCCCACAATTAGCGAAAAACCAAAGATACCTCGTAAAAGATACATGTTTTTGGCGAATATCTCGGTAACTATAACACCTAGGGTCACCAATTTTGGCATGCAGGTTGCTATTTGCAATATAAAGACAATGTCATCAAAATTTGTTGGATGCCGCGCCTCCTTCGCCCACCAAAAGCACCTTTTCTTTGTAATTTTGCAAGCGACTGACTCACTTATTTATTAACGTATAGTTTTGTAACTTAACATATAGTTGCAGACAAATAATATCAAACGATTGTGAAAATTTCATCAAAATCGGACTATAATTAAAAAAGTTTGTCATACAAACTTAAATTTTAATCGAAATAGCAGTGCACTGCTTTCGTTTAAGCTGCAGTGTTTACAAGCAGTGCACAAGCAGTGCTTGTGTATTTAAAACTTACTCAGTGCACTTGGAAACGAAGCTCAGAGGGTATTACACGGTCGACATGCCCGACTGACATTTTCTTTCTTGTTTATTCATTCAATTTGCTAAAAAAAATACTCCTGATCTTTGCAGGCGGAATTGCTGGCATTGCGTGATGGCAGCGATCAGGTTGGCGCAGCTGCACCCGTGATGACGCCCGGCAGCAGCCACAGCAGCAGCAGCAACACATCGCGTCCGTCCAGAACGCATCAATTGTCACGGGAATTGCTGCGAGCCGCCGACAATGCCGAGCAGAATCTGAGGTAAGTATTTGATGATCAAGTAATTTGCTTGATGAACACCTAAGAACCCTTCCTCCTTCTTATCATGCACAGGCAATTGTTGGCTGGTGTGGATAATCTGCGTCAAATGGCTGCTAATCTGGAGCATCCAAATGTGGCAGCAACGACGCCTCGAAGTCCCAATCTCAATACCAATTCCGATCCCTACACCGATTATAATTAATATAGGCACAGTTTGTTGATAGCATATGCATATACATATATTTGATGATATATGATGTGAATAATGGTTTTTAGAATGTGCTTTTTAACTCCGATTTTTGCCCAGTTTTCTGTTTGTTTTTTTTATGTATAATCTTTTAAAGCCGCCCAAAAAACGACGCCATCTGGCGTCTATTTTTCTGTTAATTTGGCAAACTGAAATAAATTTATATATACATACTTAAAAAACAACTATATATTTATATATATATATAGCAATAACTGTGAGGAATTCGGAAAATTGAGGAGAAGAGCATCAAAGCGCTGACTCGTGATGTTGTTTTGATTCGGAAAACGAATTCTATATAAATATATAAATTATAACTATAACAAAAGTGTAGCATATTTCAAATTGTGTTGTATAAAATAACAAAATGTTTATAGATTTATCAAAAAAAAAAAACAAAACACCTAAAAACACACACACACTCGGCAGAGTTGCAACAAATAACTATGAACAACTTTTAGATTTGCTAACAAGGGAATTATTATAATAATATTAATTAATAATAATAAAAATTAATCAGCAAAACCTCCAAAACAGACAGCGTAAATATATATTTTGTTAAAAACAAAATAAGAACATAAATATATAAATATATATATTAAATTATATGAAAGAAACAGAACAACTTGTGCACTTGTGTTCGTAGTTTGTGCTTTAACCGCAACAACAACAAATGAAATAAAATAGTGAGAAAAACAAAAACAAAAAAAACAAAAACTTAAATTTAATTGATATAAATTTTTATATGCAGGATAATGATAAAGAAGTTTATAATTTAATATAAGCATAGAGAAAATGAACCCTATAAGGCAGAAATGTACCATTCATCTGAGTGTTTGTGCGCGCTATAGAGCAGCTTAAACGAATGAAAGAGCGCATGTAAGTAAGTGTACGTAAAAGAGCTACCGAGCAAAGCCTTTAACAGAGCGCCTAGCGTCGAAGCTAGGAATTAATGTGCCTTTAAGCAAGAGCAGCAGAGCGAGCGCTGTAAAACGAAGCCCTTAAACAGCTTAGTACAAAAGTGAGCATGAAAGTTTGTGAATGTAAGAGAGCAACAGAGCAAAGCCTTTAAGAGAGCGCATAGCGTCGAGGCGTGGAATTAATGTGTCTGTATGCAAGAGCAGAAGAGCGAGCTCTGTAAAACGAAGCCCTTAAGCAGCTTAGTACAAAAGTGAGCATCAGTTTCATCTGCAGCGCATGCAGAATAAGTATAAGGTAGTCTCGTCGGAGTGCGTATTCGGTGATTTGCCTGAATTTTAAATGCAGTTATGGTTGTTGTTGTTTGTTGTCACTCTTTGGCTATTTCAAACATACATTAAGCTTCGCCTTTTTCCGATTAGACTATCTTAAAGTACTTGCTCTGCCATGCTGCAGGGTGTGCTGTGCAGTGCTGAGCTGAAGAATACTTGTGTTGAAACATTTCTCTGAGTGATCGTAAATAACAAACCTTGACATTGTAGCGCCAATAATAGATAAGAGAGCCACGAATAACACTCGCGCACAGCACTTGCTTTACATCTAACACCTACACACACACATACGCGCGCCTTCAATCTCAGACATTTCGCTAGTTAATGTTTACTCTTCCAACGAGTGCAA
The DNA here is from genome assembly GCA_035047385.1 of Drosophila tripunctata. Lineage (NCBI taxonomy): Eukaryota > Metazoa > Arthropoda > Insecta > Diptera > Drosophilidae > Drosophila > Drosophila tripunctata. The sequence goes on from JAWNPS010000179.1 coordinate 32,575, forward strand.
GGCGAGAGCAGCGAGTGAGAGCGACAACGACGCTGGTCGCTGGATTTCTATTCCAATTCGTTTAGTTTAGTTTTTGAAGTCGTTACGCGCGGTTCGTTTTCCATTTGATCCGTGCGAGATCGGCCTCAAACTAGTAGAACCCGTTAATCATTGCACCCGCTACGCACAAGTGCAAAGAGAAATTGTAAAAAATAGAATTTTGTAAATAGATTAATCAGGAAGTGTGGCAATTCTATATAGCTACAAATTCAACATGATGTCCAAGTTACTATTAAGTGAGTATACTACCATAGAAAAAAGCTATAGGTGTTTTTAGTATAAAGCAAGATATTTATACAAAAACACATGTTTATGTTTACTGTGTGGCAAAATAATAATAAAAAGTTTATAAATATAACTTTTGCGTATCAGATTAAAATTTTCGTCTTAATTTAATAAGTTTTCTGTTGTTTATTTATAGCACATTTGATTTAGGTCAATTATAGCGCTATTATTTCATTTTGGAATAAATAAGTATTTACTTTTAGTTGTAGTATTATCAGCATCTTTGCACACAAATTAATTTCACCTCTTATCAGCAAATATAATATATATTAATTTTTATTTACATTTCGATTACCATATGATTTAATTTGATTATATTGTTTGCTAAAAATTACAGCTGATGATTACAATTTAATTAAAATGTTACTAATAAGAAAGGCATCGAAGAAGAAGGTGTAATAAAGGGACAGAAATCAAGAGAGCAGCTTTGAGCGCTCTCTTAAAACTTTTCAGGACGTGTAGTTACGCGAGTTGCTCTAAGCTTCCTCTCACACTGTTACAGTTCTACAAGCACTGCTTGGCAAGCAGTAGTGAAGCTAAGGGGAAATTCGGGTATTTACACTGTAGTCAAATTTTACTGGGGAAATTATAGAATTTTTCTATCAAAACTATTTCAAATACAAATTAAAACATAAATGTTTGACGGCCTTCCACAAAAAAAAGTGGCATTGACCGCTGTGAACTGAAACTGCGCACACAGATCAGGAAAATGATAAGGCGGCGTACCAAATAAAATAAACTGGAGGGTCTAATCACGCCAAGAAACGTGGACCGTCGTGTGATAAGCGGCGACTGATAAGAGCTGATAATTTGGACAGGTGCTGCCAGGTTTTATTGTATAATTAGTTTATGCTAGAGTGTGCTTAACTACGGCGGGGGGCATAACTTATCAGTTTACTTTACTTATCAAAATAGCTTTTATAATATGGCAAAAATGGCCTGATCTAGGAATCAAGCTATAAATATAGAAATGTTTCCAAACACCTTTAAACTCTAGATATACGTTAAGTACAATTTCACTTTAATTTAAAGTTTTAGTTAACAGCCAAAAGTTGAAGGAACTGAAAAGCACAACAAAGTAGAAAATTTATTATGCGCATTAAACAACATTCAATTGATTTTAATTAAATTACAATTTACCTGCAATTTGTTGTAAGCAATTCATTAAATATGCAAACACACAATATATATAATAAACTCATAACATATAGTATATGAAATTGATATAGGAAACTGCGTCATATAAAGCATAAAGCGGCGCCTCGGTTTCAATTTACTTTGTGGTTCTTTCAAACGACCCACTCACTCACTATTATATACATATTTTGCATTTCACATTTTCTACATTTTGTTTATTTACATTCTAAACTATAACTCAATGAATTAAATTGCGCGATTTCAGCGTCTGTCTGTCTTGTCACGTGACTCTCTCTCAGTTTGTCACCGGAAAGTGATCGCTAATCGCTAAAACCCATAAATATTAACTTGTCTCACACTTGACCTACCTGAAAGTATTCTCTCTGTATACGTGGGAATTTCTACTACGAATTTTCTACATACTAATACTGATACTCATACTCATATGGCTTGAAATAGTTTTGATTATTAATTGTTATCAGTTATGCACTGGAATTTCTAACAAAGCCAAAATAAAGTTTAGGTTGGTACATAATATGTATAAATAGGTATATGATATTGTTTAATTAGAACGAATTTTAAGGCACAAAAGAAAAATGCCGTAGTGCTCACCAGACCTTAATATACTCTGTGTCTGATAGAGCGAGTCTTACTATTTGGTTTATTGCGCGATCTATATGAAACTTTCAGAACAATTTCCCATCACTCTTCTCTAGAAATCTGTTAAGTTTGAAGAGCATGCTAAGAGATATGGTAAAATAGAACTACTAAAAAAGCGGGAATATATTAAAACTAAAGTGCATTTGTGCGGTTGCATGTTTCAAGAAGTCTTCATATCAAATTTATAGTGCCTAGCTCTGTTAACTGCTGAGATCCTTATTGGAATATGTAAATATATGAATTTAACTGTTTGGAGTCGGAAATTCGCTTATCAGCAATAGATATAATCAACTTAATATAGCGTATACACAGAATAACATACTAAATAATACTTATGGCTTGGTACTACTAAATTGGTACAACTATTTTGTTTAAATTTCCAAAGCAGTGGATTTTTTTTAAAAATGTTTTACAGAAATAAATTATTTAAAGCTTAGTTAACTAATGGAACAAAATTTTCATCTACAGATTTTGATTATTCATTTATTTATTTAACAGACTTAATCTAGTATATACTTACCACATGTTTATAGCGTATATTTTAATAATCTCTAGCTGATAGTGTCTTTATTGTTCTTATAAAGGATCGTTTTAGGCATTCCAAATAAAATGTTTAAGCTAAAAACTTTAATTGATCTAAAAAAGATTAATAAAGTTTCTATTTATTTATGAATAATGTATATTTTATTTAGATATTTTGAAAATGCTACACACCTTTAAAACTTATACGCCGTAATTTGTGATCCATATGAAGTTTAGTTTTAGTATACCTTTTTTCAGTCCGTATATGCTGTGCACTCAGATCAGTCTAAGAATATCAATTTATTGAAGAAGATTAATTCAAATTCTCAGAAACGATACCGAAAAGAACATTTTAAAACATTAGTTATAAAAATTGTAGCTTACCTCTGATAAAACATACAAATTGTTCAAGAATCGAGCTTATAAAGTTTTTCCTTGTGATATCTTCCTAAACCCAAAAAAATTGTTATACTAATGTCTATTTAAATTAAGTGGCTTGAAAGGCAGCAGTTCTTCAAATTAAAAGTAAAATATTTGTTAAAGTTCTTAATATATAATTACTAAAATAAGTTGCTAATCCATTTATCTGTTCTTCAGCCCAAACCGGACGGACGCTAAGCCGTGCCAGCTCCACGTTGCACTCGAAGGCAGCGCCAGCGGTGATGTCACAGGTACAGACTGAGATGCCCGAGTGCAATCATCAGCCAACGGGTTATAAAGGACCTAGCTATGAGCAAATACTGGAGACGCGTAAGACCCATTTGACACCCAATTTGGTGGCGCATTTTAAGAAACCATTGGTCATACATGAGGGACACATGCAGTGGCTCTACGATCACGAGGGTCGTCGCTATCTGGACATGTTCGGTGGAATCGTAACCGTCTCTGTGGGTCACTGTCATCCGTAAGTTGAGTTGATTTTTAATACCCTATAAAATATTAATTCCTGAATCTCTCTCATAGCAAAGTAAACCAGGCGCTGGCGGAGCAGACTGCCAAATTGTGGCATACCACCAACATCTATATGCATCCAAAGATTCATGAGTACGCCGAGCGCTTGGTGGCCAAATTTCCGGGTAACCTTAAATCCGTTTGCTTTGTCAATTCCGGCTCGGAGGCAAATGATCTGGCCATGTTGATGGCGCGTCTGCATACGGGAAATCAGGATATACTAACACTACGCAATGCCTATCACGGCATGTCACCCTATACGATGGGTCTAACGGCACACTCGACCTGGAGATACCCATTGCCGGGTGTGAACAATGGCATACAGCATGTCATGAATCCCGATCCGTATCTGGGCATTTGGGGAGGCTCCGCTTGTCGGGATTCACCCGTACAGACAACACGTAGCTGCAATTGTCCGCCAGACAACTGTCAGGCAACACCGGAGTACTACAAAGAGCTGGAGCAGACGTTTAAGTTCTCGCTGCCACGTGGCAAGGTGGCCGCCATGTTTGCCGAGTCCATTCAAGGCGTGGGCGGCACTGTACAGTTTCCCAAGGGTTATCTGAAGCGTGCCGCGGACTTGGTGCATGCCAATGGCGGACTCTTTGTGGCCGATGAGGTGCAGACCGGCTTTGGGCGTACGGGTGAACACTTCTGGGGCTTCCAGGCGCACGATTATATGCCGGACATTGTCACCATGGCCAAGGGCATTGGCAACGGTTTCCCACTGGCCGCTGTGGTCACCACCCCCGAAATTGCCGCCTCTCTGGGCATGGCATTGCACTTTAATACCTACGGCGGTAATCCTATGGCCAGTGCTGTGGGCATTGCTGTTCTAGATGTCATCGAGGAGGAGCAATTGCAGCGCAATTCCCTTGAAGTGGGCACCTATTTCTTGGAGTCCTTGGCGGAGTTGCAGCAGCGTTACGAGCTCATTGGCGATGTGCGTGGAAAGGGTTTGATGATTGGCGTGGAACTTGTGGCGGATCGGGAGACACGTGCTCCGCTGGCGGCGCCACATGTCCTTGAGATCTGGGAGACTTGCAAGGATATGGGTGTGCTCTTTGGACGCGGCGGTCTGCATGGCAATGTAAGTAACAAGCTGGTTAGACTATTACCTTAGGCGCAGCCAACTTAACAAGCAGTTGAATGGGTTGTTAAGTTGGCTGCGCCTGCTGCTATCGCTTAGTGCCTCTTTTTGGGAATAGTTTTGGTGCATGCTATCTCATACCAAGTACTAATCAGCACTTTACACTTTCCCTCGCATATACACTATCTACCCCCCACTCTCTCTTTTCCCTTCTTCATACATCACTTAAAACCAACGAAATCTTTGCAGGTGCTACGTATTAAGCCCCCGATGTGCATTAATCGTGCCGATGTCAAGTTTGCTGTGGATGTGCTCGGTCGTGCTATAGCGGATACATTGGCCAAACAATAATGTTCTATAGAAAATGGACTTGTACTAGACTTTTTGAAATTACTAATGCATTTATAGTTATCGTTTCTTATTGAAGCAAATAAACAAAAATTAAAGATTATTTCAAGTTTATCATACTTTTAAAAATACAATTATATCTACACAAATCATGATCTAAACACTTCTGGGGTACTCTAACTCATATGTTCATAAGCAAGTTTCCTAACTACAAGTATGTATTTTATAGCTATTTATAATTTAAACCCTATATACATTTGATAATAACTTTAATTTTTATTATTCCAATGCAGGTACTCAGCTTTAGACCTCCCATGTGTATTAGCTATGAGGATGTGGAATTCACTTTGAATATTTTGGAAACTGTTTTCGAGCAGCACATGAGCAAAAGACTACGCAGCTGGCGAACTATATCAACCAGTGGACGCTACTAGCATTCCAAAATCGATCATATTTACTATAATTTATACAATATATATGTATATATATTTATTTCTTAAACATAGAACGCTATAATTGAGCACATTTTTGGAGTTCAGAGAGCACAATTAGAATTTAAGAGCAAACTGTGAGCATTTAACATTATACAACATTCCAATAATATTGAGCGAGGTATATTTAACTTAAATTTACTTCACTTTCTATATAATTGTATATATATATATTTATATTTTAGGCACAGCATTTTCATTAAAAATATTAATTCTTAACAAATATTTTGCGACAATTTCTTTTGGTATGTTTTCAAGTCTACTATACTACATAATAATTTATTCATATTGCCACTATAGTATTCTACTAGAAGACAAACCTATTTTTAAATATTTAACACTATTCCAATTCGAATTAATCGACAACAGTCACTGGGTATCGGGTGTTCGAGGCAGGGTTGAGATCTCCTCCGATTCCTGCTATACTTGTATATCAATCGGTTTGCCATCGTTACTGTAATCCGATTCCATCAGCGTTTCAGCCAGTTCTTTGCGTGCCTTTTGCACCACCCAAAACATCAATGCAACGCCACAAATAACCTAATTGATAGGAACAACAAAGTAATACAAATTAGAGAATTTTAAAAAATATTAAAACATGCACTTAAACTAATTTGTTGTGTAGAGCAAAAGTACAGCAATTAAATACTGTTGTTAAAAATGTATATACATTTTTAATCTGGCCATTTTATAGCTGCATTTCGAAATTCATTTATTTTAAAAGCTGGAAAATTATATAACTCAAAACTAGCTTGACATTTATAAATGTGCAACTAACATATATAGTTTTACGTAATTAATTAGATTTATTTACACAAAACAAGGTCAGAATTACTGTTTAATTGTCCTATTTATGTATCTTAAAATGATTTAAGAATCAATACAATTTAATATATAAAAAAGTGTTGCATACTTCTATGCTGTCATTTGCGAAAAAAAAGTAGTAGAAAATGTTACACAAAAGTGTTGCCTTCTTTCAGGCAGCGTCATTGCAAAACTGCTATGAAAAACTTTAACAAAAAATTTAAATTTTAATGGCTACGCGGTCCGAAAATTGTAAGTAAATTAGTTAAATTAAAAATTATTTAATTATTGCAACATATTATATGCAGGAAGTTTAATTCACAATCTATACAAGCTTAGACAATTAAAAACCGTTGCATACTCTTAAGTGATGCAGAAAATGCGCTGCAAAAAATAAATAAAACAAAAAGCAAACAAAACCTTTAACCTAATACATTATTTATGAACTATGAATTTCTAAAACAAATAAAAAATTACATTCGCCAGCAAAATGTATATATTTAAAAAAAAGCTAAATACAAATTTTTTTAGTCAGCACGTTTGTCGTATCATGGCGTCTGACTAAGCAGCTCTTTTCCCTTGACATTGAAACTTTCATTATATTTTCACCATGAAATATTTCGCCTATTAAAGTCCACCATCAAAGTCAAAACTCAAAGTTAGTAATGCACATTTGTGCAGTCAAGAATATGGCAAACTTAACACGCAAGGCAAGAAAACTTACAAATTGCTTGAAGGCTGCAAATATTGGGCATAAAATCAATAAAGTAAATTCAAGACTAACAATTACTAGCGGATAATTTATAAAGCAAACGTGTGTACTTATAGCTAGTATATAAGTTATATATATATATATTTTTATTTATATTTAGTTGGATAAGACGCTCACCTCGAACACGAAACTAATGTAGCCCGTTAATTTGGTATCGTTGTCATTGAGCACCTCGTGCATAGAGCGCAACGTGGAACCCAGATAAACATTGATCGTCTGAGCGGGCAAAAGACCCAGAAATGTAGCCAGATGATAATCCCGTGCTTTTATTGTACTTATCTGCAAAAAAAAAACAAAAATAGTGTAGAAAATGTTGGTGTTAATTTGCAGGGAGTATAAGCAAATATTATCAGAGTAAATTGAAATAGTTCGATTGTCAAATATGTGTTATTTTCTTCTGTTCTTTTCTCGTGTATCTATGCCGGAAATGTATATGGGATTCCAGTCGGAAGTTTACTAAAAATTAAAACAGATATTTGGTTACCTTAAAATAGCCTAGTTTTAGAAAAAAATCCGTTTGTCGCTATTTTAACACAATTTTTGTCAAGCAATCGAATATATCAGTTTTATTATTTTATATTAATTATTTAAATATTATTATATTATTTATTTAAAGAATTTATAGTTAAAAACTCTGAGCTAAAATCATGTATAGTTAATACATTAAGATCCCCATACAAATGTTGTACTTTAAAAAATATTTCAGAAATACTCTTCCATTTAATTCAGCGAGATTTAAGATTTACATTCAATGCAAAAAAAAATACCAAGCCAAAGTCAAGAACATATATAGTATCGTGAGCGTATTACATTTATTTCATAAAATTCACTTAATTTAAACAATATATTAACAAAAATTTAAAATAATTTTAAATTTAAGCACGCATTTGTTTTCTGTGTACTATATCTTTATTGACTTTCCAACCTGAACGCTTTATTTAACGGCCAACAAAACCAGTTGGCACAAATTTCAAGTTCAATTTTTTATTAACCTTACAGCTGTAGTTGTAAGCTACCCTGTAGCACTGAATGCAATCAAAATGGGGTATTTTGATCGGCATATACATGAGAAAACTTTCGTAAAGAAATGCCCATTACTTGTGAGTATTTTAGCTCTTTCCACACCATATTTTCTGTTTGTTAAAAGCATGTCTAATTGATTTTACACTACAAACTAATTTGTCATTCTAAATTTAGACACAGACACACAGCTTTTAGTGTTACAATCATATTAAGATAGTTGAACAAACTGATTAATTGACGTAATGCCAATAAGAGCGTATGTCATTTGCGTATATATGTACATATTCATATATATAGAGCGTACATATACCAAATGTGTAAATAAACGAATAAATACGCAAAACTTGCCTTTAACTCAAATGGAAGGCATACAAACGTTTCCAAACACAGACTATACGTATATATATATATATATCAATTATGAGTGAGTAAATATGCATGGCAGATGTATGTAACATATTGTATGTGTTCAGATGTCTATGTATAGCACTGCCTATAGGGTCTCTGACTGATAGTCGCCCAGTCGAAACAGTTGTAAACATTTTATAAGGTTGTCTTCCAATTGACTTCGAGCAACTGAAGCAATTGTGTGCAGATACAAATAGATAGAATATACGTATGTATATCATAAATTGGTTCAGGCAGACTTACTCCAAATATAACATTCTGCAGTCCAAATGGTATTGGCGTTAAACGCGTAAATAGTACCACTCGAAATGCCTTGGGTCCAGATATAACTCGCAATATTGCGCGTCCAGTCTCATTTTTGATCAATCTGAAAATAGCATCAAACAGAAAAATAGCAATTAAGTTAACATATAGAATAATACAAAAAATAATAATATATATAAGCAGAAAAATAAAGAAATACCTGAAATTTCTTAGTAATTGCAATTGCATAAGTTTAGTATATGTTTGTAAAGAACTATTTCGAACTCAGTCTCCTTATAGAAAACCTATCAGTTGGGCAGCTGTTTTAATCAGTTATTGAACTAGCTTTTAATTAAAACAAAACTGGATATTCATTTCACTTGTTGCCAATAAAAAATGTCATATCTATAAAGTAAAATAATTTACTTAAAGCTTTCGAACCAGTTTCAAGCTCAGGTCCAGACTTAAATATAGTTTTTACACTAATAAATGGAATAAATAAAGAAACAAGTACTTGTAATATACGTATTTTTTGCTAATTATAATAACCAGCTTTAAAATACTCAATCAACTAACTAACAAATATATGTAAAGAAGCTATTACTTATATTATATATAAATATTATAATCTTATTTATGGAATTTTATTTTTAATGTAACATTTTCCATATTAAATTCGTTAATTTATTGTAGTTAAATATTTACAATCTTAATTGCAACTAAACTATTGCTATAATTTCTAAACATAGCCCTACCTATAGCTACTATTTAAAGCCTTAAACACAGTGGCCATTAGCAATAGCCCCTTCCATCATATAGCTTATCTGACCAACAACATTTAACAATTAACGCAGTAATTCCATGTATTTTATGCCCTAATGTGTAACACTAACCCCAACCAAATCAGAGACGCCTATAATTTGAGTATTTATCAAAGGTAATCACAGTTCAATTAGAGTCAATCAAGCGCTACAACCGGCAGTAAACCAGTTAGTTTATCACCCCCCAAACCCAAAATTATCTTGCCTACATTTTGACTAAAGTTCGAGTTGTAATGGGAATTTGTTTTATGGTAATTTGTTTCCCATTTGTCTAATTTACGGTTTGGTTATATGGCTGTGTGTCAGAAATGTTATTAGACTCACTGTCAAGCTTGCATTACATTTCCTCGAGTATCGAAAAGCTTGTTCAACAAATATTAATTGAGGTATTGCAATTGTTGCCATAGATGTTGAAATGCTACACTACGCATACAAGTAGTTACTATACTTATTTATAGCGCCACTTTTTATTGAATGATAAGGCACTCGAACAATATAGCGTTTCGGTTGAGAAGCATTAGATAAGGGGAGTACAAGTAAATGCTACAGAATTTTATTCACAGTTTTGAGTTGTGGGTGAAGAAAAATTACTTAAGTTATATTTATTATTAGCAAACCATTTATCTACTTCTTTTAAGTGTTGCTAGCATCAAAGGCTCTAGTTTAATATGGCCACTTTATAGCTTAGCCCTGCCAATTCCATTTTTAAGCGCTGACCACTTAACGCGTTGGCGTTGCCACATTCTTCAACTTCTACAAAAAAGCAACTGAAAATAAATACGAGTTTAAAAAATGTTGCTTGATAATTTTTAAATAATTCCCTTTTTTTCTTATCAATGAAATTGTGGTTTTTTATTTTCAACCACAGAGAATCGAAATAAAATGTAAACGAGTATAGCACACATAATACATTGATTTTTAATACTTTGCTGATTTCGAAACGAAACGAATTTGTCTCGCTTTAGTTTCTGATATCTGGCTGTCTTATCACAAAAGCCTCTTATCAAGCCTGCCACGTTCTGTCGGTATACAATAAAATTGAAGCACTTTTTAACCCCGGAAATAAATAAAAGCAGCACAAATGTTACATATATAGTTTTGAGAAGACCTTGTAAAACTTTTGAGAAGTGATCTCAATTCGCAATACGTTCAGTCCTTAGGCACCCTAAGCGTAGTATTTCCAAATCCCTGCTCAAGGAGGTGCAATCCTCAGTGAGTATTTCTACCTGATGATCTTCTGTAATGTGTATGCTGTCGGCGAGTATACAGAAAATGCCCCTAAATTCTGGATAGGCCTGATGACAATCCTGAGGTATACAAATTGACAAACGAAGGGAGAAGACATTTCCTGATCTAATGGGAGAATCATGCAATTCCGCACTGCACTCGTCCAAATCCAAGCCTATGCGCTTAATTAGTGTAGGAAAACAGTTGAATTTTCCTAATTCCCTAAAGTTATCCGGCTCAATCTTCATATTGGAGGGCAGAACACGAAGCTCCTTTAAATGCTCTGCCAGATGACTAAGGTACACGGTATTAAGTTCTCTTGGCGTACGATTAATGGACTTGGAATTCCCCATCAACATTAACAACTTGAAGCGCAGCTCGAGGAGCATATTATAAATGACCTTTTGGGGTGGTGTGAAGCGTCCAAAGATGGGCCAACTTCTGGCGAGGCTGCCACAATAGCCAGCATACTGACAAGCCGCATCCATGAGCAGCATGCCACCCGAACCAAGATGCAATTTGGGTTCATAGGGCAATGGCTGATGGGCGAATCTCTGCGCGCACTTGTGGGCAAAGATTGGACGCATATGCTCCAGGGGCTGACGCGGTGTATGCTCCGATATTAGCTCCTCCATGGACTGAGCAGCTATAGTATGGACATGTCTAATGGCTTCCATTTCACTGGCGGACTTAAAACTTCTGGCCAATTGCATCAAATGACGTGGACAGTGTATGGAGAGCTTGAGCAGATCGGCCAACTCCACGAGGTATTTACTCAGCCTGCCTTTGTCCAGACTGTACCACAATTTGACACTGGCATGATTGCAACGTAGACAAAGTAATTTCCTCAGTTGCGGCAAGGTTAACACTTGATCCACATTGTAACGCTCACAGGTGATTTTGGCTAGCGTAGGATCCATTTCCTGTTTCCGCCTAGGCTCACAGATTACAGTCTGCAGCTCCATTTGACGATTGCGTAATACTACGATAATTACACCCGGAAGCAGACAATCGCAGAGATACAAAAACTCACTGTTCTGCCGGAAAGGTAGACCGCTAACCACTTCCGCTCCAGCCACAATTAACACATGAGTGTTTCCTCGTTTCCTATTCGCATCCTTGCTCAAATAATCCATAACTCTGCTACGATGCTGATTAAGTTCCTCTGGTAACCAAGCCTGCGCACTGAAAGGATTTCCCTTAAGATATTCCCGTACTGTGCATTTGGCATTTGTCTGCTTGGTGCGTCTCTGCCTTAACTCCGGAATGGACAAAGGTTTACACTGCTTCACGAATTCGTAAGTTGGAATGGTTGGTAGTATTTCTGGAGTTGGTGCCACTGCTTTCTGTTTTTTAGCAGAACTCTCCAAACACACTATACTTTGGGGTTTTAAAATGTTGGATTGTCTAGAACTTTTAAATTTTATAAACATGCGCCACATACTTAATTGCATTTAAAAAAGTGTCTAAAAACAACAAAAAATCTCATAAAAAAAAGATGACAATCTCTATAAAACAAATTGACAATTGCTGAAAATGTTTCTTAACTTAATATTATTTTCAAGATCAAAAACGGGTAGCTATTAAAAGTTTACTTAAAAGTGGTAGGTAAGCTGGATTGTTTTTATGGCAATTCATTTAATATTAACATTAAAAGTCACATATTGTAGATACTGACTAAAATGGAGATTGTATGTAGCTCTTAGCATTTGCGAGTTCTTTTCGTTCACACGGACAGACGGACGTGGGTTAATCGACTCGGTTTGTGATGCTGATCAAGCACATGTATAATAACCCCAATACACCCCTTAGGGGATATAAAAAACAATTTATATTTTCTTAGGATCTTGTTTATTTCGAAGTACTTTTAAAGTACTGATTATTTGCATGGATTTTATGTCAAAATATTTGTTCAATTGCTAGACTCGCAGACCTTAAAGCAGACCTTATCTGTACATTAAAATAATCCGGCCTAAAAAACCTAAATCCTAAAGCCAAAATAAATCACAATCTAAGTGCTTTGCTGACGTCATTTCATTTTTCCTTATAATTTTTAAAGATTAAAAAGGGAAATTCCCTGTAAAGACTGTATATTGCTGTAACGGTAATGCTTGCAGGAAATTTTTCCCCATCATAATATAAATAGACTAGTGTCATTATCAGTGACTGTGTTTTGTACTCACTTATGCACGGACATCCGATGCCGGAAGCTACGTATTGTGGCATGAGCAATGGCAATGCCCACATTTGCACCGAGAATAACAATTAGCCAGCCTCGCCACCAGCCGAACAGGTAACCAGCAGTTATCAGCAGCACAAGATAGCCGACAACGATGGGGAAACTGACGAGAACAAAGAGTGCCATGAAGATGACAAAGATAAGCCAAGCATTCTGCGTTTCGATCCAGAAGAGCAGCTCTTTGGCATAGTTGCGGGTCAAGTAGCCAACGAACAGAACTAGACCCAGTATGGAAATGGGCAACAAATAGCTGAGATACCAATTGCGCATGATAAATGCATGAATCCGCATGCAGCAGGAATTGCGACGCAGATAGGATGAGGAGCGATTGATGTTGCGGCGGCCAGGGATGCTGCCATTTGCACTGCTGTTGCCATGATCAGGGCTGGAGTTAATGAGAAAAGTATCGCATTCGCTGCTCTCCTCATTCGTATTAACGTCAGCAAAGCTGGCAACACTGGCCGTTGCAGTCTTGGAAATGTCACTGGCTTCCAATTGGAAATTTGTACTAATTGTGCCGCTGTAGCTGTTGCTCTTGATCAGCTGTGGCGAGGAAGAACTGGAACTAGACGAGTTGTGTGTGTGAGCGGGAGAGGGAATGGAATCGTCAAGAAAGGGTGTCTTGTATTTGTACATCGTGGCATTGGTGTCATATTTGTAGGTGTTGCTATTGATATTGTTGTTGTTGCTGTTGCTGCTGCTGTAGTCGGCGCTCGGCGTCGTCAGTGACGTAGTTGAGGCGCTCATTTTGTGCTTGAACTGACACCAAATATTTTACGCTTTACTGTTATATTTATTTGCCCTTCCCACTTTCCACTGCCTTTCGTGACGACAGCTGCTCAGCCACTTCTTCTTATTGGCAATCCGTTTTCTCTTTCACTTTGAATACATTGCTTTGTTGTTGTCATTTATTAAATTTCACCCGAACTGTGTGTGTGGACTATTTTATTATAAATTTTTAACGGAAGAACGGGAAGCTGCTCTTTGACCCACTTTTAATTTATAAACATTGCACTAATTTAATCAATGTCCGTTTATTTGTTTGCTTAATTGAATTAACTATGTATTGGAATTAAGTCACAAACACTTGCTATTTGGTTTGACATTAGTCGATGAATCAGACGTATGATTTTAAATGCATTTACACAAACGAATTTTAATGTTTACGAAAATACATAAAGCGCGACGGCGACAACACATTGTGTGCGCTGCGAAAAATAAAACCAAACTAAAAGTTGCAGTGTGACCGCAGGCTGTAATTGCTAAAATATCTAACCTTAAAATGGCACAATATTTGATGTGCGTTAAAGCTTCAGCTCGTCGACTACGGTATGCTCTATAAATTACTCAAATGGATAATATATATATATATTAATAAATGTAATTAATTAAACAAATTAAATTTAAAACACATTTATTAATATACTAACAACAATTTAACAATCATAAATTTACTCCTCATCACTAGGCAATTTCTTGGAGCTGCGCGAGACACTGGCGATGCTGGACGGGTCCTGCAGCAAAACCAAACGCACAAAGGCCAAGTTCAGCAGAAAAGCCTGGCTGAGCAGTTCACGTTGATAGCGCTCAACCTTGGAGTACATGCTACGTAAACTGGATGGGAATTGCACTTGATTACACAAATAAGTCTTCTCTGCGTTGTCCGGCTGCTCTTCCATGTTATAGTGTGTACGCATCATGCCCAATATGGTGTCTTCCGAGGAGACACGTTCGGTACCCACCAGATGATTGAACAGCCGTGCAGTCAGAAATCGACGCAAATAGAATAGATTTGTTTTCGTCTCATTGGGATTTGAGCGTGCCATCAACGAGTAGCTAAGCATTGCGGTAATTTGTGCCTTTTGAATGTTGACATTCTGCTGATCAATGCTGCCGGGATTGCTACTGGCCTGTGCCATTTGTGGATTCTCCACAATATAGCAGTCAGCCTCGGGAATTTGATGCGCAACATAGATGCAGCGTCGCACCAGCTCAGCCAGATGCAATTTCTTGTCATTGATCTCGTGATGCTGCCAGTGACTGAGCACACAGGGAGAATATTTGCTTTCTGGCAACTCCAAACGTGCCCAACTAACACTGGTCACACCGATGCGCACTCCAACACTGGAGTTGATTAGCTGACGCTGCTGCTCATCCAACGTGGGTGTTACAAATGGCGCTGTGCGTAAAGTTTTGGCAGTTTTTCCGCTCAACTCGCGATTGGGCAACGGCTCGAGCAAACTCTTATAGAACTTGGTCGCCATCTTCAAGCCAAAGCCATCCACATTAAGTATATCGCCCAGTTCAGCCAACGGACCATTACGCTCTTTCCAAATTTGCAGTTTATTGGCGCGAGACTTTGTTATGTCGTAGCTATAAATAAAATGTAGTTAGTTTTTTATAAACCAAGTAAATATAAGTAGTGTATAACCTTAGCAGCTGTTCAACATTGTATTTATTGATGGCATCCAAGATTTGTTTACGCTGCTCTGCTGTATATGCGGGTAATTCCATGTGCTGCTCTGCATCTTTCGCAATTCCACTTTCGTGTATAGCTTGATTGCTTAGCTGACGTCTAGAATTAGATGTTAAGACACTCAGCGCACGTTTTATGTTAAATGAAAGCATTGTTTAATTTAATTTATTTCATAAAATTGCATTCTATTAAAATTACGCAAAGGCAAACAATTTGTTATGACCGGCGGCACTGACAGTGTGACCGTGCGTGCTAATTGCAAAACACTTACAAGCAGCTGATCACAGCTGTGGCTGCTGCTGGTGCAGAAACAGCTGATTGGCAGCATCAAAATATCCGGAATCCGAAAACAACTACACTCAAAAACAGTAAACATACGGTCGAAAACGGTTGAGATAAGCTTGAAGCGCACAAGCATATAAAACACACACAACATGCAGTTCTCCTGGATGAAGTTGGCCATTTACGTGTTAACATTTCTCACATACGCATATTCGGGTTACGGATCAAGCACAATTGTTCATCTAAGGGATGCTATCATAGCGGCGGAGGCAATTTTTGGTGACGTTTTCAAAAATTTCATCACAATTGTTCGCAAATTTCGTACCGTACACGAGGTCTTCGATGCGGCAGTTGAGGAAAACTGTGTGTTTCAGTGCCCCGTACCGGATGGCGGTGGCACGGGTAGGTGTTTGACGCAAATGGAAATTACTCATTATGTAAATATGTTTGTCTTGACGTGTCTCTTTTCTTGTGGGTTTTTTTTAGCGCCGCGCGCTGTGCAAAATAAGTTTTATACGCCCACGGCGGATGGTTGTGGTTCGTTGGGCTTGAGAATCAGTACGGAGTATCTGCCTGCCGTGGAAATGGAGACATGTTGCAATGAGCACGACATTTGCTACGACACCTGCAACAGCGATAAGGAGCTGTGTGATCTGGACTTTAAGCGTTGCCTCTTTCGATATTGTGAAAGCTACGAAAAGTCAATAACCAGCGATTTAATGATCAAAGGATGCAAAGCAGCGGCCAAAATGCTGTTTACGGGTTCCCTAACACTCGGCTGTAAGTCTTATCTGGATTCACAGCAGCGTTCGTGTTATTGTGCGCCCAGTAAACCCACAAACTACAATAGCAACAACAAGTATGCGAATAGCAAAGAAAGGCAACAACGCCAAAAATACGGCTGGAAGGACCGTAATGAAATTTAGCAGCACTGGTTTTTGAAAATGGAATCGTCCCACTGCGTTATTTGTTTCGTGTTAGTTTTTAGTTGCAGTTGTCATATTTCTTAGCGTCTGACGAATTTTTTGACTAGCATTATGCCAAAAGCAGCATAGGCTCCGTATTTAAATGATATTAAACACCCATATTTAAACGAATCTTTTAAATAATTGTTTTTGAATATATTGTAATGAAATTGGCCGTTGCTTGAACTAAAATATCGTGCTAAAAACTAAATTTAGTATTTTGTTATCGATAGTTTGGCTAACACACTTGTCAACACTTTAATCGCACTTTGAGCAGCTAAGCAACACTGCTTCACAAGCGCAGCAGCAGCAGCAGTAGAAAAAAAAAAGATTTTGCAATTTTCAGAAACTCAATCACTGTTGATGTAGCCAGACACATAAATTCTATATTGCGATGGGCTACGATGTCAATCGCTTTCAGGGCGAGGTGGACGAGGAGCTAACATGTCCCATATGTTCCGGAGTGCTAGAAGATCCGCTTCAGGTTTGACACCAACAACAACAACAAGAAACTATATTATTTTTATTGAGCTCTGTGTGTTGTTAATAACTTTATTAGGCGGTCATGTGCGAACATGCCTTCTGTCGGGGCTGCATCAACGAGTGGCTAACACGTCAACCCACATGTCCAGTGGATCGAAATGCACTAACCACAGCCAACTTGAGAGCAGTGCCTCGCATATTGCGCAACCTGCTGTCCAGGTAAGTCGCCCACACACACTTAACTGTTAACTGCATATTACATGCAAGTAAGTAAAATTTCTTTTAGACTGTCAATTACGTGCGATAATGCACCGTATGGCTGTACGGCTGTACTTAAACTGGATGCTTACAATTCACATTTGGAGGAGTGTGTGCACAATCCAAAACGTCCGTTTCCATGTGAAAAGGGCTGCGGTTTTGATATACCCAAGGACGAGCTCAAGGATCACAATTGTGTGCGAGAGTTGCGTACGTTAATTGTGAAGCAAACGGAACAAATGGGACAATTTAAAACGGAACTTACCGATCAGCAGCTAACCATAAATGAGTTGAAGAGAGAATTGCAACTGTTTAAGGATTTTATGCGAGCAATGCGCGTATCTAACCCGGCCATGCGCGCCATTGCTGATCAAATGGAGCGGGACGAGGTCATACGCTGGAGCAGCGCACTGGCCAGAGCGCGTGTCACACGCTGGGGCGGTATGATCTCCACACCCGACGATGCACTGCAGGTAAATATCAAATACTATATGATATAGCTCACCAATTCTACAGTCAAACGAGCAGACTATAAAAGTTTTTTGATAAAATACTAAATTTTTAGCAATAGTTGCTATGACAGCTGAAATATTAGTTAACCTTTTTTAAACTAAAAGTGATTAGTATTTTAAATATACTTAAAAATTGATAATGAGTTTAGTTTAGATATTTTTTAAAACATATTCAATTTTTGTAGACTCTTTTTATGCCCTCTGAGGGGTATATTGGGTTTGCCAGGCAAAAGGAGGCTTGACAGACCCTATAAAGTATATATATTCTTGATCAGCATCAACAGCCGAGTCGATATAGCCATGTCCGTCTGTCCGTCCGTATGAACGAAAGGATCTCAGAGATGGTAAGAGCTACAAGTTCAAACTTGGTCAGTATCGACCACATATTTAGTCAGTCAATACAAGTTTGTTTCCTTTTTTTTGATTCCACGCCCCATTCGCCCACAATTAGCGAAAAACCAGACATACCTCGTAAGAAATACATGTTTTTGGCGAATATCTCGGTAACTATAAAAAGGAAATTAAACTCAGAATGTATTACGCGGTCGGGATACTCGACTGAATTTCTTACTTGTTTTTCGTTGAAAAGAACACAAAATTCATTGATGTTTTCTCTGGAAATCTTTTATTTCAATAAAAAATGTTAAAAAGACTTCTATTTAATTAGTAAAAACAATTGAAAACTTTTCTTCTGGCATTTTGCTCAATTTCAGTAAGCAGAAGCGTAGTATAATCATGTTTTACTATTTGTTTTTTACGGCAACTATTTATTATAGTTGTACAATTTTAATTAAATTTAGTCAATGTATAGATAATGATGCCATAAACACAATGTCTTAGTTTGCTTAAGTTACATACATATCTTAGGAACTTCACTAGATATACGGTTTTAAACGATTTGCGGGAACAATCTAGCTCAGTTGACGGACCTACATGCCAAATTTAGTGGCTCTAGCTCTTGTATTCCACTCAACGTTTTTTGAGACAAGCACTGCTATAATATACTGCTATATAAACTCGACTGTTGATCAAGAATACATAATGGTAGAGAAAACTAACTCTAAAATTTTCACAGACAAACATAAAACGTACCGGCATTTTATATCTGTTGCAGTAAATCAGCCAGAGAAACGTTTTGAATGAATTGTAAATTTAGTTTTATCACCAATTGTTATCTTAAACTGAAACTGTTTTGGTTTTGCTGTCTCTACAGCTTATGATTAAGCGTGCACTATCGGAATCTGGATGCCCGCCACACATTCTGGATAGCCTAATGGAGAACTGCCACGAACGACGTTGGCCCCGTGGTCTTAGTTCGCTGGAGACGCGTCAGAATAATCGTCGTATCTATGATAATTACATCTGTCGACGCATACCAGGTGAGTGTTTGGGTTCATTATGAACCAATTGGGGGAGATAACATCTGCGCTGACTAATTAAAGGCTTTGTCATTGCAGGCAAACAGGCGGTGCTTGTGCTAAGCTGTGACAACGTCCACATGACTGAGGATGTTATGGTCGAACCTGGACTGGTGATGATATTTGCCCATGGCATCGAATAGCAAACTTTTGGACTTTCAAGCATTCGCAGTAGCTACACATTCAACTACACACAATTAGAAACTAGTAACTAACTAAAAACCGAAACTAAATACTAAGTGTATATCAAGACAGTGCTCAGTTTTTTGTTGTTTCCTTGACCTAATCGAATAAGTCTTAATAATAATAATTATAATATCACAATTCTCACATTAATCATTGAATTAGCATTAAGATCAACTTGAAAATCATTCAACAGACAAAAAAAACCATTTAAGCGCCTCATGACAACTTTCAAGTTGTAGCAAACACAAAACAAAATTCATATTATATACTACTATATACATATAGATATATATTGTTTCTATATTGTGTGCATATTCCATTTACGTAAATTTAGTAAACCATATATATATACATACATATATATTTTTTTAATTAAGCGATCTCAGCAAACAAAAAAATTTTTGTTAATGTTCACTTCAAATTTCAATTGATGCATAGAATTTGTGTCTATTCATTATAAAAATTATTTGTGTCTTTTTTCTAATTTAAGCAACTTACAATGTTTACTTAATTATTAATTATATTAAATGAGTTTTAAGAAAATACAATTTAATCAAATTTTAAACTGAATTTCCTTTTGTGTGTTGTACTATATTAATATAGCTAAGAGCAAATATGTGAGCAGATAAGGTTTAGTTTTAGACCTTTTACTGAAAAAAGTTATATATAAGCTTGTTTAAAAGGAAGGTTAAAAACTCTTGGCTGCATCTCTGACCATATATGGTTTATACATACTTATGTATACAGTATAATCCGGTTATAACGACTTCGAATATAGTTCCAGTAATTGCGAAGAAAATTCAATGACTATACAAAATTATATGAACACTATAATTATCTAGCGGGTATATCGTTGGTCCCTTGAGTGTCTTTATTCGCCTCTAAAGCCCACATAAATCGTAAAAAAAAGTACTAAGTCTTTCATTGTCGGTTCGAGCCACAGTAGCCTACATCACGCTAGTGTTGTGTAGTGAACAATTTCTATAGAATAATTACAGCATCAGCTGCGCAATCGCTTTCAAAGGTTCACTGGGTTGCAACGTCTAATCTCTGCATCGCCCCAACCCACACTCACAAACAAGAGTGAGAGAGGGAGGCAGACGGGTAAGAGTTCTGAGCATCAGATGTTCCAGAAAAGGAAATTCAAAAAAAAAGCAGCTTGCAACAAAAACAACCGTCGACGAATTCAAACTAGTTCCTGCATGGGCTTTGGAGTAAACGAAAAACCGGTTACAAATTTTGTAGACTTGATCTTTTTTTTCCGCGATATTTATTATACAAAACAAAAAGACACTTGTGTGTATGTATACATACATATATTGTTTAAATTTTGAGTCTATCGCTTTTGTTTGCGTAGTTACATATATGCCAAAAAAAAAATAATAAAATTCGATTATCATAGCATTTAAATATTTATAAGCACAATTAACGCCTAGCACGCACAGGGTGCGCCCCCTAGCGTTTGAAAAGTGAGAGTCACTTAGTTGAATAAACCGCAAGCAGCGCGCGCAGCTTCCAACAGTCGTGTCTGGCGCTGCAAAGCTAACGGACGTGCTGCGTCTTCTTCTATTAAAGAAAATATACGAAAAATAATTATTAACAAAATGAATTTGTCAATTTGTATGCTAATCATGGCCGCTGTTTGCCTGGCAGCGACGTCAGCAGCACCGCAGCTGAGGCAGCGCAACGAGAAGCAAGTTCAGGAGGAGGGATTGCGTAAGTGTCAATAACAATAATAATCGATGCGTATCAATAATCGATTGACTCGCTACAGCCATCAAGGGTGCCACCATTGAAGAGGTTGTGCTGGAATCTAATCTACATATTAGACCCAAAGCGCGTGTCAATGTGAGACGTGTGCGTTCCACACTGGAAGAAGCGCTCGATGGCATCTATGCGGCGCACAAGCGTGTGAAGCGTCAACGCCGTACACAAGCTGGCACTACAGCCGGCGCTGGACGCACTCAATCTGGTGTAAATGTGGGCGTTGGTCCCGATGGCGGCTTTGCCGATGCTAATGTTGATCTGAAACCACTTCGTCCTCTGGGTCCCAACCAGAGCTACAATCAGGAGCAGACTGCCTCCAATGGTGCCGCACATGGCAATTTCAACGGCGGCTCATCATCGGCCATTGGCTCCGCTCAGGGTTTCCAGTCGCAGGGCGGCAGTGGTTCCTTTGGCGGCTCCTCCGCCAGCACAGCCACACAATCGCACAATTTTAATCAATTTGGTGGATTCAACAATGCAGCCGGCGCCTCACATAGCCTCAACTTTAATCTGCCCAATGGACAAACTGTCAACTTTGCATCCACAAATAATTTTGCCAATAGTGGAGCCAATTCGGCCGGCAGTCGCGGTGGAGCTGTTTCTGTCAGTGGTTAAATGGTTTAAACATCAAATTGTGTAAAACAAGTCTTGTGAATTTATAGTCGACTTTAATATTTTCAAATTTCATATTTAAAAACCCGTTTTACTAATTATGCTGGCATGACACTTGCAAATATTTGGAAAAATACTAAAAAAAAAATACCAAGAAAAAATAAACTGAAACATATCGATAAGTTGTCAAACTGTTTACTTTTTTATCGAATTTGGTTCCACAGGTGTTTTGATATTAAATGTTTTGGTTTTATTTGTAAGTTAAAAATATGTTTAATATGCTTAGTCGGATTCACTTTCGCTTTCCGATTGAAAATCGCCCACTTCAATGGAGAATTTGTATTCCTGATCGCAGCCCAAGTAGGAATCGCTCATATAGTATAGCGTATAGTCATGCTTGCCCGGACTGGGCGCCACAAAGTCCAGCTTGACCTTAGCCTTCTGCTGCAATGTCAAACGTTTGATGGACAGCAGAGAATTGGTCTTGGGATCCCCAATGACCACCCACCAGCCCTCTTCGCGTTTCTGTGGGAAGAATGGCGCAATCACTGGACCCGTCACCTCATCCTCACGCTCCAGTTGCACCACCACATTGACTGTTGAGCCCGAATTGATGCGATCCTTATCCACCACTTCGTAGTTAAGCTCAATGTTGGGATAACGATTACAGAAACGCGCCACATCGGCCATTTGGGCATCGGACAGTTGCAGCAGACGCGTACGATCCTCATCCTCCAGTTCCATGATGTCAAAAACTGTTTCAATTTTCTAAAGTCAAAAAAAAAAAAGAAATTCGGTTAAATTTGTATTATGAGCTGATCTTTAATGCTTACCTTTTCCGTGCAACGTTTAATAATCTCTGCATTAAAGTGTGGCAGCTGCCGCAAATAGGAATCCTTGCTCCACATGGCCTGGGTAACCATCTGGGCCAACTCCATGGCAGCCACAGCAGGCGATAGCCAACCATTGGAGCTCAGCACATCCACACATGCCTGGATTAGGCGTATTGCCTTGCTCAGTATCTGTTCAGTGTCACCCTGGAGTTCCGGATCCAATTGCAGACGCGATAGATGCGCTTGTAGCATCAGATTGGTTTTAATATGCGGATCATTAAATCTACGAAAAGATATATAGCTAATTAATAACTGTTTTGTTTAAAGTGCAAGTTTTTACTGCTTACTTGGGTGCCGTTTCATTGGGTCCCGTCAGTTTGTTGGGCAGACGCTGGGAGAGTGTGCGTAACACCTTCTCCTCATGATGCCTGACCACCACATCCTCATACTCGGCTGCCGATGATATAATCTCCAACAGACCACGCACCTTTGTCTTGCTGTTCAACGACAAACTGAAGAGTTCTACAAATAGGGGAAATAATATTATTAGTATAGTTTTAGGATTAGGATTATATAGCTTCTATGACATACCAATCGTTGTATAGTTAATATAATAGTAGGCTGCAATCATGCCCAAATTCAAGGGCAACGTATCCATATCATCTTCCACGCTTATGCACTTGGATTGCTCCAGATCGCTGAGCGTATTCTCCACCAGCTCAGACAGATGATCGGACAGGTGACGATGTGTGACGCCCTGCAGATTGTAGTAGTTGGGATTTTGGGTTAAGCGTCGATAGAGGAATGTCCAGGTTAGATAATCCACAGCATCCTGTTTGTTCTCAATGGTTTTGGTGACCACCTCGGCATTGAAATGATCATGCATACGATGATCCAAATGGCTTTCGATGGGCAACGGTTCGTTGATGAACTTCTTGAAGAAATCCTTCTTGGAACTCTGACACATCAGCACACACTTGGCATCCGCATCATCTTCCTTGGGTCGATTGGCGCGTCCAATCATTTGCAGCACATCCGTAATGGGATAATCCTCATACGAATGATTTTTACCATTATAAAACTGTGTATCCATGATGATGGCAAGATGCGCCGAGATGCTCATGCCCCAGCACATGTCCCGGGAGACAACGGCCAGTTGTATGGCTCCCGTGTCAAAGATCTGCTCGACCAGCCGATGATCTGAGGCGGACAAACCCTCGTGCAGATAAGCGACGCCCTGAACAATCATTTCCTTCAACGTTATATCCGACATGCGATCCAGGAACGGTTGTATATCCTTCTCCTCGGCATGGAAGAAACGATTCGGTTGCAAATCCGAGGCAGCATAAGTCAGGATATCAATGGCAGTTAGACGCGCCTGTTTCCGAGACGAGACAAACACAATCACCGGCTTGTGGGCGCTGTATTTGAGTATCGCATTGTAGACGGGTTTCGACATGGTCGCAATGCGTGTGGCATTGTGGGTGACATTGAATCCCTGAATGTGCAACTCCAACGGTATGGGACGCACACTGGGATGGAAATTGAATGTGGCATTGGGATTGCAGCCCAACCACTGAGCCACATCGCGTGCATCCGTTAGAGAAGCAGACAATGCCACAATCCTAATCTGTTTCTCAATCTGTGAGCTAATGTAACGCATTCGGGAGCAGACAATCTCCATGACGGGACCCTCCTCACCGCCCACCAGCTGCAGTTCATCGACAATGAACAGATTCACCTGCTGGACATTCTTACGCTGCTTCCAGCGACGCGACAGCACATCCCATTTATCCGCTGTGGTTATCACCAGTTGTCCCTTGGCAATTAGCTTCAAATCTGTGCCCGTTTCACCCGTCAACTTCACCACCTTGATGTCCAGCGAACCAAACTTCTTGTGCCAATCGGCAAAGACCAAATCGGCGAGTGCCTCCTGGGATACCAAATAGACACAACGTCCATCGCTGCTCTGACTGAACAAACGCATTATGGCAAACTCGGCAATGGTCATCTTACCGGATCCAGTGGGAGCGCCCACAAACACATTGTCATCGCTATTGTAGACGGCATTGAAGACCTGTGTCTGTATGGGATTGAATTGCTTGAACTGATTCGATTGATTCGTATAGAATGCCTCGAATTTCGGTTGACGCAGCGCGCTAATGGGTAACGGTTGTAGATCCAGTAGCTCTGTGGGTGGCATATTCTTCTCGGGCAATATGAGATGCCTAAAGGATACGGGCAGCTGTGTTTCGGCGCCAATCCAACGATCAGAGACAATCCTCAAGAAATATTGCGGTGGCAATGGCTCAAACACCGGCACAAAGAACTTTAACTGATGCTCATCCTGTGCATACTTTTGCTTCAACAAAAAGAACTCATGATGCAGTATCAATTCCGAGTCGACATCTTCAATCAACACCCAAAATCCCTCCGACTGGCCATGAACCTTTTCATCCCATTGAAAATCTGGTGTTATTGTCAACTCCACTCGCAATGTGGAACGGGTTATGGGCTGTATATGAGTGGAGAGTTCCAATTTCGGGAACTGATGCACAAACTTGTGTATGGTCTTGCCCAGCTTGGGCACACGTATCAATTCACCCAGCTCATGGGGCTCCAAATCGTATAGACGCGACCAGGGAAAGTGTTTCTTCTCCAGCTTCTTGGCAATTTCATCGGGCATCTTTTTAAATTGCCTTAATGGAGTCATCGATTGCCACATTCGACGATCGATCATCTTGCAGAGCGTCAGCGTTTTGTCCGCCAATTGGGCCCAACCACGTGTCAGCACAATCTCAAAGATGGCACGCATTAGACGTGCCGCCGACTGGGTGATGAACACCATGTCGGACATCAAGGCGAATCCCTCGAGTTTCAATTGTGAGATGTATGCCTGCAGCAGCACATTCACCTTGGCGCTATGCTCCTCAATGGACTCCTTAATGGGTATGGGCACACGTTCCATTAGCTTCTGTAGCTCCAACTTCTCCTCCTCACGCACTGAGATGTGCCGGAACTCGGAGGATAGCGAAAAGACACGGAATAGCTCAATTTCACTAAGAGTTTGCTTCAACAACTGATTGTAGGTCAACATTGTCTCGTGGGTTAAATAATAATGCGATGCAATGCGTCCCAGATCTGTCACCTGAAAGTGTCCCGTCTTGCGTTCGTATTTAATTGAACCACTTCGCTCCAAGCAACAGGCAGCTGTGTGCAATAAATCAGCACGATGTTGTTCCAGCAATGGATCTGCATCGATGGCATCATGCGAAACACCATACAAGGTGGGATTACGCAGCATGCGTATATACAGATAGGTATAGCCAAGCCAATTAACAGCATCCTGCATATGCTGCACTGTGCCCAGCACAATCTCAGCATTCAACATATCCGGCAGCTTGGAAATAAACTGCGATTCAATGGGCAACTGTTGATTCAGTAGCGACAGATAAAACTGCAACTCGCTATGATTCGTTATCAGTATACCCTCGCCCTTGGTATCATATTGAGGTCTGCCCGCACGTCCCAGCATCTGCAGCACATCCAGAGCACTCAACTCAACCCAACGACCCTTCTCCGGATTGTACACCTGTGTGCCTTTAATGATTACCGTGTGTGCGGGCAAATTGACACCCCAGGCCAATGTAGCGGTCGAGACGAGCACTTGTATATGCCGATCTGCAAATAGATCCTCGACTAGGGTACGATCCACACGTGTCATGCCAGCATGATGTAT
Source organism: Drosophila tripunctata (assembly GCA_035047385.1). Taxonomy (NCBI): domain Eukaryota; kingdom Metazoa; phylum Arthropoda; class Insecta; order Diptera; family Drosophilidae; genus Drosophila; species Drosophila tripunctata. Next base: position 59,166 of record JAWNPS010000179.1, read on the forward strand.
GGCAAAGCCATAGGGTAGCAATTCCTTTAACTCTGTGTTCTTCACCTGCTCCGCTTCGGTGCGCAATACTTCCATGCTCGCTGATCCTTCGCGCAGAAAGCTACCCAGCGTATCCTGCTCCAGACACATATCCCTCACAGCTCTGGCCGTTTTGCCCGTCTCTTTGCGGGAATGCACAAAAACTAGCACTTGATTGCGTCCCGCATGCTCCATGGTCTTCTCGTAGACAATTTCGTTCATGACCTGGAAACGTTTCAAGGCCTTTTTCTCCGTAACACCAATGTATTGCTGTTCCAGAGCCACCGGACGATAGCTATTGTCAAAGTAGAAGAGTCCTTTGTCTGGCTTGACGCGCAGAAAAGTGGCAACATCCTGATAGTTGGGCAATGTGGCTGATAAACCCACCAGACGCACTTCCTCCTGTGTCGTTTCAATGTTGCGTATGGTACGTGCCACCAATGCCTCCAGCACCGGACCACGTTCGTCGTGCAGCAAATGAATCTCATCGATAATGACCAGACGCACTAAACTAACAAACGTTCGCTCTCCACCCTTACGTGTTATGATGTCCCACTTCTCTGGCGTGCAGACAATCACTTGGGTAGCTGCAATCTGTTCACGTGTCAACTGATGATCTCCCGTCAACTCGGATACGGTTAGATTGTAACAAGCCAGACGGCGTCCAAAGTTACCAACCATTTCCTGTACCAAGGACTTCATCGGTGCCACATAAATGATTTTGAAATCCTGTGCATTAATAGTGCCATTCTCATTGATGTGCTTGCCAATCTCCCGCATCATGGTGAGCAGTGCCACATTCGTTTTACCCGCACCAGTTGGAGCGCACAGCAACATGTTCTCATCGCTGTCCAGCGCTGCTTTATAGAGTCTACTCTGTATGCGATTGAGTGTCTTGAATCCCTCGAACACGGGCTGCACATATTTGGGCAACTTATCAATCGGTTGCAGCTCCTCGTTGTCATCAAAGGGCACTTGTTTTAGGGCCGGCACATGCACCTCCTCGTATCCCTTGCGCTGTTTGCGGTAACTGCCATCGGGCAGCTGACACCGCTTGTTGGCCATGAAATGTGAGCCCTGTGTAAAGGCCAACTCATCCAATTCCAGCAGTTGACGCACACCAGCCACTTGACCAGCTGCCGCAGCACCACCGTCATCTGCATCGCCCTTGCCACGTTTATTGGCACGTGCATCAGCCTCTTCCTGCTCATCCGCTTTGCCCGTGTCCAGCTGTCGCAAAATCTTGGCCAACGCTGTATTGCCACGCATCTTCTCGCGTATACGCTGCCGCTCGCTGTCCGTTTGAGCCGAAGCCAACATGGTGCAGTAGAGTATCATTTGACGGTTTAGCTTGAGCTGCTTAATGAAATCAAAGCAATCGTAGCCCAACAGCAGCACAAGCTGATTCTCACAGTCACGTTCGTCGGCTGCATCCTTCAGTATCTTGAGCACATCGGCTGCTTTGCTCTGCGAGATCATGGCATCCTTGTAGTATTTGCTGAGACAACGCTGCAGCCAATACGCATCAATGTCCAGCGGATGTAGCAAACGATCCTTCTTCACATTGCTGGCGGCCTCTTCGCTGGCGAGCTGTAAATAAAAAAATTTGGTATTAATTTTATTTATAACCAACTTTAAATGAATTTAATTTTAATTACTTACATTCTCGGCATGCAGTGTGTGATCGATGCGAGCTTCCTCGCCCTCATCCTGTACATCATCGTCGCGTATCTCGCCGTACATATCATTGTCGCTCTCCTCCTCGGACTCTTCAAATTGCACATTGATGCCGTAAGTTTCATCAATCTGTTCATCATTTTGGGTAGCGGCAGTGAGTGCATTTACAGCATCGCTGCCGAAATCTGTAATCTTCTTGCCCAGATTGACGAGCAGAGCGAAACGTTCGTCGGTCACTTCACCCAACAAACTGTCCACATCCCGCTTACGCTCCCGATCCTTGAGACGATCGTTTTTGAGCACAGCCAGAATTTCATCGGCTGCACCGCAGAGAATGTCACGCGGTTGATCTCCTAGCGCTTCCTGTATGAAACTGAGCAGCACTTCATATGTCTGACGCGTCTCCTGTGTCTTGGGACGATAGACAATGCCTACCATTTCATCAATGCCCTCCGAGAGCAACGTAGCGCCCTTCATCCGCTCAAAATCATACTGTGCCTCGTCACGCTTCTGACGTTTCACTTTTCGTTCCTCCGTTTTCTCCGGCTTGGTGCGTTGATAGCGATCACCCATCCGGGTGCCATCTAGCTTACCCACCAAAGAGCACACCTCACCTGTGGCCTCATCGCGTCGTGGTCGTTCGATTAGACGTACATCAGCTTGCAGCACAAGATTCGAGTTCTGAAAAATAGAAATTTTTTAATAATCAACAAACACTTTTCGGCAAACGTTTACCGCATGTGGCGGCACTTTTTTGCAAATCGGTTTTTAGCAACTTACCGCTTTGTACTCGTACTGCAATTGACGTGCAGCGGCATCCGCCATAGTTGCTTAATGTTATATGCGCTGTTTTTGTGCAGAATTCACTTAATTTTACAATTAAAACGATTTAAAAATACACACGGCCGCTGTTTTTTTTTGCAGTCTGGCTTGCTTGAAAAAGGTTGCATGTGGTATATCGATATATCGTATGCATTGTTATCGATAGGTTTTTCGTGCATGAGGCACCTTCCAACACTTAAGTCTGCCGAGCCTCTGGTCGCACTGAAATGCATTGTAAACAAAGTAAACAAATGTTGCTTCTGTGTGGTGTAAATTGTAATAAATTGAGCGCGCCGCATCGATAAGCAAATCAGTTGCTCTGCGACCTCGTCAGCGTGCAATACAAAAGTGGGCCAATCAATAAATATAAATAAATTCAACGTAAACATTACTTAGAATGCTGTCGATGTCAAATACAAGTCAAGATCTACGCTGTCCCGGCTTCTGTGATTGCCGCTTTCCCAGCTCCATTGATGTGGCAAATTGTAAGGGAAATGTGCTTGAGATGGTGCATTGTCGCTGTGGCGAGGATAGTGGCAATGGTTTGCAGTGGCAGTGGCATCAAAACGATGCAGCCGATGCACACATTGTGGACAGAAACATCATATTCCATCCCACCTACAGCCAAGGCACGGCAATTGCACGGGGCGAGCAGCCGCTGCAGCACGATAAAGTGCATTTCTGGGAGATGCGAGTAATTACGGCACTTGCAGGCACCGATGTGGTGAGTGAGAGCATCTGCAGGGACTACAATTCAAATTAAATATAGTCACACAAGATAAGAATACAATTACACAGAGATAAGGCACGGTCTTCACACTGACTGACTGTCTGTCTGTCTGTCTGTGAGTGGATCTGTCTAGAAATGAGGAAATCAGTGCATGGCTTTCTAGCTGATAAGACTACTCTAATCCATTTAATTGTGAAGAGGTCATTTTCAAACATTGCCGAACAATGTAATCAACTCTATTTTACTACTCTTTCTAGATGTTTGGCATTGGCACGGACAGCGTTAATCTGGAACAATTTAAATTTCATTTTGTGTCCGCCTTGGGCACCAATGCTCAATCCTGGGGCTACTCCTACAATGGCAAAATCCAGCACTGCGGCGATCAGCTGCCCTATGGCCAAAAGTTCTCACAAGGATGTCTGGTGGGCATCTTTTTGGATCGCACACGTGGCCATCTAGAGTTCTATTTGAATCGACGTTCATTGGGTGTGGCCTATACGAATGTCCCAACCGATCCACACGTCAAAATCTATCCAATGGTCTGCTCCACAGCTGCCAAGTCAGTTATACGCTTGATTAATTCCACCTCACAGCCGGCAACGTTACAGTTGAGAGCATTCCAAACGCTGGCAAAGCATCCAGAGAAACTCGAAGAGCTGCGACAAATGCCGGGCTTGAAGAGTATCATGCAGTCGTATTGGTTTCTAGCGCCACCAGTACGTTATTCGCGCTCCTCCACAGATCACGAACTCGACTTGGGCGACGAGGCGGTGCTGTGCAGTGCCAAACTGCGCTTGGGCCGAAAACAAAAGTATAGAGGTGAGCGCAGGGGAAAACTTTATACAATAAACGAACAAACTATGATTTCCTATGCTTTTAATAAATATATGCAACGCACTTAAAATAAAGAATAAAAAAAATACTTTACTTTTCTTTTCTAGAGTTTTAACTAGCTAAAAAACTTGCCAATTAAATTAAATTTTCTGTCGCTTTTAACTTGAAACATTTTAGATAAATATTTGTATTTAGATTTAGTATATGTTTTCAACTTTATCTTATCTTTTGCTAAGCCATTAAGTACACTTTCCAAATAAGACAATAATAACATTTTACATCAAATAAAATGCACTGACTAACCATATAGAACTTAATTTGAACAAAGACAAACGAATGCATTATATTTCCATGAGTAACCTTCTACAAAGACTCAATATTTCTTTCGTCACCCCCTCCCTTTTGTTTATAGACAATTGACAGTTAATTAAACATATTTTTTTACTATATTATAGAGTGCGATGACGTCAGCATCGATGATCTATATGCGAATGCCCATAAAATGCCCATGAGACGTAATGACAGCGGTGATGAGGAGCTAGCAGGATCCATTCATGAGCTCTGTGACGAATATTTTCATTATTTGTTATAGTAGGATGCATTGTTAACGTTAAGTTTCGGTTATGTACTAGGCATTTATGAAAAGAGCAATGTACTACTTAATATATATATATATATATATCAATTGTTTTGTGATGCAAGCGATTAATACTCTGTAGCTATAATTTATAATGTAAATTTTATAAAAACTAAATTGTTTCCGTTGCATGTTGAGCAGTGAACACTAATAGTTTAATATATATATATATATGTTTTTATTTAAAAATTATTTGCTTTAAATATATGTGTGTATATATATATCATTAAGTTGTGTTTGTTTTTATATATATAATTTTCATAGATTTGTTGTTGTTGATAGTATTCATATTGCATTGCTGCAGCAAAGGTAAGAAAAGATTAAAGGAGGATAAGTAAGGAGGATCGATAATCGGATCAATAGAGCACAGAACTTAAGAACATAAATCTGTCACTTAATTTTAAATAAGTGTATGTATATAACTAAATGTTAGTTGCATTTTCGGCACCGCTCGACGCTCGCTTAAAGATGATGCCCAATGGTAGCTAGTCCATGTCATCGTCATCATCATCCGATATGGTGTATTTCTTTTGTGATCTCTTGCGACGCGTTTGCTTCTTGGATGTGGTCGCCGCACCGCTGCTGGCTGCCGCCGCTGCTGCTGAGGATTGCGTGGGTGTGGCCGGTGCACTGGCTAATGATTTGTTTAACTTAAGCTTCATTTTAACAGCTGCAGCCGATGTGGTTGCAATTTCCTCATCATCTGAACCATCATCGCCGTCATCATCATCGTTATCTGAGTTATCAGAGCCAGCGCCACCACCACCACCGCCGCCGCCACCATTGCCATGCGCCTCGCTGGTATTGTCACCGGCAGCGACAGCAGCTGCATCTGCTGCCGCTGTTATTCTTTGCCTGGCACCAACAAATACCTTTTGCAATGCTATGGAATCCAGATAGATCAGTGATGCCTCCTCGTTGTAGATTTGCGCATTCTGACACAGTTGCGTAAAGTCCTTTTCCAGCTCATTCAAGTCGGCATATTTGCAATCCTCAATGCGCTGCAGTATCTTTTTAATGTCCACGGGTCGCTTGATCACATCATAGTAATCGGGCAGCCTCTGGCGTGAGGGCAGCTTCATGAACGGCTCAGAGAGCGTACGGCCATCCTGGGTGTGCTTAATGACAGCACTCATGATCTTGTGCATTTGCTTTTTGGAACGTTTGTCCAAATTCTGGCGACGTCGTCGCTTCAATATGAGCGAATCATCATCGGATTCATCTTTGCGATTCTTGCGCTTGCGACGCTTACGCTTCGGATCGTTATCTTCCTCCTCCTCCTCCTCGAACTCGGCACCATCGTCGATAGCCTTTAGCCACTCCTTCTCCGTCAGGCTGTCCGTGTAGTCCACTTCCTTGCGCTGTCGCGAACCGCGTCCTAAAAAAAACCAAAGAGATAAGTCAGTGTGCTCAAGGCTTGAATTAGGAAAGGCTTGAACTTACCCAATATGGTATCTTCATCGTATGTGTAGTGGAAACGCTCGACCTCGTCATCATCCTTTGTTAGCCAGTCGGGCAGCTCGGACTCGTCGATTAAACGCTCTCTGCCCGGATGGATTTCCTCATCCTCCTTTTTGCGATCAATATCCATTTTCTTAAAGATTTCAATTTCCTCTTCGCTGCGTGCAATCATCATATTTATCATCTCATCGTCGGGAACTTCGTTCTCCTCCTCCTCCTCGTTATCGTCCTGATGCAGAATCGTCTGCAGGAATTGCTGTCGCTCACTTCCCGTCGACTTCTGATCAAACATGCCCGCCTGTATGACCTTCTCGTCCATGTTGAGCTTGTAACGCGCAGCGGCCAGAATACGCTCCTCCACAGAGTTCACAGTCATTAGACGCAATACACGCACCTCATTGCGCTGACCAATACGATGGGCACGATCCTGGGCCTGCAGATCCTGATGGGGATTCCAATCTGAATCGAATATCACCACAGTGTCAGCGGTCTGCAGATTGAGACCAAGACCACCGGCACGGGTGGACAGCAAAAAGACAAAGACATCGGAGCCCTTGGCATTAAATTTGCGCAAGAGTTCGCCACGATCTTCGGCCTTGGTGGTGCCATCAAGACGCAAGTAACCAAACTGACGCCAGCCCAGATAATCCTCAATAATGGTCATGCACTGTGTCATCTGACAGAAGAGCAACACACGATGATTTGTTGCCTTCAGCTTGGGCAAGATGCGATCCAAGAGCTCAAATTTACCCGACACACGATACAGATCGGGACCTATCAAATGAAACATTAGTATAATCGTTGCCTTCCAGGGAGCAACTAAATAAATCCTTACCAGAAACCACACCATGACCGCCAGTGTGATCACAGTACTTCTCCTCGATGTGCTGGAACATGAATGGATGATTGCAGAGCTTACGCAACTGGACAATGGTGTTCATCAGAGCCTTGGCGCCACCCTTGCCATGTTTGCCCTTCTCGGAGCCATCGGTGAGCAGCACGCCCTTGCTCTGCATGTGCTTGTAGAGCACTCGCTGCAACGCTGACATGTCACACTTGATAATGTACTCGACCTTGTCGGGCAACTGATGTTCCACTTCCTTTTTGAGACGACGCAACAGGAAGGGACGCAGCACTTTGTGCAGACGGCGAATAATCAAAATTGTTTCCTCCTCATTCAGTTCAACCTTCTCGCCAGTGGTGGCGAATGGTGCATTGAACCACTGCTCAAACGTGGAGCACGACTTGAATATGGAGGGCAGCAAGAAGTTGAGCAGAGCCCACAATTCGGGCAGTTTGTTTTGCAGCGGAGTGCCCGTGAGTAGCAAACGATAGGGTGCAATATAATGGGTATTCAGCACCTGCGTCAGTTTGCAATGATGATTCTTCATGCGATGACCCTCATCGATGATCATGTACTTCCATTGGATTTTGGCCAGCACCGCCTTGTCCTTAATGACATACTCGTATGTGGTGAGCAGCACATTGAATTTGGTGGCACGCATTTGATTCTGCAACAGGCGACGACCCTGTGGACTGCCCTTGTAGCTAACCACTCCAACGGCCGGTGCCCACTTCTCAAACTCGAGCACCCAATTGGGCAGCGTGGAGAGTGGAACAATGATTAGATATGGACCCATAACCTTCTTACGATCCATTAGATAGGTAACCAGCGAAATGGTCTGAATGGTCTTGCCCAGACCCATCTCATCGGCCAGAATGCCGTTCAGATTGTTATTGTACAGCGAGACGAGCCACTCGAGACCCTTCAGCTGATACTCCTTCAACTGGCCGTTGACCATAATGCTGGCCTGCTCAAACACCTTCTCGTGTACGGTGTGAGCAATGCTGTAATATGTTTGCTCCTCGGTACGATACTCATCATCCTCCACCTTCACTTGGTTAATCAAATCGCTTGGCTCGACATTTTCGCCAGGCTGTGCCTGCGCCTTGTCTGTGGTATCCTCCGTTCCCTCGGCGGTGGGATTGCGTTCCGTTTGTGGCTGCTGCTCCTCCAGTTTCGGTTTCGTCTTCTTTTCGGGACTCGACTCTTCGCTCTCATCGTCATCGTCGTCTATCCAATCCCAGCCGGGATGCATATTAAGCCAGCGATGCAAGTGTTTCAACATGGGTGCATCATCACCGGTTAGCTTCTTGCCACTGCACTGCTCCACCACAGTGACACGCATATCGGCGGCAATGTTGCCCTCATCCACATTCACATATTCGCCACTCATGAGCAGCTCCTTCTTGTATTGCTGCAGACGTTTGCCCTCCTCCTCCTTCTTCTTCATCTGATCATCCTTGTGCTGTTTAACCATCTGGGTAAGATTGCTAATGTACTCGTCTGTCTGCGACAGCAGGAACGCCAAACGTTTGTCCTTCTTCTGATCGATAAGCTTGCGGTAACCTTCCTCATCCTCGGCCATTAGACGTCGCATACGCTCCTTCTCAATGCGCTCCTGTTCCTTCTTCTGTTCACGCTCCGCATTCGCATGATAGTTCATCACCGCCTTGTTCATGCTTGCCAATTGGGCCTAAAATTGGAAATAGATTAGGATTAGTTGAGCTTTAGTTATCCATTTCCACTACTTACCTTGTTATTGCGATGATATTCACGCAAATCTTTGCCATGCTGCAGCACCGCCGACAAGAATTCCAAATGCTTCTGTCTACGCTTGCGTTCTGCTTCTAGTTTCTGCTGCTTCTCTAGCTTCTCGGTGGCTCGAGCCTCGCGCAATCCCTGACGCTTTGTGCGCTTGTAGAACTTCATATTGATGGCCGTCTCCAGTGTTGTGTCCCGCCTCGTGCACTGCACAATCTCCATGCGCAGCTGTCGCTGGAAATTCAATACCCTTAATGCCCTCAATTCAATGGCCGCCTGCAGACGCAAATCCTCGGACATGGTGGCCGGTAGACGCTGCAATTCCTGCATGCGCAGCGAGATGCGTGCTGCAATGCGATTCTCACGCTCCTGCAGCAATGTGATTGGATCCAGACCCACCGGTTTGGCCACAGTGGTCACACGATTTGGCTTTGGCATTGGCTGTTGCTGGCCAGGTGGTCCGCCTGGACGTGGCGGACCCGGTGGTGCCACTTGAGGGGGCACCGCTGGACGCATACCACCCTGTGGTTGCATAGGCGAGGGTGGAATCAATGGTGGTCCACCCACTGGGCCCATGGCCAAGGGTTTGCCACCATTGGGCAGTTGATGCTGCAGTTGCTCTATCGGTGGCTGCAGCGGTAGTTGCTGTTGCTGCTGCTGCACTTGTTGCTGTTGTTGCACTTGTTGCTGCTGCTGCTGCTGTTGTTGCACCTGTTGCTGCTGCTGCTGTTGGGGTGGAAGCGGTGCACCGCCAAGCAGCGGTGGCTGTGGCTGCAATGGTTGCCCTTGCATGTGCGGTGGTGGCGCTGGCTGCAGTTTCTGCCCGGGCACAGGCGGTCCGTATGGACTTGCCGGCGGTGTGGAACATTGCGGTGGTGTGCCTGTTGCGGGCGGCTGCTGTGGCTGCATTGGCGGTGGCCCCACATGTGGCACTCCCGGTGGTGGTCCCGGTCCCGGCATACCTGGTGGTCCTATCGGTGGCGGCGGCTGCTGCTGCTGCTGCTGTTGTTGTTGCTGCTGCTGTGCCACTTGCAATGCTTGCAGCGCCTGCTGCATCTGCATAGAGATGGGTTTGTTGCGTGCCAACATTCGATAGGCTGTGATTTGGGTGCGCAACAGATTAACCTGATTGCCATTCAGATGCTGATGCTTTGAAGTTGCCCGCATGGCCAACAGTTGCGAGTAGCGTGGATCCTCCTGCAATCCCTTCTCCTCCATCGAGTCAATGGCCCGCTGCAGTGCATGTAGATTCTCCTGACCGGAACGTTCCGGTGGTCCACCGGGTCCTCCAGGCGGTCCTTGGCCAGGCTGTGTGGGTGCCTGCAATGAAAATGCATACTTCACATTGAGATAAGTCAGAAGCGCATTTAAGTGATAAAAATTACATAAATATACTATGTTATGGAGGATGTAGATTGATCAATAAATAAGTTAGATAGTTTTGTTACAATAACAATAGCTTATTATTTACATTTGAATAAAGAAATAGTATAAAATAGTGTTATTCTATCTTTAAATGTATATCTGCCTAGTGACGAAAGCGTAATTTTAGCTTTAGGAATATCAAATTGCAAAATTTTAAATGGTAAAAGTTTTTAATTATGTAGTAACTTTTATTTAGCACTTATAGCGACAGCTTTTAGAATCAACTTTCGTCACATTAGTGGTTTTTTAATCCTACAAAATTTATAAACTTTAAATATGCAAAAATTTTCAACTTTTTTTAATGTTATCAAAAAGTACTAGTCTTAAAATATGTCACTGCGGACGGAAGTTTGCGCTAGAGACGAAAGCAATATTTTGTGTACAATTTAATAAAAATTTTCAACTTTTTTTTATAGTTATAAAAAAGTACTAGTCTTAAAATGAATCACTGCCGACGGCAGTTCGCGCTAGTGACGAAAGCAGTATCTTGTATGCAATATAATAAAAACAAAAATAAATATTTTTAAAATTTTTCTACAAGAAATAATCTATTTTTAATTTATAAATTGTTGTTCTTCAAAATAGCACTAGTTTTCAAATATATATTTATAATAAAAATAGTAAAGAAAAAAAATATAAGAAATATTTGTAAAATTTTTCCATAAGTATTTATCTATTATCAAGTAATTTTCTTTGAAATCGACTTAACAAAGTACAAAGTATTTATATGTACATAAGTCAATAGCTTTACATTACTGTTCAAATATTATAGCCTTAGCATGAACAATAGAGATGACTACACAACTATTGCTTATTAGAAAATATTATAGCAGCACTAAATATTTAACTTATAGCTTTTAGCATGAACAATAGAGATGAAATAAGTTTATTCCTGCTTTTAAAACATCACCCATAATATGCAAATTTTATTTAATTACTTTTCAAATTGAATTCAACTCATTTGCTCCACTGTGCGCTGTCTCCTATACAGTTTAACAACAATCTGGAGTCGCAAAAATTAATTATATTAAAAGCTCTCAACGCAAATTTTTAAGCGAATGGAAACCTGTTCTGAGCTCCAAGTGCTTAGTGCATGTTCAGTTGGAAGACAGAAAACAACGAGACAAGTTAACGTACATTAGATAATATGAGTAGCGTAACAGAATCGGAAATTGAAGAACTTTACAAGTTCATATACCCACTGGCGATACGAGCAGGTGAAATATTATTTGAAGGCTACCAGAATGCAGGAAAATCGGTTGCCTTGAAACGCAATGAGTTTCACAATGTCGTGACCGAATATGACACTCAAATTGAGGAGTTCCTCATGTCGAGCATACTCGAAACATATCCAGAACACAAATTTATTGGCGAGGAAGATACGCACAAGAATAACAATATAACAAAGGAGCTAACAAATGCTCCCACCTGGATTATAGATCCCATTGATGGTACATCGAATTTCATCAAACAAATTCCTCATGTCTCTGTGTCCATTGGATTGGCGATCAATAAGCAAATTGTGCTGGGAATTGTGAATAATCCGGCACAAAAGAAGCTCTACACAGCCAAGTTGGGACAGGGAGCTTTTTGCAATGGAGAACCCATAAATGTGAGCACTTGTGATCATCTCAATGCCGCCAATGTGGCCTATGAGGTTTGTCTGCTCCATGAGCCAACGATAAGAAACAAGCACATAAAACGCATCTATTATATTGGCTCTCAAGCCAGACGGTAAGTAAATCTCATATCTCATCATATCATAAAGTCTATGAAAACCTTGCTAGTGATATGATTCTACAGTTTATTGGGTTACTCGGCTGTTGTGGATTCACTTTGCATGGTCGCTGCTGGCAATTTGGATGCCTTTCACATTGAGGACATGTATCCATGGGATTGTGCTGCCGGTTATTTGCTTATACGTGAAGCAGGCGGTGTTGTCACTCATCCCTATGGTGGACCCTTCGATATAATGAAACCAGACCTGATTTGTGCCGGAACAGAGGCACTTCGCTTGCAAATTGAGAGCTTGATTCGTAAAGCCGATCTGGCAAAGTCAGTGGGCAGTGAAAACGCGGAGTAGTAAGACAACTTAAAAAGGGGAAAAACTACATTTTAAATCATATTTTCAAAGCTCAGTACTTTGGGAATTTAGTTAGCAAATGTTAGTACGATAATTTGTTATTCGGAATCATCGAAACCATCAGAATGACTTTTTTTGTATTTTACAAAGCAATTATTTTGTAATATTCATTAGCTACTAAATTGTATTATGCATATATTTATCTAGCCCCTTAATTTAAATGCTGCTTCAATGCTGTTTAGCAGACCAATGATCTTGCTATATTATATTTACTGATTTGCATTATCTTAAAGATAACGCATGCATATGTTGTCATGCTAATAAAGTGAATGATTAACGCTTATCAATTATTTGTGTTCGTATATTGCTCCTAGCTGAATGCATAAAGTAATAATACCCCTTCCTCTTGAAAGTTCAAAGCTCAATGCATACCGAAAAAGTAAAAAGCTTTTTGTAAAAGCTTTCGACAGCTGAAATAACAGCACAATTAAGCAGTTCGCATTCAGTGGTAAGCGTCACTTTGCCGAGTCCAAAAGCAAAAGAGAAAAGTAGAACCATGAGCGAATCGAAATTGAAGGAGTATTATGAGGTCGCTCTGGACTTGGTTAAGAAATGCGGACCTCTGCTAATGGAGGGCTATACGAAGCCCAAAACGGATTACAAGGTCAAAGCGGACTTTTATGATTTGGTCACCGTCTATGACAAACAGATTGAGGATACTTTAATCGAGGGATTACAAGCTGCATTCCCAGAATCACTGATCATCGGCGAGGAGGAATCGGCAGCAGCCGAGCGGCAGGCTGAGCTAACCGATGCACCCACTTGGATAATAGATCCCATTGATGGCACCACAAATTTCATACATCGCATACCACACTGTTGCATTTCTGTGGGTTTGGCTATCAATAAAGAGCTAGTTGTGGGCATCATCTACAATCCACCAGCAAATGAATTGTTCTCGGCATGGAAAGGTCATGGTGCCTACTTGAATGGCCAACGCATCAATACCTCCAAAATAACTGCGGTACGTCTACAAGTTGTTATATAAACAAGATAAGTTATAACCAGTCTGAAATTCTAACTGCCTCACGATGATTCAGTTTAAATTCGTTAATTGTTTGCATGTATCCGCACCATAAACAAACCATAAAGCTCTCTGGCACTCGCTACTCTCTCGCTCTCTTCTCATACCTTCGCTCTCTCTTACAGATTAGCCAGTCAGTGGTCGCCTATGAAATCTCATTGATACACGCTGCAGCCGTCAGAGACAAGAACTTGAAACGCATTTACAAGTTGGGCTCAAATGCTACTGCGTAAGTCGGAGATCACAAGTGCTTAATCGAGTGTGTGTGTGTGTAACAAAAGCTCCCTCTCTCTGTTTTGTCGTTTTCTCTTTTGCACAGCACTCGCAGCTTTGGCAGCGCTGCACTCGCATTGTGCTATGTAGCGACGGGTCAATGTGATGTGTACCATGTTGAAGATCTGAAACCGTGGGATATAGCAGCTGGCGCTGTAATTCTAACAGAAGCTGGTGGTTGCATCTATCATACCAAAGGTGGCGCTTTTAATGTGATGAAACCTGATTTGGTCTGTGCAGCCACAGAGGAGTTGGCCAAAAACGCCATGAGTCTCATCGAGGAGGCCAATCAAATTACGGAATATACATTCAAGTGACTGATTTTATAACGCAACTAAAACCATATAAATATGTTATATATCTTAAATAAAGGCATTCACAATTTTATCTAACTTATGCCATTGTATTTGTCATAGGTTATCATTTTACGATTAAAGAAGACTAAATTCTTTAAGAAAGTATTAGAAGACATATAACTAATTACTCCTTTTCGTTTTAAAATTTTTTTTTGCGTACCATTGTGAATCACTTGGGTGACCTTTTATAAAAATTTTGGACTTTCTAATAAGCTACATATGTATATTTGAGAAGAAATTCTTCAACTCTTAATTTAATTATTGTAGCAAAAGTAAAATGCATAAATATTTCTACAAGTATTTAAGACAATCTGATATATTTAGTTTTAATTTGAAACAGAATGTCTTTCCCTCCAGTTAAAATACTTGTTATTCACTACTTGATGTGCCAAAGATTAGCAGCTACCTCTTAAAATCATTGTCTTATAACCAGGAGATAAGTAAAGCTCATAACAAATACAGTAAAAGACATAACTGATAATATTCAACACTAAATTGGGTTATGCTGCAGATGCCTACAAGGCCAAGAAGCCTTCTGCATAAATACCACTAAATAGTGCTCTTAAAGTTTAGTAGTTGGCAACATTTTGAAGAATCCAGCACTATGAGCAATAAACCAATGAGTGACTCGAAGTTAAAAGAATATTATGAGGTCGCTTTGGACTTGGTGAAGAAATGCGGACCTCTGCTAATGGAGGGCTATACGCAACCCAAGGCAGATTACAAAGTCAAAGCGGATTATTATGATTGGGTTACTGTCTATGACAAAAAGATTGAGGACACTTTAATCGAGGGATTACAAGCAGCATTTCCAGAATCACTGATCATCGGAGAGGAGGAATCAGCTGCTACTAAGCGACGAGCTGAGCTAACCGACGCACCCACTTGGATAATAGATCCCATCGATGGCACCATGAATTTTATCCATCGCATTCCACACTGCTGCATTTCTGTGGGTTTAGCTATCAATAAAGAGCTAGTTGTGGGCATCGTCTACAATCCACCAGCAAATGAATTGTTCTCGGCTTGGAAGGGACATGGTGCCTACCTAAATGGCCAACGTATCAACACCTCCAAAATAACAACGGTAAGTGTTATGTTGATAAATAAACGAGATAAGGTATACTCAGTCAAAAGATCTAAACATTATCACTTTAAATTCGTTTATTGTATTAACCATAAACAAATCACAAATCTCTCCTTTTCCACTCCCTCTATTTCTCTTACAGATTAACCAATCTGTGGTCGCCTATGAAATCTTGATACACGCCGCAAGCGTTAGAGACAAAAATTTGAAACGCATGTTGAAATTGGGCTCAAATGCTGCTTCGTAAGTCCGAAAGCACAAGCTCTTGTATGGAAGAGTAATAAAAGCTCTCTTGGTTTTTTCATTTCTCTTTTGCACAGCACTCGTTGCTTTGGAAGCGCTGCACTCGCATTGTGCTATGTAGCGACGGGTCAATGTAATCTGTATCATATCGATGATATGCAACCGTGGGACATGGCAGCTGGCGCTGTGATTGTAACAGAAGCCGGTGGTTGCATCTATCATACCAAAGGTGGCGCTTTTAATGTGATGAAACCCGATTTGGTCTGCGCCGGCACAGAAGAGTTGGCCAAAAAAGCTATTAGTCTTATTGAGGAGGCTAATCAAATTACGGATTATACATTCTAGTGACTAATTCTATAAAAAAAAACTGAAACTATGTATATAAAAATTAATAAAAGCTTCTATATTAAATTAAAGTTTAGATCTTTCAATGTTCTCTAGGGAAAAGCAATGAAACGACACCTTAAACTAATTACTTTATGACTAGAAATTTGCTTTTATTGGACTCCTAATAAAAATAAAAGTTATTGCCTGCTTCACGTGCCAAGGATTAGTAGCTAGCAGCTTTAAATGTTGACTCTTAACCAGAAGATAAGTGAAGCTCACATCAAATACAGTAAAAAACATATTTGATAATATTTTTCACTAAATTGGGTTATTATGCTAATGACTATATGTTTCTGTATTAACATATGAATTCAGAAGATAATAAAATGTTTGTGCCCTACAAAATTCCTGAGTTAATCTCGAGAACTGCTGTCAGCATAAATACCAGAAAATTGAGTTATTCAAATTCAGTTGTTAGCAAGAGTTTAACGAGTCCAATAGCAGCATTGCAAGCACTAGCCCAATGAGTGACGCGAAATTAAAGGAATATTATGAGGTCGCCCTGGATTTGGTGCAGAAATGTGGACCTCTACTGATGAAAGGCTTCAATGAGCCCAAAACGCATTACAAGACCAAAGGGGAATTTTGGAATTTAATAACCGTTTATGACAAGCAGATTGAGGATACTTTAATGGATGGATTAAGGGCTGCATTCCCAGAATCCAAGTTTATTGGCGAGGAAGAATTGACGGCTGCACAGCGTGAGGCTGAGCTAACGGAAGCACCCACTTGGATAATAGATCCCATCGATGGCACTACGAATTTCATACATCGCATACCACAATGTGCGATTTCTGTGGGTTTAGCTATCAATAAAGAGCTGGTTGTGGGAATTGTCTACAATCCGCCAGCGAATGAATTGTTCTCGGCTTGGAAGGGACATGGAGCCTACTTAAATGGCAAACGCATCAACAGCTCTAAAATAACAACGGTAATATAATATTTTTTAAGCACTTTAACATAATAAATTACTTGTTACGAAAGTACTAGCTAGTGTGCTAAAAATCTCCTGCACAGTTTGAACTCAACTTAAAGCTCTGATTGCCTCTCTCTTATCATTATATTGCTCTCTTTGCAGATCAATCAAGCTGTGATCGCCCATGAAATCTCATTGATAAACGCTGCTCGTACCAGAGACAAGAACGTCAAACGCATATACAAGTTGGGCTCAAGTGCCGCGGGGTAAGTAAGAGAAAGGAAAGCTCACTCACTCTCTCTCTTTACCTATTACCTATTCTCTTTTCGGCACAACAGCACTCGCAGCTTTGGTTGCGCTGCTCTCTCTTTATGCTATGTGGCGGCGGGTCAATGTGATGCCTATCATATTGATGATCTGCAGCCGTGGGATGTAGCGGCTGGCGCTATGATTGTAACTGAAGCTGGCGGTTGCATCTATCATACCAAAGGTGGCGCTTTTAATGTAATGCAACCCGATTTGGTCAGTGCTGCCACAGTGGAATTGGCTCAGAATGTTATAAACCTGATTGAGGAGGCCAATCAGCTTACGCACTATACATTTGATTAATAAAGTAATAATGTATTCCATATAACAAATAAAATTAATATTAAATTACCTTAACTAACATATTTAGCTGTGTAAGTGTTAAGTTAAATTTGACTCTATGCAAATGTCTTAGTTAGACAATTGAAAAATATTTTTATTTCTTTTATGTTATCTTAAGCAGTACCTTCTACTGTGCTTTGCAAGTATTTTCCCCCATCATTTTAACCTACATACATGTTTGACTACTCTATGGTATAGACACATGTCTGTACAAAGATAAAAACACCTCTATTTGTAGTCATCAAATCAAACGAGATAAAACGGCAACCAAAGACAGATTTCAATTTTCTGTGCAGCTAGACTGACAGAAAACTGTATGTCATCATATCATGGAGCATTGAGAGAATATTCTTATTGAGAGCTTAAACAAAAGCTCAATGTAAACAAATGCAAGACAGAGAGAGAGACTCTGAGTAAGGGAGTTGGTTCTGTAGTCAGTCGTCGATCGTTCGTCTTGGGTAGAAAGTGAATGTAGCGGAGAAACACCAGAGATGTTAACGGAAATTGAAGAGTTATATAAGTTTATTTACCCGCTAGCTGTAAGAGCGGGAGAAATACTATTGGAAGGCTATGAACGTGAGGAAAAGAATGTGGATATTAAAGGAGCATTCTATGATGTGGTCACCGACTATGACAATAAAATTGAAGAGTTTCTCATGAGTCACATACTGGCCACGTATCCAAATCATAAGTTCATTGGCGAAGAGGAGACGGCCAAGAATAATAATGTATCCAAGGAGCTAACGGATGCTCCCACCTGGATAATAGATCCCATTGATGGCACATCGAATTTCATAAAACAAATACCACACGTTTGTGTCTCCATTGGACTCTCGATCAATAAGCAAATTGTGCTGGGTATTGTGAATAATCCGGCGCAAAAGAAACTCTACACAACCAAGTTGGGACAGGGTGCCTACTGCAATGGCAAGCCGATACGGGTGAGCAATTGTGAGCGTCTTAGGGATGCCAATGTGGCCTATGAAGTGTCCTTGCTGCATGTACACAATGTGGCAAATAAGCATATTAAACGCATCTATCATGTGGGATTACATGCCAGACGGTGAGTTTAATTGAAAAATCTCTGCCAGTCTTAAATTTGTCTTCTCTCTCAGTTTGTTAGCCTATTCCTGTGTGGTGGATGAACTTTGTATGGTGGCTGCTGGCAACTTGGATGCCTTCTACATTGAGGACATGTATCCGTGGGACTGTGCAGCTGGTTCATTGCTGGTACAGGAGGCAGGTGGCGTACTAACGCATCCATTTGGTGCTCCATTTGATATCATGAAACCGGACTTAATTTGTGCCGGTACCGAAATGCTGCGCAAAGAGATCGAAGAGCTGCTACGCAAGGCAGACCAACAGAAATATGTGGGAGCTGATGATGATGATGATGTTTAGAATGTTAAACAAACAAACAAACCAAAAATACACAAAACACAAGCGCTCAGAAAAAACAAATTAAGCTTGACATGTTAAACAATTAAACTTTTGTAGACTGCATCTAAAAAAAAGAGCTTAATTGCTTCTCTCACTATCTCTGCGCGATCTTTCACTCTCTCTCTCTCTTACTTACTCTGCCTCGCTCTGCAAAGCTTTGCCAGTAAAGCTCTAAAAGTTAAACAATTTTTGCAGCTACAAATAAACTTGATTTAGTTGTTTGCCAGCTATCAAATCATTCGGTATACGTTGCTGATAACACGGGTTTTACAATTTACGTACTGTTGTTTATCATACAATAATAATGACGAGCAACTTTTGCGATGAAAAGCTCAAGGAGTACCACGATGTAGCACTAGATTTGGTTCAACAATGTGGTCCTATATTTCTAGAGGGCTATAATAAAGCCAAAAAGGAGATTATGATCAAGTCAGACTTTTTTGACTTTGTCACTGTCTACGATCGTCAAATTGAGCAAAAACTAACCGAGGGTTTACTCAAAGCATTTCCAGAATCACATTTTATAGGCGAAGAATCGCTGGCCGACTCTTTAGAGCTGCCCGAGCTAACGGATGCTCCAACTTGGATCATTGATCCCATTGATGGTACTACAAACTATATACATCGATTTCCACATTGCGGCATTTCGGTTGCATTGTCAATCAATAAGCAATTGGTAGTGGGAATTATCTATAATCCGGCTGCAAACGAATTATATGCAAGCCGGAAAGGCAATGGCGCATATCTGAATGGAATGCCTATACAAGTGTCCAGAGCAACAACGGTTTGTATAGTTTAAAATAATGTTTTTTAAAAGAGATTAAAATAGTTTTAAGCAGAGCACCTCAATTGTAATTTAAGCGCTTGTTAAAATTAGATAAATCGATTATTCGTTGTTAATTTTTGTGTAGAGTTAAAACGAGTAACTTAAAGAAATTTTTGCTTTTACTGTGTCTCATGTAGAATTTTCCAGAATTTCTATAGATTGTTGTCTCTATGGAAATAAGTAGATTTGTTTCAGTGCATAAAAGCAGAATTTGGCTTGTAATATTCTCCAAACAAGTTGCCGAAAATTCACAAATATAGATCACTTTCTCAAATAAATTTATCGACTTGTATACGATGAATTAAATAATCAGAAGAATCGATTGATCAAAGCTAATTTTTTGTAGAGTAAAAAAAATATAAATAAAATGCTTGCGTTTACTGTTTTACCCGAAAAATTTGGTAGTTATCCAAAAAATTGTTATCTTCATAGAAATAAATCAACTATCGATATAATTAATCCGCAAAATCTATTCAGCAAAGCTAATTTTTTTAAGAGTATACTAAATAAAACAACACAAGAAGTTTGCTTTCACTGCTTTCCCCAGATAATTTGAAATTTTTAAAGATTTCCAAAGAAATTAATCGAAAAGCATTGTCTAGCAATCAATATATCTTTGATTACCTCTAGAAACTGCTTTTGCTTTCAGTTATCCAACTCGGTGGTTGGACATGAAATTACACTAATTAATGTAGCTGCCTGGCGGGATAAGAACATCAAACGTGTCTATAAACTGGGCTCAGTTGCCGCTGGGTGAGTTTTGCATTTTAGTATTGAATGAAAAGACTAACTAATACTGTTTAATTAATAGCACACGCTGCTTGGCCACTGCAGCATTGTCGCTGGCCTACGTGGCAAAGGGAACCTTGGATACGTATCATGTGGACAATTTAAAGCCCTGGGATGTGGCTGCGGGCGTAGTGCTAGTACGCGAAGCTGGCGGTATTGTATATGCTACAAATGGCAGCGATTTTAATGTAATGCAACCGAATCTTGTGGCAGCTGGCCAAGATGTGCTTGCCCAGGAAATGCTACGACTTATTCGGGAGGCGGATCAGATCAATGACTATACATTCAGTTAGATTTGCTGGACTTACATTGGGGGGCATGCCGTGTGTTTGGTATCCCAGCGGTGACATATTCGGTCCACTCGGCGGCATTTGCATGCCCATATGCGGTGCTGTAAATGGAAATTTATATAAATATTTAAATTTATAAAAATATATGTAATTTTTTGGCATACTCATGCCCTGATGATGTGGCGGCATATGATGACCCGGTGGTCCCTGTCCGGGAGGTCCATGCTGCATGGGATGTCCATATGGGCCAGCTGGATGACCCGGCGGCGGTGGACCTTGCATGTGAGGGGGTGCACCGGGCGGTGGTCCCTGCGGCGGTCCCTGGGGCGGACCCTGATGCGGATAGGGGCTGTGCGGTGAGGGCGCTGGGCTTTGCGAGGGCGGCGCCATGGGACTGGGGGCCTGTGGTGGCGGCATCGGACTGTTCGCCGGTGAGGGCGAGGCCATTTCACTGCGTTTTGTTTGTATGCGTTTGCTTCGTACAGCTACTAGAAATATTGGCTGAAAGATGGTGCAACTATAAGTACACAGTATTTGCGTTATGGTTTTTCACATTTATATCGCTCAATGCTCGTTAAAATTGTCATATAAACTGTATATGTAATCGTTGCTTATTCGGCTTTGTTGCTCTTTCCTCTCGTATCACACACACATTTAGAATTGGGCATTTTGCATTTTGCACATGCCATTAAAAACATATTTTAACTGCTTGCAGCGCTTGTTTTGCACATGCTGCATATTCATTATTTTCAACTAATTGAAATTGCAGCTTTTTTACATAGTATTTTTACCTATTTGCACAATTTGAATGTGTTTTATGTCCCACGATTTTCACACTTTTTATTGGACGATAGACGCGACAATGGCGGACGTCTCTGTATAACAAAATTCAAAGTGTGGCAACCCTGCGTGCCGGCAAAATGTGGCCACGTTCAACTAAACATTTTCAAATGCAAAAAATGCATGTACATAAAAGTTAGTTTATTATTTATTGCAGAATTACAAATTTATCGAGCACAATGCAATGGATTATTTTTTATTTAAGCAGTGATTTTTAGAAAAATATTTTAGTGCTGCTGAACGTATGGCATGACACGTCATGTTTGCGTTCGCTGTGAATGGCAAAATTCTGTCATTTTAG
Organism: Drosophila tripunctata; assembly: GCA_035047385.1. NCBI lineage: Eukaryota > Metazoa > Arthropoda > Insecta > Diptera > Drosophilidae > Drosophila > Drosophila tripunctata. Next base: position 80,938 of record JAWNPS010000179.1, read on the forward strand.
TGAAAACAAGAGCAGAATTCGTCTAAAGAGCAATATAACATTATTAGTTAGTTTATTATCAATATTTAAGCATTTAGAGGCACTTAGCACGTTGCAATCGAGCATTTATCATGGGTACGTAGACTGCACCTCTCAACATAAAGGCATTTCGGCATTATCAAGATACTAGTCTGCCGACTGTCAGAAAAGTTACCACCACACACCACCTTTTAATAATTTTTCCTTTCCCTTCATATTTGTGTCTTGTTGTTGTTGTTGTTGTTGCAGGTGGGGTGCTGAGTTATTTTCGCGGCTTGCTTGGATCCAGGGAGATGCGCATATTAATATTGGGTCTGGATGGCGCCGGCAAAACAACAATACTGTATAGGCTGCAGGTTGGCGAAGTGGTCACAACGATACCCACAATCGGCTTCAACGTGGAGCAGGTCACATACAAGAACCTTAAGTTCCAGGTCTGGGATCTGGGTGGACAGACAAGTATTAGGTGAGTAAACAATATACAGCTCATTTATGAAATACAGCAAAGTAGGCGTGGCAAATACTCAATAAATTTACATTTACTTTCGTATCTAAAGTGGATTGCCTTTCACAGTGATATTCATATGTATAACTAAGTCAATCTGTTTCTTAGTAAACTAAATAGATTGTTGAAAAATCAGATGTGGTATATTGCTGCTATTAAAATAAAACAAACTACTAAATCATATGGTCAATTGGACGCAGATCAATGTTTAGCATTTTTAGATTTCATTTTTTTTATTTATAAATAAATTTATCATTCAAATAATTTAAAATTCAGCTAATATAATTAATTTAAATTAAATTGTCATTAAATTAATAATAAGATATGTACATTTTAAATATTATATTTACATATTTACTAACTAAATTTTTAAATTGTGTATTTTGCATAAACTTGCAGATTATGCATTTGATATAATGTTTTTTAGATTTATCCATTTATTAGCATTCGTTTTAATTAAGGCATCTAATTGTTTACGAATTTAAATTAAGAAGAAATGGAAAATACGAATTTTTTAAATAGTAAGACTAACAGACCATACTATTTTTCCAATGGACCCATAATCTTTTCCCTATTGGTAAATTAATTTTGTAGACAATATTTGGACACTTATCATATCACATATCATTTTATGACTTGTATGTGGTTTTGATTATATGATATATTAAATCGATAATGTATTGATTTTTTTTTAATTTTTCAATCGTGCAATGTTTTTTGCAAATCAAAAATTAGCTTGAAAACTATATTGGTTTCTTAAACATTTCTACCAAACTACTAAGTTTCCTATGTAGCATAATCTTTTATCATCAGACCCATTCTTGTTAGAACCAGACAACTGTTTCATATTGATTAGATAGCATAGAAACTATACACCGTGAAGATATAAAGTTTAGTATGGTTAAACTTTTTCGTTTCAAATACAAATCAACTTAACCTTTAGATAATGTATTTAGTATTACATTTTATCGAATAACTAATTCTGGTTAGTCTGAGGTTACTATATTATTATGTTTCTGAAGAAACTTTAGATCGCAAATCAATTTTTATCAAATCAAACTTTGCTATTTCATAAGACAACTTAGCCTAATTTGGGGTTTAGGCATTTTGTACAATATTTTAATGATTGGTCAATTTTGGCTATAGTCGAAGAAGAACTGTATCTTATAGAATAGAATAGAATAGAACTTATCAATCGCAAATCAATGTTAAGTATGAACATTGTTTTTGTTTTATAAGACAAATTTAACTAAACCTAAAAGTCATGAATCGAAGGACTATATCATATAGCTATTAAATAAATTATCGAATGCAAATTATGGTTTACTATGGATACCATTTTACTATTAAATTATATCATATAGCTACTGTATGATCATTCAATCGCAATTGCATAGTATGAACAACTATAACATCTCTAGGAAAACATGTTTAATTTTAAACCTGATAACTAGCTACTTACTATGTACACACTATATACATATATCAAATTCATCTTTGAACTTATAGTTACCTATTTAATTTAATTGCAGACCCTATTGGCGTTGCTATTACAGCAATACAGATGCAATAATATATGTTGTGGATTCAGCGGATCGTGATCGAATTGGCATTTCCAAGGATGAGCTGTTGTACATGTTGCGGGAGGAGGAGCTGGCGGGTGCGATACTCGTTGTGCTGGCCAACAAACAGGATATGGATGGATGCATGACCGTGGCGGAGGTGCATCATGCGTTAGGTTTGGAGAATCTAAAAAATCGCACATTTCAAATATTCAAGACATCGGCCACCAAGGGCGAAGGACTGGATCAGGCCATGGATTGGTTATCCAATACGCTGCAGAGCCGCAAATAGTCATGCCACGCCCCCCATAACCCAAACACCCAACTAACAAACAGACACGTATATATAGAGTATATGCCTGCCCCCCTTGTAAAATTGTCCAAAGTGAATCGCTCACCCAAGAGAGAGAGAGAGGAGTGAGCGATCCTAGTGAGAAAGAGTTGGAAGTTCTTTAACGCTTGCGCAAAAAACAAAAAACAGAAAACCGAAAACAAAAAAGAAATCCACACATACACACACAACTTTGTAATAACTTCTAGTAATATATATATATATAATTATTAAATTATAGGTTTATAATGTATATAACTGGATGTGTAACTCTCTGTTTACCAGTCGGGCAAACCAAAGCGTCGCACACGCTGTTCCTGTGTGTCCAGCTCCATGCGCACCTTTTGCCGCATATAGAAAATGGGGCAATCTCGATTGGAACAGATGACCTCCTCATGCAGCGAACCCTGACAGCGCTGACACTCTGTCCAGAGGCGTGAGAAGGTCTCCTCCAAGCCACGCTTAGAGGCCACCTCCTTCTGATACAGTTCACTCATTTTGGGCTCACAGTGTGGACACAAACACGCCTTCTCATAGCCCTTGGGCAGCAGGGATTTGCAGCCCAGACATGCCGCCTTTTTGGTCATAAAACCCGCCAATCCGCCCACCTTGGAGGTGACCACAGTGCGGGTACGCGTATGTTCGCCCTTGAGCAACACCGACTCTGCCTTGTCACCCAGTATGGGTTCAAAGATGCGCAGCAGTGGCTTGGACAGCTGCTGCTCCAGATAATAGTTGGCATCAATGGGCACCGAGTTCTCCAGCACATAGAGTGGATCCTCTGCCTTCTGATATGCCGGCGTATTCTTGGCTGCGGCGCAGATAACATACGGCACACGATCACCCAGTTTGGGTGCAGTGCCCGCATCACGTTTCTTCATCTTGGCCGCCAACTCGACGTGCGCCTGCTTGGCGGCATAGTCGGTTTTGGCCAACTCCTTGGTGATGACCAACTGTGAGATGTCTATGCGATTGCAGAGCAAGTCGGCTATAATCTGTTTGGCATAGTCCACTGCACCCTCGGGATTGCGTTCGATGAGCAACTTTTGCAGGCACGAATTCATCAGATTCGCCACCAGTGGCGAGTTATCCCGACGCACTGTTTCAATGCCCTTGCAATCCATCTTATCATACTTGTCCGGCTTGGTGAAATACAATCCTGCATAGCGTTTCTTGTTGATCAGCAAATACGGATAGTAGACCTTTTCGAATTCCAGCCTAATGGGACTCACAAACTTGGCACTAACCAAATCTGCCGCCTCTCTGCCCAGCTCCATGCTGCGTTCTAGTGTCTTGACGCCAAAGTTAACCATCACCGAATCCGTATCGCCATAAATAACCACTGCATCATTTTCATAGCCATTGGCACGTGTGTAATGCGATTCCACCTCATTCTTGGTCAGCTCAATCATGGTGCGTCCGTAGGCGGTGACGCTGCCCGAGATCTCCAGACACGGCAACTTGCCCACCTGTGCTCCGGTGAAGCCATAAACTGAATTAGCAGAAATCTTCAATGCCAACTGACGACCGTCTAGCACCTGCCGCTTAAACGGATCCTTCTCCACCTTCAAATCGTTCTTGGCACGCTTACGTGCCCCCAGCAGCGACTCCAGAATCTCGGGCAACAGGCCACGACGCAGCTCGGCGCGCACAAAGCTATTGTTGGCTGGAGTGCGCTCCACTTGCTCATCGGTAAGACCCAGTTTATCCTTGGCGCCCGGCAGCAGCAGCGTGGTGTAGCAGAGATTATGGGCCATCATAATACTAGGATACAGTGAGGCAAAATCGAGTGTACTTATGGGATCGGCATAGTAACCACGCTTGGGTTCAATAACCGTAGCACCCTCATACTGCTCATCGGAGCCACTCGAAGTATACGAGGGCATAATGAAACCCTTGGTCTTTGCCTTGCGCAGCAACTGACTCAACACCTTGATCTGCTGGCCACGTGTGAGTAGAGATTCCAGCGGTACACCGGTGACACGTGCCATCTCCATGTAGTTGACAATGGCCATTAGTTTCTCGAGCAGACGCAGCGGCAAATAGGCATCCTTCAGGCAATACATGGCCAGACGTCGACGCGTCTGTTCGTCACCATTTTGGAGATCTGTGATGATGCTATGATGCACATCCTCCTTCTGCTCCTGCAGAAAATGATAACTGACCGCATTGAGGGTGTAGGATCGCAGTTTATAATCTCGCAGCAGAACAAACAGTAAATCGAATGGTACACGACCCTCAAAATTGACATATTGATTCTCTCGGCGTCCCATTTGCTTGGACTGCAGCACCTGCTCCTTAATCACCGAGCGTATGTTCTTAATCCTGCCCAGATATTCGAAATTCTTAACCTTCAGATGTGCAGCACGATTCAACAAATAGGGTATATCGAAATTGTTAATGTTATAGCCGGTGAGTATATCCGGATCCACTTCACGCACAAATGCCGACCACTTGTCCAGCAGTTGGGTCTCCTTATCGAAGCACAGCACCTGGCTGCCTATGATGGGAGCGCATTCCTTTAACGTGAATACATTGCGTATGAAGGGCTCCGATTCGCCCTGTCTTATAACCATATTGGCAATCTGTATAACTGGATCCATTTTGGCCTCCGGAAAGATGCCGCGTCGTCCGGCGCACTCGATGTCAAAGCTGAGTATGCGCAGCGGCGCCACCTTGGACCATTCGCCCTCGGGTTCATGGGATATAAATTGATCGTAGGCCACATCCACCTCTAGCTGGCAACGCGATTCCGGCGCCGGCTTTGAGTTGCGTCCACGTAAACGCCACACTCCCGGCGGCAACTCAATCCAATTGCAGCCCACCACATTTGTTTCCACCATGAAACGTATATCGAAATCAATGTTATTCTCAAAGGCACGACAATCCTGAAAGTCAAAGGCACCCATAATGACCTCCTTCTTGAGCAGTCTGGATGCGGCGGCCACAAAACGTGGCAGCGATACGGTTATTTTAATATACTGCTGCTTCTCATCCCCCTGATAGCCATGTATGTTGAGACGCTGCACCAACTCCACAGCCAGCACTGCCTCCTGCACATTATCCTTGTTGTTGCGTATATCAGCAATGACCTTCTTGTCCAGTGCCTCATGCAACTCAGCGCAATGGCGCTGCTCAAAGTTGCGCGGTGCAGAAATATAGAAATAGGCACAATAACCATGCACATGGCAACACACCGAGTTGCCCTGCATGGTGACGCCAAACATGCGCACCACGGGCACCGGTCCCAGCTGTGCACCCGGCATGCCTGGCAGTGGTTGCCCCAAATAATTCTCAATGTCCAGCTGCTGGAATATCAAACTATCTTCGGCAGGATTTAAGTCTGGCGGCGCTGCACGAGACCAGCGTTCGCTGGTCTGTTGATTTTCGGGTCCCTCGCCCAGCAGCACTGTCTGATCCATTTCATCGTTGGGCTCAAAGGCGGCCAGTTCCGCCTCAAAGCCACCGCCGCCCATTTCATCATCATCGTCGTAATTTCTGCAAATTCGACATATCAAGTTACAGTTTTTGTGCATGGCATATTGCATTTTACCTGGCCTTTTTGGCATAACCATTGGCTGTGCCATTGCCATTCATTTTACGTTTATTATCCATGCTGTTCTTATGCTATATAATTTAAATCAATCTATAAACTAAGGAGCAAGCAATTTGCAAATTAAATGCCGCAAAATCACGCGGGAAAACAAATGTAAAGTTTGCGAATAAACAACTGTTTAGTTTAGAGCAGGTTGGCAGCGCTGACAGTGTAAAATACTAAATGAAGTATTTTAGGTATTTCAAACAAAAAATACTTTAGCTGCACTATTTAATTAAAATGCAGAACAAAGCTGTCTATTTTAAAATCTATCACCAAATTTTGTATGTCTTAATTTTATTTTTAAAATTAATTTGTTTCAAACAATTTAAATACCTAAAATCTTAATACTCGTGCAGTATTTTGCAATCATACGTTTTTTTCTATGTAGTGTATTTTTGGCTTTGTCACAAAACGGTCACACTGACCAGCAGCAGATATTTTCGTATGTAAAACGCATTAAAAAAACTAATAATTGTGTAAATACTTGTTTAAGAACTTAAAGGTGCGTCTATGTTTGTTTCTTAGTACTTGCTTAATAAGCTGCTGGCTGGCCATAATACGCAACAAAATGCTTGCCCTGTGAATATCAACCAAATACCTTCAAATACCTGGCGGGGGTGTGTGTGCTTGTGTGTGTGTGTATGTGTGTGCGTAAGGGGGATGTTACAGTGAATCACACTCACATAATTTAATATAAAAACAAGCTGGGAAAAATGTACCAAAGCGCCTGCAATGCGGCCACAACAGGCTCATGTGTGCCTGGTGCTGGTAATCAAACCGATAACGATCGTCAGGCGGCGCTGATAGCGCAGCAACCCCCCACAGCGCCCGTGGAACCCGATTACAGTGGCTTCGATATCGTTAAGGCCACGCAATACGGTGCTATAGCACGCGTACGTGAGCTCGTTGAGTCCGGCTGGAATGTTAATCAGCCGGATAGTGAAACGGTCACACTTCTCCATTGGGCTGCCATCAACAATCGACGTGATATCATTCGATATTTCCTCGAAAAGGGCGCCACCGTCGATGCTGTCGGTGGTGAATTGAATGCCACACCACTGCACTGGGCCACACGCCAAGGGCATCTGGGTGCTGTGGTTCTCCTCATGGCTGCCGGAGCCGATCCACGCATACGCGATGCCGAGGGCTGCTCCTGCATACACATTGCCGCACAGTTTGCCCACACCGCCCTGGTGGCCTACTTCATAGCCAAGGGTGTGGATCCCGATCTCCAGGATCGCGGCGGCATGACAGCGCTCATGTGGGCTGCCTGGAAGGTGAGTTCTAAAAGTGTTTACAGCAATTTATATAATTAACACAGTCTAATCGCGGTTGCTATGGAGAATGCATTATTACTGAAATATACATTGAAAATTATTAATACATTATTTTAAAGTTTTATTAAAAATTTTTAGCATTCAGTAGAACAAATGTTGTTAACATTTAACAGAATATTAACAACATAACATGATTAAAAAAATTTAATCAGATATTAAATAAACATAAATAGTTTTGTTATAAATTAATTTAAAATTGTATAATAAAACTAATTATTCACTACTATTAATTTGATTAAACCTCGTTACATTACAAAAAAAAGAAATTTTTAAAATTTGTGTATAAAAAATAAATTAAATCTACATGATTATAAATGTTCAACTACATTTTTAATATTTTAAATTAAATTTTAATTATTTTATTTGAACATCTATAATAAATAAATTATACTTCGATAAAGCCAATTAAATAAATAAAAAAATTAATTGAATTCAATTTAACCAATAAAAATTAAATATTTTAGTTTATCAATAATTATTGCATACATAAATTTTCCTAACATCTAATTTTTAAATTTTGTTTAAAATTTATAAAAAAAATTTATAAACAAACAAATAAATTTGTATTTTTTTCACAATTCAATTAAAAAAAAATATAAATAAAAAAATTCAAAAACACAGATTTTAATATTAATATATTGTATTTATTTCTACAAAACTGACGTAATTTAATTGTTTTTGATAAAAAAAATTAAATAATATAAAGTTAAAAATAAACTTAACCCATAATTAACATTTTATGTTGTAGTTACAGCAAATAAATTTAAAAGAAAAGAATTTAAGAAAGAATTTAAAGATTTAATCCTCAATATACTGTATTTATTCAAGCAACTAACTCAATTTAGTTAATAAATTCAATAACATTTAAACAAATATATTTGATAATTAATAAAAATACAGATTTTCTACATTTAACATTTTTGTAAATATAACAATTAACAATAATTACCAAAAAAGGCGTAAAAAAATTAAATATTTACTTAATTTTTTCAATAATCAGCCGATTTTTATATATTTTTTCTATATATATGATTTGTAACCCGTTTGTTTTAATAATCAGGTCTGTGCGCTGGATCCAGTGCGTCTGCTGCTCACGTTGGGCGCCAATCCCGCCATGGTTGACTATACGCACGGCAACACAGCACTGCATTGGGCAATTTTAGCTCGTAATGCTACTGCAATCACGACACTGGTGCTAAAGTCAAAGGCATCGCTGGATGTGCCCAATCTGCGAGCGGAGACACCGCTTACCATGCTGGAGGGTCAAACCGGTGCCATTTGGATTGGCAGCAAGGTTATGGATCGTGTGCGGGAAGCAGCACTAACCTCACAACAGCGACGATCACTGATCTCCCGATTGCGACATGACAAACGCTTGCGTTGGTGGTCCATGGTCGCGTGTCCATTTACGGCATTCTATTTGGCCGGAATTGTGTTTACCATCAATACGCTGTACATTATCAAGTTTTTCCTGCTGGGCTGTCTGTATGCCATATTCCATACGATTGGTAAGACGCTGTTTGATGAGCATCTGATGGCATTGCTGCCGCTTTCCGTCTATTTGGCCACCAAGGCTTGGTTCTATGTCACCTGGCTGATGTATATCGATGATGCTGTATCGTTGGCGGCTACCGTGTGCTTCCTAATCTCATCACTGGGTCTCTGGGTATGCTTTCTTAAATCGTGGAAGGGTGATCCTGGCATTATACGACCCACCCGAGAGCAGCGATTCAAGGTAAAGCATCGGCAATTCATGTAAAATAAAACTTATTTATTTGAGTTAATCTTTTGCAGACAATTATTGAGCTGTCGGAACGTGGTGGCATTGGCTTTGAACCCGCTTCCTTCTGCTCAGGATGTTTGGTGCGTCGACCCATACGCTCCAAGCATTGCTCTGTGTGTGATCGTTGTGTGGCACGCTTCGATCATCATTGCCCCTGGGTGGGCAATTGTATTGGTCTCAAGAATCATAGTTACTTTATGGGTTTCCTTTGGATGCTGCTTATTATGTGCGCCTGGATGCTATACGGTGGCTCTAAATACTATGTTAACGAGTGTAATGTACACTTTGACGGTAGGTTTTACTAATTTTAAACTTAACTATCGATTAATTGTATATTTCTATTAGTAGATTTCCTCACCGCCATGCGAGCCATTGGCAACTGCAATGCCTGGGTTGGCTGGGTTATGGGCAATGCCTTGTTGCACATGTCCTGGGTCATACTGTTGACCATTTGCCAGACCTATCAGGTCATTTGCCTGGGCATGACCACCAACGAGCGCATGAATCGTGGTCGCTATCGTCATTTCCAGGCCAAGGGCGGACACAGCCCATTTACGCGTGGACCTTGGTTAAATCTAATTGATTTTCTGGAATGCAATTGCTTTGGTTTGGTGCAACCGCGTCGCATTGATTGGATGAACTACTATGACTACGATGCTCAGGTGCATCAAACAATTGAAAAGGAGCCACTGCTGCGTGGCGATTGTGCTGATAACGATGGATTGGCTGGCGATCATCAGTATGTGTAGGATAAGTCGTATCGGGATGCGAAGACGCTTCAAATGCCCATCGCTCATGTTTAACCAGAACATGTGTGCTGTGGCAAGGACAATGCTTTAGATACTATATGTATATTTATATGCCCCCCGATTAGCTACGTATATAATTTCCTAGTGATTTGTAATTGGTACGCGCAACGATATAACAAACAATTGGACAACAGCAACAGCAAAAAAACTACAATAAGATCATTAACAAAACAAAAATATATAACAAATTCAGCAAAAAGACAAAAGACAGAAGCGTCGCCGCAAACCGATATCGGATCGAGTAAGTTGGGCAATCTATATTGATTATGATGATGCCTCGATATAATATACATAATATACGTACAATATATATGTATTCTACCTGTAATTACAAAACTCTGTACATTTTTTTCAAACATATTTCTTAAACTTACTGGCATGGCACATTTTTGTCGTTCTCAAAAAGTATTTGTAAAACCAAAAAAACAATTTTCAAAAAACGCTCACACCGAACAAAAAAAGATCTAAAACTTAAATATTACGATTAAAGTGAAGCAAGAACAAAAATATAAATAATATAAAAGAAAAAGAAACACATTTAACTATTGCAATAAAATCAAAATAAAAATTAATTTGAAATTCCAATTAAAATATTCCCCACAATGATTAACAAGAACTAAATTGTAAAGCGCACAGTAAAATTACAAAAACAAACTTTAAAACTATGTATATGTATTTTGAAAATTATGTGTATTCTAAAAGCAAGATTATATAGTTAAAAAAAATATATAGGTTGCAGTTGCCTTTGAGTCAGCTTGGATGATCTGAATAATCATCATAAACGTCAATGCAAAATAGCTTTGAAATTATACCAAGCGCCTCTTCATTTTAAGCAGCTTTCAAATGAACCAAAAGAACAAAACACCAAAACAAATGAAAATACTTTAAAATGTTTATGAGAATACCATTTTGCATAATTACTTAAAGAGGAGACAATTCTAAAAACGCGATCCGATTCAATACGCATTAGTCTAGTCAGCAATCATTTAAGTAAACTAATAATAAAACAAAAAAACAAAACATAAAAAGTTATAGTGCAACAACCACAAAAACGATATACATATATAAATAAATATTGCATATTAAACAAATATACATAAATATTTATATCAATATATATATAGTTATGAAATTATGTACACCTATCTATGAACAATGAAGGAATTTCGAAGAGTGCAACAAACCTGACAACAACAAAAACAAAACAAAATAAAAAACACAACACGTAGCTAAAGAACCGTTTCTAATTGTAACACGTTACTTAAATGCATTTAAATTTAAATAACAATTTCAACTATATATATAATAATTATAACAATTATGTATGTATATGTAATAATAACTCAAAAACACAAAACTTTTCGATGTACTATTTTGTATTTGAGATTATACAAAAAGAAAAAAAAATGGAAACGTACTTTTCACTCTGCAATTTGCTACAGAAACTTATTTTGTTTAAATATTTTTTTATATGCAACATACATATATATTCATTTGCTTGCATTGTTATATAAAGTTAATAAACAAATAACGCTTTTTATAAAGACTATTATGAAGATTGTAAGAAACGACTTGAAGCCAGCTTAAAAACAAAACCCTAATATAAATTTTAAGAGTTTTTTGGCCCAATTAACAATGACAGCAAAACAAAAACAAATGAAAAACTAAAACAACCAAAAATTTAAATCCATTGCCTACGTCTTTAGTTTAGCCACTAAGTTCAAGACAAAATCAAATATGTGTATTAAATAGTATGTAGAATGAAATGAAATGAAAACGAAAAAAAATGATATGCGAGGTGTATGTAACAATGTGCGTTAAAAATTTAATAATAAATAGAACTTTATTCCGTATTCAAAAAAATTAATATACGTTGCGTTTTCTTTCAAGTTTATACATAAGATATATATTTATATATATGTCCTAACAATTTAATTTAAGTAATTAGATCAAAATATTGTATTACTTTAACCTAACGATTAAAAATATCTTGAATTCCCCACTAGAAGTTAAAGCTATCTACATATTGGGCTGTTTTTGGACGCAAGATTATAGTATACTTTATAATTTAATAATATTTTTCATATGTGTACATCATTGCAGATGGTCTCGTGGTTTGTAATGCTTTGAAGGAGGAGTGGCAGACTCCATGAACTATATAATATGTTAATTATAACATGTTTGTTATTAGCATTAACAACCTAGTCTATATAAATATCCGTCTTACTGTCTGCTTCTATGCGAACTAGTCTCTTAGTCTTATATCTTAATCAAATTTGGTGCATATTTATGCCTATTCTCTCTGCACACAGTCAACTTGTTGAAGTCGGCTAGATCGGACCAGTATATCATATAACTGCCATAGGAACCAAAGCTAGAATGCGCCAAATCGCATGTTATTACAAACCAAATTTCATCTAGGTCGGATAAGAATGTATATATATGTAGTTGCTTTACGAACAGTTCGTTTAAAATATTAAAAAATGTAATGTTAATTCCTACAGGATTATAACATCTCTGTTATAAACATACCCCTTTTCTTCTTGAATTTTATTAGTTGATAAGGCAATTTTTTTAATGCTCATTATATATCTAGTTCATATTCTAAAGGGCAAACAAATTGTAGCCTTGTAAATGTTTCAGAATCCATATTACTGTATTATAGAGGACCATTTTTTGAGAACACGACGTACTAGTCTAACATTAAATAGTCTATATTGGACAATTCCCATGTAGTAACTCGCCCGATTCTTTTTACTCAACTAATAGATACCCTTTATACACGTCTACAAGCCAAGTGACAAGTCAAGTGCATTAAAAAGTGTTTTTTGGGTTTTAATGATTTTTTTTTTTATTTTTGATGATATAATTTTTTTGTTTTTTTTTCTGTAGATTTAAATTGGTTTTTGTTTTGTTTTTATTTTTCGACATTTATGCATTACATTTAAAGGCTCGTTTTAAAAATATAATTTTTCCATTTTAATGATAAATTAAGTTTTTGTTTTATTTATTTATGCTGATGTGTTTGTTTGTTTTTCATCTTTATTGTTATTGTTATTATAATTATTAAAAGTAAAACAGTTAAATATATATATGCATCATCATTTATAATTAAATTTCGCTTGTGATTAGTTGCTATCGTTTATTACAATTTAGCCAGCAGTGTAAATGATATACAATAATATGATGATGAATTTAATATTATTATTATTAATATGATTTTCATTTGATTTGCTGGTGGTTCAAAACAAATATAATATTTTTATGAGAATATTGCGCGTTTGCAACGTGCTAAAATTGTGTATTGTATTTGCTTGTTATAAGTTTAAATTTAAATAAAAAGTGGCTTATGCGCTAGAGAAAGTGTTTTGCGAAAAACCAGAGAATTGAGAATTGTAAAGTGTAAAGTGTAGAAAAATCGGTCGATCGGAAAGCCGTGTGTTTAGGTGAGTGTTTTATGTGGTTTTTAGCGTCTTTTTTTTGTATAAAGTATACATATATATTATATTTAGGTGGGTTGTGGCGTGGCCAGCTTGAGCTCAATATACATAAGTGTTATACTGTTATACATATGCATGTCTGTCTGTCTGTATCTAGATGTACTCGTATTTTAATTATTTACTTGGTCGGATTAGCAGCTTTATTGTAAATATTTCTCTTTCTTTTTTTTTTTTACATATTTTTTTTAATATTTATATTTAACACACAAAACATGTCCGCACCGTACGATAGTAGTAGAACAGGAGGGGCGTATAGAAATAGGGGGAAAGAAAGTTGGGAAAAAAAATATTGCAATGCGTTTCATAAGCGCACTTATTGAATGAAAGTTAATTAAAATAAAGTAAGGTTTAATTAAAATGTGCCTTTTAGCTATTAAAAAGCATGCGCCAAACTACATTTATGCGTCTTACATAATATCATGAAGTGTGTGAATTCAATGGTCTGGTTTTTGATACCCTGTAGTTGTTGGCTGCAGAGTTTGTTAGGTATGCCGTGAGCTATTATGGATATGTTTGTTTGTTTGCATGTTTTGTGCATAGCATAGCATGATAATAATGAATGTGAGAGAAACCTTCAGTTGTTTGTGATATTGTGCAAGGCATAAACGTAGTTTTAGCACACAGTTAAGTTAAGCAGCGCCAACAAGGGTTAATATAAATTGGGTAGTATTTAGTATATGTTTTAATTTTAAGATATTGAAGCTAACACACACAGTTTGAATTGTGCCCTTGTTGTGCATACTTTGCTTGTTGTTTCTTCACTTAAATTAAATAAAATAACGCTTATGCCAGACTTCGTATGCGTGATTTGATTTAATAATGATCATGAACTGTAGAATTGTTGAACTCGTACAAACGGCGAAATCACGTATAGGAACACTCGCATAAACGTTGGTAATAAATTTACGAAATTTTATGTATACATACATATATTTATACATGCCTTAAGCTTAAGCAAAAATGTGTATACACATAGATGTATGTATATACATATATATATCAGATGTATATATAAATTATTTTTATTATTATTAATATTTTTTTTTGTTTTTTAGTACATGTAGATTGTTTTTCATTTGTTTTAAGTGTTGCTTTTGTTTTGTTTTTTTTTTTTTTTAATAAAAAATATATATAAATATATGCTATTTTGAATTTGATTTTATCTCTCTGCTCATATGTATAGTTATTCTTTTTTTTGCTTATTTTTTTTTAATTTTCTTGTTATGTTTTTCCATTATGTTAGCTGAATTAGATTTTCCCTTTTTTTTCGCTCTGCCTTGTTAAATATGCGCACTTAAAATATCTATATTTATATATATATATATTTTATGTATATATAGTGTATATAAAAGTTCAATGATTATTAGGTTATACATAGTTATTATGTATATTTTCATGTTTCTCTTTTCTTTTTTTGTGTCGTTTTTCTTTACTTTTCTTTTTATGTTTTGTTGTTGTATTATTAGTTTAGAGGGTATCTAAAGCGTGGCCTTTCTTTGCTTTTTGCATATATATAAAATAAACTACACACGCACACACATAAAGTGTTTTAAAAAACAGTTATAAACAAAAACACATAACATAATAAATAACAAAATGTGCTTTGTAAATATAGTTAAAAAAAATTAAAATAAAATAAAATAAAAACAAATCAAAATTTGAGCTTAGTCTAGAGAAATAATCATGTGTGTTAAGAAAAAGTTTTTAGGATTTTTTTTGTTTGTTGGGATACGTGACATTTCTGCTAATGTTGCTATTGTGTGTGTGGGTGTGCGGTGTGTGTGGTGTATGCGGTGTATGTGCATTGCTAGAGGCGGCGCAGGATTATGCTTTTCATGCTTTTTGCTTGGTCTCATAATATGTATAAACTTTATCATATATTTATAAACATTAATTCCCACTGATGTTACGTCTTCTGCAGCAGCTCGCTTTGTGGATTGGGCGGACTTGATAGCTGCAATTGTTGCTGCTGCTGCTGTTGTTGTTGCTGCTGTTGTTGTTGCTGCTGTTGTTGCTGTGTTGCAGCATTCAGCATGGTCGGTGCAGACAATGTGGTCGCCTGTGTAATAACTGTTGTGGCAGAGATGGTCTGTTGCTGTTGTTGCTGCTGCTGTGGCGCTTGTTGCAACTCCTGCTGCGTATGCTGTTGATTTGCCTGATTGTTTAGCGGCTGATTTGAATTGCAGAGCACCGAATAGACGGAATCAACTTTGCTTAGCTTCTCAAAGAGCGGTATCAGCTCACGCAGCTCACAGTCGGTCACATCATCGAACCACGACTTGACAGGAACCTGCATAACATAACAAAACAATATAAATCAATTTCTAAATAAACTTTAGCTTAAAATTTACTTACCGCATTGTCTGGATGAAATATATAACTGGCCGGTGAATTGTCCACAATGACAATCTTTTGTAAATCGCGTCCCAGACGATTTAGATCCTTAATGTAATTACCCCTGTAATAAACGCATGATTCCCTAAACAGTCTTGCGCGAAACACATTCCACCTGTAAATTGCACAAAGAAAATTTAATAATTATTTGCAAAAACCTATCAATACATTTTATAAGGCGACCATTATGTTTTATTGGATTGTTATAGACTTTTAATTTTGTTTTGCATGTTTTTCCTATAGTTTTTCGATATTAGCTGCATCTTTTGTAAGTTTTCGTTGTTTTGTCTAACCACAACATATACTATAACTAGTTACTGTATGATATATGCTCCATAAACCAAGATCATATCAGTTATACTTGGTTTACCCTTGTTCTCCTTGCTCAATTCAACCGCAATCTTGTTAGTTTGTCGTTTATTGTTATATGTTTCTGCTATGATAAGCATTTTTTAAACAAATATTACTAAATAACCTTTTATTATGGTTTACCACCTGTATTTTATATAGTAAGAATTCAGATCATAGCAGATTCGTCATTTGTCTAGCTTAATTTCCAAGTCAAGTGAAAGTCTAAACTATATACAAAGATATTCATATAAATTTGATTATTCTATCGTTTCTTAAGAAATATAATATAGTGATCCTACATATCTAATTGTTTCTTATTACCACGAATGTACAAAATAAAAGACCTTGATCCTTGCCAGTCGATATCCTATTCTTTTCCCAAAAATTTATATAGATTTAAAATTTTAACTAAAGTTTTAAAAGTAGTGTGTTTTAATATGTGTAGTCTGTCTCTATAATTCTAAGAAATTTGTCAAGAAAATTTATATATTTATCAATTAATATAATAAAATCTATATAGATATTAGTTAATTTGTTATATTTTTAAAGCTTTCTAACTGACTAATTATCTAAATAAAGTTTTGCCATTTACTTAAAAACTATAGAAAAGTATTTCCTGCTCTTAAATTAATTCTTTTGTAGCAGTGTCTGAATAGGTACTTTTTTAGTGGGAAACGCTGTATTGTTTTACTATAATTTTAAGAACAATATTTTCTTCTATAAGTAATTAGGATTGGAGGCTATATTTCAGTTAATTATATATTTTATATATATATTTAATTGTATTATATATATTTTATATTTAATGCCACGAAAGTGTCATAATTTTTATAAATTTATGAACATACAATTGCCTTCAAATTTATGTTTCAAATGTAGTTTTAATAACTACTTTAGCGTTACTTTAACCTCATAGCTGGCATAAAGCCTTTATTATTTATAGTATTACTTACTTATCTAGCAGATCGGCAACCGGATCTGCATATTTGGCTAGTGAGGCTGTAAACAAAACGCACTCGTACAGTTCACCCATCTTCTGAAGAAACTCATCGACATGCGGTCGCTTTAGCACATAGACCTGATGTATGGTGCCATCGATTTCGACTGGTACTATGAAATCGGCATTAGGTATGGGCTATATATATGCAAAAGGGGGAAACGAAAAATAAGTATGAAAATGTATTTATATAGAGATATAGTATATATATTTGCTTACCTTAAAGCTACTGTGCACTAGAGTTTCATCCAAATCGATAACCATGCACTTTCTGTGCATATCGGAGTGCCTAACCTGAGGTAGTAGGTACCTTTGTTGGTCCGGTAAGGGGGGCGGTGTTGTTGAACCATCGATCTGTGTGCCATTCTGATTGGTTTTCGTTCGATTTCGTCGCCAGCAGCAAAGTAACGATTGAAATATGCCTCGTTTCTGTGGTTTCAAACGATCTACATCTTCTAAAAGTATAACAAATCGAAAAAAAACAATTGTTTAACGATAAGTTATTATTACACCTCCATTGAGAATACAGTTTACATACAAATAATAAAATGTTGTCGACTATAAAAAATTAATTTTAACCGCAACGCTGACGTATCGACCTCGAAAATGTCATTATTATAATTATAATTTTTATATATAATTCAGTATTGAGTTGATTGCGGCTTGTGTGACGCAGACTAAGCGAGATTAAAGTAAACTGTTGAATGAATTGTTGAATTTATAAATACTAAATTGATTGTTTCAATTAAAAACAATTACATTCCGCTCGATAAACACACACACTGCACGAAAATATATATAAATTGTGTATTTTCGTTATCAAAAAAAGAAATATGTGTTTATGATTCACATGATCAATTATTGATTATCGTTTAGCAAACATACATTTTATCAGTCGATTCATCGATTATTTGCAGCTTAAACATCAAATTTATATGATAAATAAACTCATTCTGGCATAGCGATGGCAAATTATCGATAGGTTTTGCTATCGGTGGTAAGAACAGCTCAATGTAACATCAGCCGCTTTAATATTTTAGCTAATTTATAGCTAGGTGTGGCAAATATTATAGTTTTAAAAGCTATACAATTATATTTAGCTATTATTAGTCATTTTTGTAGCTTAAACGCTAAATTTATTCAAAGAAATTTACAATAATTTTCGAATTTTTATAGAAATATTTTTGAAAATTCTTTATAACTTTATTTTAAACTTTTTTTACTTTCTCTACCAATTCTTTTTATTAATCCATCGTTTTAAGCCCATTTACCAATCTAGCTATTAAGCCCTTAAATAAGCAATACTGCAAAACCACAATCATTTTCTATATTTATTCCTATATTTTTAAGCCTTTTTTAAAAGTATTTAAGTTTTTTTTTTTACCAACCTAGCTATTTAAGACCTAAAATAAGCTATACTGCAAGACCACAGTCATTTCCTATATTTATTCCTATATTTTTAAAACTTCTGTACATAGTTCTGTATGGTCACAAGCATTTCCTATGTTTATTCCTATATTTTTTAAGCCTTTTTTAAACGTTTTTAACTTTTTTTTTTACCAATCCAGCTATTTAAGCCCTTAAATAAGCAATACTGCATTTTCTATATTTAGCTATTAAATATATTTTGATATATTTTTAAATTAACACTTTTTTCTCAAACGAATTCGCCTCAAGGTTGCGTCAGAAACCAAATTTGATGGGAAAATAAATATTGCATTGATCAATAAATGTTGCCCATAATACGCATCAATAAAACTATATTCACATAAATGAATATGTAAATGTTTATATATGCCAAATTTCCGCAATTTATATATTTGATTTTCTAGCAATATACGAAAAAAAAAATCTTTTTGAAACACTTTTGGTTTTGTGTGAAATGTTCTTAAAATAGATATCAAACGAAACGAAATTATCTATCTATATGTGTTAAAAAGAAGGAAAAACCCAAGAAGCACAATTTGTGGGAGGCAGATTGAGGTGTGTAGAAGTAGGAGCAGGAAAGGGGTGTGGAGGGGAGCATAGGTAAATAAATTTAGCATGCATACATGCGTTTAATCGATGGCAAATGCTATAATTGCATGCAACACACACAGACAGACAGACATACGGACAGACAGACACGCATGCTCGTTAGAAGTAAGAAGGTCGCCGATTGACCTTTAAGCCCTTAAAGCCAAGTTAACACAAGTCACCCCATATTCCAAATTCGAATTGTTGCTGTTTTTGTTGTTGTGTGAAAACAAAGAAAATAACATTTCAAATAGCAAATAGTAGAGTGCATAGCATGTTTTGTAGTAGAAAGTAGTTCGAATTCACAGCTCAGCTCAGACATTAGTTGGTGGTTCATTGAACCGAGCTTAGAAGCAGTATTCATCTATCCATTCAGTGCACCCACCCACTACTCTACATGAGTACTTAGTATAACCCTTAGACGCTCACTCACACTCACTCACTCACTCACTCTCTCTGTCTCTCTGCCTCACTCTCTTCCTATAATACTCGGACGACATTGTGAAGTGCAACTGTACTTGAATATTTTATGAGCGTCGTCTTTGTCGCAACTCAGTGATGCCACAATATACAATTCCCAACATAAAGGATGCGAAAAAATGATAAAAATATTTCAGCTAAATAACTATTAATTAAATTGATTAATTTTTAAGAAAAACTATAAAAGTTTGAAACTCTTAAATAAGAAAGAAGCAAAAATGACTACTTATTTTTTGTTGAAATTTTTACAATATATTTTCCAGCTGGTATAAAAAAATTCTCAAACATTTAAAAAATATCCACTATCTTATATATAATTTATGCATTTTTAAGTTTCCCTAGTAATAAGTGAAATATATTTTTAAGCCGAATTTAATGTTGAAATTTTTACAATTTGTTCAAATTTTTATTATTATTATGTTTTCCCGCTGGTATAAAAAAAATCTCAAATATTTGAAAAATAGCCACTATTTAATATATATTTTTTGGATTTTTAAGTTTATCTAATAATAAGTTTAATATATTTTTAAGCCGAATTCCGTAGCAATTTAATAGCTAAACTTATTTCAGGACTTTGTACAAGATTTTCAATGTACAGAAATATTGCTTAATTAACAATATTCATTACCTCTAAATTTTGTAGCTGCTTTCTTGTGGCAATTTTTTTTTTTAATATCTTAAAAATATTCAACAAAACGTAAAGCGAAATAAAATATCAAATAGGAAAAATTTAATTAATTTATATTTTTAAGAAAACTACTATTATGCTGCACAGATATGTATATACAGAAATAATAGACTCCATGCTAATATATTAAAAGCATTATCCTTTTTGAAGTTGGAAAACCCTACGGTAAATATTATTGCTATTTGAACAAATGCGTTGAAAGTTTCCAGAAATATTTTAGCTGTTTTTTTGTTGTTTCTTATTTGTAAGTTCTGTTAAACCAAATTTTAATAGAGTTTCAAAGAAAAGACTTCAAATCGGCTAAAAGTCGGCTAAAACTCCTAATTTACCAAATAAAATTTCACTAAAACTACAAAAATATTATTTATTTTTTTACTTTCTTTTTTTTTTTGTTAAATGCTATATATATTTGTAGCTATTAACTCCTGAAAATTGCGTTATACCTATAAAAAAAAATCCAAATTGGCAACACTGTTCGCCAGAGCAAATCATGTAAAGCTTTGACAACAACAATAACGAGTTGAGAACGTGATAGAAGTACAAACACTCACACACACACACGCACTCTTATACGATTATTAGGCAGTTGAAAGGTGAAACGCCCGCCGACAATGTAAAAAAAAGTCCCCGGACTTAAGCCTTAAAGTAGCTACACACAACACTTGAGGCCATATTTTGCATAACTCTGCATAAAAGCCAAGCAGAGCCACAGTCTATCCGAAAGAGATGGTGGTTAACAGTGAGGGAGATAGAGATAGAGTGGGGGGGGGGGGGGGTTTCAAGTGAAGTTGTTGCGGTGTCAATTTGTCGCCTACTTGTTGAACCAACAACATCCGCAACATTTGGTCGTTATTGATAGGCAACGCTAGCGGTTAGTATCTATATTTAGGTCTCTGGGTTCTGTTCTTGATTGATGCGCAGGCAGGCATAATAGGGGGAAATGTGGGGTTTGGGTTTGGAACTTGGGTACAAACACTCTCGGCTCCATTGAGCATTGAAGCACACCTCTGCCCGCCCACCTCCTCTTTCTCTACGCTCTCTCTCACTCATCACACTCAGATAGGCTTTGTCCTATTTTTATGGCTTTAAATTGAATTATTGACGTTTTCTTTTTTTCTCAGATTTTCTCTTTATTTTTGCCTGTCCATATTTATAGCTCCATTATGTGAGCACAATTTGTCTATCAGATTTTAATAGACACCAAATTTGGTTTGGCAGCTACCAATTTTGTGGGCGGCACATGAAATGTGAAATGAAATGTTCAGAGTCACGATTCACAAATTTAAATTTGTATTACAAGTGCTTCAATTTATTAAAAATTTTAAACTATAATAAATCGAGAAAAAAAGGAAGCAAAACTTATTTATTGCTAAATTGAATTGCTTTATATTGAATTGATATTGCTGGAGAGAAAATTGTTGCAACTGCTGCTGCATAATTAAATTTTTATTGAAAAATGTCACAGTTGTCACATTTAATATCAATCAAACCATTGCAATTTTATATTGCAAATATTGCAGGGTTTTAATAGAACAAGTTAATAATTTAATTAAAATAATTTCAATGTTGGAATAAGCGAAAATTGGAATTAATTACTTAACTGCTTTGAAAATAAGAAAGAAAAGTTTTCAAAGACAAAGAGAGCAACAAGTTTCACAGATTTTAAGATAAATCAAATATAAATAAATGCGATATCCAATCAATTTTTATCAATTGAAGAAGTATAAAGTAGATTCTTATTAGCAAATATAATAGAATGACTGTTAGGTTAGCCTAGGTGGCTGTTGTTATTTTAAAATATCAGCACACTTCAGCCTTTTATCGGCTTACACTTAGACCTTGAATTAAGATTGAATTAAGATTTTCTATAGCAAACCATAAAAAAATTTAAGATTAATAAGTTTCACGACTACGATAATACTTTTTAAAAGAAAATTTAACAAAATTGAAAACTTCGAAACAACGCAAAACTAAACGACGCATTGCGAGATCTAAGCGCATTTTTGTTGATATTAAAATCCAAAGAAAAAGTTACCAAAATATAACTATTCTGTAAATTGATTTAACCGCCTATATTCCACATAGAGGTTACGATGCATTTGAATATTTTCTAAATTTGGATATTTGCCAGTTTTGGCAATTCTATTAGGAATGACATAGGCGAGTTTGCCTGTGATAACTTAGTGCATAACTATGACAGAAGCAGTGAAGGACGGTTTTTTCCTCCTCAGTATATCAAAAGTTTCTGCAGAAATTCTGTGAGCTACTTGCAATCGGATTGATTTTCAGACTGCGAAGATCATCCGATCGCGTTTTCAATCTATTAGACCTGGTAAGAAATGAGCTATGAAGGTTTAACTGCCGTCTGTTGCGGATTCAAAGTAATCATAAATGAGTAGCCTGGAAGTCGGCAAATCTTTGTGAAGAGAGATGGAATAGAATCTACTTTTATCTACCTCCACACTTCTATGTCCTGAGACTCAGATGAGGTTAATGTCGAGCTGCTTGGCCAGCTTATGACAAGATCTACGACAATCGTTAATATTAGTTGAGTTAAGTGAGACTGCCAAGATTGTTTTAAAAGCTTCTCGACTATCTGAGCATATTGTAAAAATTTTAAAAATTACATACTACTTTTATCATATTGAAAAATTAATAAATTTATTATCCTATTTTGAAATCAATGCTTTGATTTGACTTCACTAGCATCACTAGCCTTTAACCCTTTCTTAACTTTCTCCGCTGAAATCATGTAAATTTGATTAAATTATAGCAGCAAAAGTACTAATACTAAATAATTCTATTTAATAGGTATCTATAGCTTTTGGATAAAACCAGTTCAGTTCAGCACACACGTAATGTGGAACAGCTTTTTTATCGGCATTGAACTAATTCCAAATTGAAATATTGAAATGCATATAACAGCTGGCTGTGCGCTCAATTAAATTGCAGATTTATGTAACTAAATAAAAATACAATAAAAACGAAATAATAATATATAATAATAAAAATATTGCTGCATTAATTTATGCAAATGCGAAATCCGCAGCAGACTGTTAAACGGCCTTACGCGTCAATTGGGAAATACATTTTCGCAGTTTAAGTTTGCCGACGCGGAATGGCAATGAAAATGACAAGCGATTCTTTTGTTTTCATTTGCTTTTCTCGCTTTTCTTTTTTCTCGTTCTTATTTTTTTTTTTTGACAATTTTCAGTGTTGACTTGCCAAAAAATATCTTGTATATAATCAAGTAATTATGTATGTGCTTTGCTAGCTGTATATATACTATTTAAATACACTATAGCTGTGGCAGGGTATAGCGAATTTGCATCTAATAGAATGCATGTATCTTTTATTTGAAGAATTTAATAGAATGCATGTATCTTATATTTAAAGATTTGTCAATTAAACACAAAATGTTCAATAGAAAGTTTCTATAACTATATAATTAATAGTTTCTATTGGAAACCTATTTTGTTAAAAGTTGAACATTCTTTTTCGAATATTTCTATATTTAGTTTGATTTAATTGTGAATATATGGATTACAAGAAAATATTATGAGAAAATTTATGAAAATATCTGAAGGATGCATCGTAGGATTGGCTTAAAAAAGAATATTTTTAGTTGATAGAGTATCTAGCACAAAAAGTGGAATGGAAATGCTTTTCTGAAAGAGTTTATTGAAAAGTTGGTAGAGAGCAACCCAAACCAACTAATAAAAAACTTCATTTAATAAAATTCCATCAAAAAAATGTTTAAATTTGTTATTTGACAAAATAGTGTTGAAAGGTGCAAAAACTAGTACATACAGCTGTGTTCAATGAAATAGCAGTGTCGGAACTGCGGAGACAAAAGGCAATTTTTCTTGTAGGTTCCGTGTAGTAAGCCAAAAACTTCTTCATAAATAAACTTCTATACACTTTATGGCTTTACAAGCTTCGAGAGGAATTAAAAGGAATTGATTTCAGATATATTTGGGACTATTAAGATGAGATTACTTAAAAAAATGTATTTGCGGATTTTTTTTATATTTTCTTTTATTTTGTTTCAAATTTTTTCAAATTTAGTCAGACATTTATCTTTAATTTGTAAATTTATTTAATTTGTAAATATAATAGTTTAATAAATTTTAAATAAAAACCTTTTCCGTATTATCTTGTTTGGTTTTGGTTTTATGGATGATGAAATTCAGAGTTTGTAAAACATGGAATTACTTTTGCTTTCCACTATTTACTTAGAAGACGCATTAAAAATCATTTTGTTAAGAAATATTTTTTGTAATTACGAATTGGGTATTTAAATATTATCCAAAATAATATGCACTCAAAATTATGTGGAGTTGTATTTAAAAATGTTTAAAATATCAACAAAAATGTGCAATGGTGTTGTATGTTTATCAGTTAACTATCAAAATTCTAGCTGAATATCTTCCCTCAAGAGTATTAAATCTTCGTAAATATCGTTATTTCTCTCTCTCTCTCTCTCTCTCTCTCTCTTTTCTCTGCTTGTTGATAATTAATTTAAAACAAACACTGCTAAAAATAACAACAACAAAACAACGCCCCAACTTTAAACAATTTTTGTTGTTTTGTGGGTTTTCTTATCTAATCGCGTTGATATTGTGTTTGTTATCTTGGGCGAATATACACAGCACACATCACATATGATATCATTTCTCAGTTCTTGAGCGCCCTGGCCTTAAATGGCCAACAGAGCTCGACCTTCAGCATATTTATGAAGCTTTTTATTTCAGTTTTTTTTTGTTTTTGAAAAGTTCAGAGACACACACACAAATACAGATGTGTATATAAAAGTGTTGGCGAGCGACCTGTAAACAGTTTTGTTCTGTTTTTGTCTGCTCAACTTTGCACGTGATGTTTGCACAAGCAAAGCACCTGCTATACAAGAGAGAGAGAGAGAGAGAGTGGATAATAGAGAGCAAGAGTATAAGGGGTGGGGGAAGGGGAGCCAAAGCTGCCGCCCCCTTTGATTGCATTTTGCACAAAGATGTCGCTTTGGGGGTTGGAATTTACAAAAAGTACACAGCAGTCGCAGCAGCAGCAAGTGCAGAGGTCAATGAACCTACACCTCCCCCTTCTCCTCCTCCTCATCAACCACCTCCCTTTGCTCTTCTTTTAAATTTAGTTAGTTTTGTTTGCCGCATCAATTGACCTTTGTTTCATTTGAGCAGAGAGAGCGAGCGGAGCCGATTTAGAAAAGCAACAAAAATAAATTAGTTATAGCTTTTTTGACTATCTATATATATATATATATATATACATTCTCTATATACACAACCATCCATCAATGAAGAGCACCACACAACACAACACAGCACAACACTACACATATAGGAAATGTTTTTGCTTTGAAGACCATTAACATTTTTGCACAGCACGCGGCACGCATATTTTCTTATAGAACTTATGTATATATATATATAAGTCTGTATATTATATACTATATATTTTTTTTAATAATTATGCATTGCGTTGTTGCTGCTAATGATTTCTTTGCCAACACACAAACACACACACTCACACATTTCTTTCGGCCACAAAACGAAAACGTAATAAAATAGAAATTTTGTAGTTTGTAGTTTGTCTTATGCAGTTGGGCATTAAATATAGAAATGTTTAAATGTTTAAATAGTTTACTTAAAAATGCTTTCGTGCAAATATAAACAATCAAGTGTGTAATAAAATCCATATTAATAAAAACAAAACAATTTCGCCAAATGTTTAACAGATAAAAACTAATCGCATTCCATGCACAAACGTATTGGTTTTTTTTTTTTGCTCTTAAGACCCGCTGTTGGTGCAAAGAAGTTCAGAGAACTATTGAGTTTTTGGAGATACGAGTAGCAGACAATTCAAACTATATATAAATCAATAGTGGAGTGGATTTTAACAATATTCATTAGTCTAACTGCATGAATATTTGTAGCTGAGATGCTATAAGATCTAGATCCCGATATTGTGATCCAATGTGGACTATTTTAACATATGAATTAGGTACAGGAGGAATAAGCATCTATTCGCAGAGAAACAGATGGTCAGTTAGACATGGTTATAACGACTATATCATTATTTCAACAAATTTTGGAGCTTAAATTTTAAATTTTATTTTCTTTACCCCAGTTTAAATTTAAATTTAAATTTAAAATCTAATTATAAACTTTTTTTTTTTATATTATAACTTTAATTTTAAATATTTCGACTGATCATAGTCTGACATTAAATAAATAAAATAAAATAAAATAAAATACTTTATGAAGTCTGTCCAGACTCCTTCAAGGCTTTACAAGCTTCGAGACATAAATATGATATACAATTTTTAAAAGGAACTAATTGTTTTTTTTTTAAGATATTGCAATGAAACACAGACAGTACGTGTAGGGTAGTAATATACAAATACTTACGGATTATGGTTGGAATCGGTTGACTATATCATATATTTTCTATATGATGAAAATTTAAAAATGTACTAAGTTTGTCCTTTTGTCAAACTTTTTTGTTTTTTAAGATAATTGAACTTATTTTACAGAGTATGTGTATTGTAGTATTATCTAAACACTGACCAACTTTGGTTTGGATCGGATAACTATATCACATACCTTCCATATAAGTAATCTGACAAAGATAGGAACCGAGATATGTCTTTAGTATGAGAAACTTTTTTGTTTGTTGAGGGATCCAAACCAAACTTACACGATAGGTACATAATATTTTTTTTATATATTCTGGTTGGAATTGATCAACTACATTATAAGCAAACGTATTTACAACATTTTAAATCTAGGGAATACTGCGCCTTTTCTCATAAATAGGTTTTTACAATGTTTGGCTTATTAGTTTTTAAGACATATCACATGGAGTTCTTGATTTTGCTCTAGAATACGCTGTAGTATATAACAGTCGGCTTCAAACATAGTTATACAATTTACAAAATATTTAGTGTGCCCATTCAATTTTTTTTTAAATTCGCACAAAATTTTCCTTAATTTAAAAGAAGTCTGTATTGGTTTTAGAAAACTTACTATATCATTGTATCAGTTTTTCTATCTCAACCAATTTGCTTAGAATCAAATTACTATATCAGTAGCTGGGGAGAGAAGAAATCAATTGAATATTATTGCACAAAAATATTCAATTTAAGCAGATGATTAATATTATAATAAATATAAATTTCACAGGTACAGTTTAACTACAAAGTTGTAAAGTTGTTCTAACAACTATAGATACAAAAAATTTATTTGCTCATTATAAATTAGACAGTTATAGTCTGACAGCTGCTACAGATATCAATCATTTCTGTTAGTATGCATTTCAAACAATTTAAATAGAAGAACAAAGCAAATATATTTGCAAAGCATATTAATCGATAACAAATTATTTGCTTATCGAGACAAGTTGTCAGAGCCTCTGACAGCTCTCGACAAATAAATATGACACTTTAGAGTGTGACCATATCGTTTAAGTTTTATAGCCTTTTCCAACTGTAAACTGTAGTTTATTGCATTTCCAACACACACACATTGTTGTATTAATTGTCTTGTTTACATTTTGTGTGAGGTAAATAATTATTAACAGCTGTTTGTGCTAGACGTTTTACAGTTTGATTAATCAAAAGCTTCAATTTCAAGGTGTGTGTCACAAATATTCGGGAAAATACTTTATCAGGTGATATCGTTCGGAATACATTAGTTTAACTATTTACTGTTAAACTTATAACTTGATTTCCCAGCTGTATTATTAACACATTTTTGCCTTGACAAATTAATACGTCAGTAATAACAAACATATTATGTTTTTATTTTTTCTTCGCTTTTTTATTTGGAAAGGGTAAAACGCGCAGTTGTGAGTGTGTGGAGACCTTGAGAAATTGAAAATCACAGGCAGCTATATAAGTATGTACATACATTCATATAGCTAGAAATGAGATACTAGAGCGTTTGACCATAAAAACCAAATACCTATATGTATGTACATTTGTGTTTCTATATAAATATTTAAACATGGTCCGTCTGTCGGTCGGACGGTTAGACACAGACACAGCACTTAGGCGGCACCCACTCTCACAAAGAGAAAAGACAAAAAACAAAAAAATAAATAATAATAAAAATAAAATAAATAAGAAACATATTTCAACTGTTGCCGGTTCTAAAGCTCACCCACACACACACACACAAATACCCCACCAAATATACTTAAAGTGGTGATGACGTCGACTCGTCGCTTTTTTGTTGTCACAAAGAGCTCAACAAGTTAAAAAGAGTGAAGAAGAAGAAAAAGGCCTACGCAATCCCATACATACAGATATGCACACGGAAGTGTGACCCCCATAATTGATAAATATTTGTGCTGAATTGGCAGCACTGTCTTAAAACCGATTGAATGGAGAGCAACAGCAACGCGAGAGAGAGAGCTAAGAGAGCGAGATGTCAATTAGCACCTAAACCGCAAAAGCAAAAAAAAACAAAAACAACAACAATGGCAATTGTATATACTGCAAGTGGACACATACTCGTACAGTACATATGCACGCACGCAGTGTGTTCGTTAGTGTGTGTTTGTCGTCTGTGTTTTAGCGACCGCAGATTAGATTAAATTTTGTTATTACTTTAAGGCGCTGCTCGCTGGTTTTGCGTTTATACTGCTTGCTGGCCTGGCCCCACCCCACCCCCCGCACTTTGTACACTGCCGCTGCACAAATAAAATGAAATAAATGCACAAATACACACACATATGTTCATGCATATAAAGCAGCAATACATCAGCACTATGGATAATTTTAACATTTTTATGGAATTAATTAATAATTGTAGAACTAAACTAAATTGTTTCTTTTTTTTTAATTTGCAATAGAAATTTGTATTAAAAATTGAGTAAGTGTGTCGTTTGTTATATGTTTTATTTTACAATTTTTATGGAATTAATTAATAATTGTAGAACTAAACAAAATTGTTTTTTTTTTTTATTTGCAATAGAAATTTGTTTTAGAAATTGAGTGAGTGTGTACTTTGTTTTATGTTGTATGTATTTTACCATTTTTATGGAATTAATTAATAATTGTAGAATTAAACAAAATTGTTTTCTTTTTTATTTTTTTGCAATACAAATTTGTTATAAAAAAAATGGGTGAGTGTGTCCTTTGTTAAATGAATCAACTCTTATAAAACATTTTGTTTTTCAACTTCAGTTAAAATTCTTATCTTCATACAAAATTAAAATTTAATATAAAACTGTATTTATGAGGCAATTTTTTGACATCTACCAATCAAAACTAAACCCATATGACTTTTGCAACACTCTAATTTAACCTTAAAATATATGTAACTCAATACAAGCCATTTCGTTTCCTTTAAAACAGTGCTGTTAACATAACAGAGCGCTGCAATTCGAAGTTACATTACTAATTTCATTACAAACAAAAGTGTCAAAATAACCCATAGTGCACACATTCATACATATATGCCATATTTAACTTTTCGCTCTTGCTGTCTGTCTCTCTTTCTATATATGTAACTCAGTACAATCCATTTCATTTCCTTTAAAACAGCGCTGTTAACTTAACAGAGCGCTGCAATTAATAAAGTTCATTACAAAAAAAAGTGTCAAAATTACCCATAGTGCACACATACACACACATACATATATGCAATATTTAACTTTTCGCTCTTGCTGTCTGTCTCTCTTTCTTCTACACCGTTCATTCAAGCTTTGTTTTTTTTCTCTCGTAAGCTACGCTTTGTTATTCATTCGTTGCTTGCTGAGTTTGTTTGTTTGTTTCACGAAAACTATGCGACTTTAACTACTGCGTCGATACCGGTTATGCCTCCTCCTTCTGCATTCCGCTCTCTCTCCCGCTTTTTTTTTTGTTGCTGTTGCGCTGTTCATTGTGTAAAAAGTTTGCAATTTAATTGCGGTTTCAATTGTTTTGCTCTCTTTCGCTCTCTCTCTCGCTCCACCTCTCTGTGTATTTATATAGAAGTATATAAGTGCCTTGCGCTCTCTCTTAGGACATGCAAAGGTATTTTAATATAACAACAATTTGTTTGCGTGCACTTGGTGCAAAATGGCATGACGTCACTGTTGATTACAGGTGGCGCGCTGCAATGCGACGTTGCGACGTCAGAAGTCAGAAGCAAGTGGTTAGATCATTCACAATAGGCAGAGAAAACAGCTGCGCATTAATACAATACCCAAAGCAACGAGAGAGAGAGAGAGAGAGTAGCAGAGTAGGAGCAAGTGTGAGCGAGCTATCAATAACTGTAATGGAGCGCGGCCTTAGCAATTACTAAGGTCAGGGGGCAGTACACAACAATTTTTGTGGACAGTTGTCCTTAAAGTAGTTTGTGGTTTTTTTTTTTTTTTTTTGTGTTGTTTTTGTTTCGTCTTTGTTGTGACGCCTTTTGGGCTGATGACTCATTTGACTTTTCTTTACCGTTGCTTTCTTTAACTAGTTGTAATTGTCTTCTTCTTCTTCTTCTTGCTTACCTCCTTTGTCGCTTGGATAGACGTTGAGTTGCTCATCATCGCGGGAAACTTGTGTGATTATTGATGTTGCATCCATTACACGGCGTGTTGTTGTTGTTGCAAATAAAACGCTGCTTTTTTTTATTTATTTATTTGATGCCAAATCCAATTCCAATTCCAATTTATTTTTTTTTTTAGCTAAACAGAATAATATAATACACATACATACATAAACACATTATTATTAATACACATTTTTGCACACACATTTTCAGTTTTTCTTAGAAAACTTCATGTTTTCTTTATATAGAAACACAAACACACACATTAAAACACCATGTGTGTGTGTGTGTAAAGCAAACTGCGACGTCGACTGCGACTGTGACTGCGACTGTTGCCTGTGCGCCAGACAGTGGAATTTTACAATTACGCTTTGACAGCCTCATTCGTTGGTTTCGTCGTCGTCGTCGTCGTCGCAGAATGCAAATGATTTTCCCTCGCGATATTCACCTTTTGTAGTGTTTTTACTACACGTTAAAATGCACTTTCGCCTTTTGTTATCAAAACTCAATTAGAAATGTATTAAAAATACAATGGAAAACAACTTAAAAACACTTTCTTTTCTTGCACTCCGGTTGTTTGGGCACATTCTTTCTTATTTTTCTTGGCGTCTACTTTTTGCACGCAGCTTCTTCTTGGCGTTTATTTATAACGCACTCATTCGACTCACTCACTCGCACTCACACACACAACACCAACATCAACACAAATGCACACACACTGAGAGAGAACACTGTTTCGCTTTGTTTTCAACTTGTTTTTTCTATCGTTATTGTTGTAGTTTATTTCGTTATCGCTCTCTCATTTGAGTATTAATTAGTTATTTAATAATTAATTATAATCAAAACTCCGCGCAACAAAAAACAAAAAACGTTTTCCGTGCCGTTTTTTACGACAAATTGTGGCCACGGTTGCGCTGAAACTGTTAAGTGACAGCACAGACACAGCAAGCGAACAACACTTGACATTTCGCAGCCATGTTATTAACAGTGCGCAATTGTTTAATTTTGTATATTTAAATCACGTTAACGGCAAATTGTTCTACTTAAATGTGAAACTACATAAACTGTTGTTAATAGCTCTAAAATATAAATGATGTTATTAATATTGTAAAATAAATTAACTACAAAGAATTTTTAAAATTTAACAGCTGCTAACTTGCTGCGCAGCGCTGGTCTGTAAACAGCGACTATCGATAAAAGCTGAATAAGACAAACAAATATATACAATTTATTACAATTAAAATTGTCATACTAGTATCGTTAAAAAACAGTACTTCTTTAATTAATGTAATCAACGAAAATTTGTTTCAATAGCGTTGGCAAAAACTAATCGATAGGTGAATGTAATGTTAAATTTAGTGCTGCCACTTTGCTGAAAAGTTTCACCATATAACAGATTGTTATTTTAAGCAAAATGTATCATAATTATAAAATTGGTTCAAATTTATTGAATACTAAAAAAAAAGTTTTGTTTACAACAACAACAAAAATGAAACATAAACTAACAGTGTTCTCAAATGTAAATAACAGACGGAGCATTGGTAGCATTACAGTGCACTGTTAAATTTTGTTTTTGTTTATTGACAGCTGTTGCTCGACCGCTCAACACAAATTTATTTATATAATTTCCCAATAGACAAAATAAATAGAATATGCCGCGCAACAGTAATGCTGAACGTGATAATCCATGTCTAAAGGTAACTAACAAATTTATGAATAAACTGTAATAAACTATTGTTTGACAGGAACAAGAACTATCCTACAAATGTCTGAACAAAAACAATTTTGACCGGGAAAAGTGTGAAATTTACTTTGTCAACTACAACAATTGCAAGGAATTCTGGGTAAGTGGCTGCTAAACTGAAGAAATGGAGCTAAATTAAAGTAATGTTATGCATCTTTTATAGAATAAAGTGCGCAGTGATCGACGTGCTAAGGGAATTGAGCCATATTTACCGCCAGTTGAGATGCGAGCGGATATAAAAGCTGAATATATGAAAAGCAAACCGAAAAATTAAAATATTCTGGCAACTCTATGCAGCAGTGCTGTCCTTTTGGTATATTTATAGCTAGTGCTCTAAAATAGTTTGAGCTATCAGTCTGTTAATTTTAAGACCATGTATGTTTAGAGTAGTAACTCTCGATCCCAGAGACTATAAGAGTTATCCAAATAAGCTCATCAAATTCAATGCTAAATATGTTTTTAGGTAATTTTTTATTTTTCTAAAAATTTAAAAAATGAAACAGAAACGTTTTCTAGCTAAAATATTTTTTATTTAGCTATTTTTAGCAATTTTCTGTACAAATCAGCTATTTTAGCTATGTATTTTGACTATGTATTGTGCTTGCTGCTACGATTTTGAGACCCGGCAGTGCTAATTCCAGCATTGCAGCGGATAATTCCAATTCCAGCGTCTGTTTGGGATCATCGAGGATCAGAAGTTTCAATTGACCCAGACGATAGAGGCAGGCAAGAGCTTTGGCCGTTATGCTAGTGCCGGAAATGTCTAGAACCTCGAGACGTGGATATTCGCTGCCCGAAACACGATCCATGCACCAATCATCAAAGGTACGGACATTGTGGAAGGATAGAAACTTGAGGTGTTCCAAACAGCGCAGATTCTCCAGTCCCTCGTAGTACAATTGCATGTTGTCGCAGCGTAGAGCTTCCACCTTGTAGCTGGCATTGAATTTATTGGGCAGATTGAATTCCCCATCTTCGGAGGCACGATGCCAGGTGGGATCGTTAAGAAACTTAACCGCACCATTGCGATAGAGTATGAAATGGGCAGCGGCCAGTTCGGGGCCCAGAATCTTGTGGCGTTCGGGTATAAACTGTTGCATGTGTCGTTCGATGCGTTCCTGGCGTTTACCCCACCATTGTTTCATGCTCTTCGGACTCAGATCAATGGGACGCTGCATCATGACAATAAAGTCTGATGTTTGCTCAGCGTTGGAGAACAGTTTTAGCTTACTGTTCCAATCCTCTGGGCGATCACCAATTGGTGTTCGCCACTTTAATTGCTGTTTGTCCTGTGCCAACTCCTGACGGATTCGCTTAACAGTCGCACTGATTTCGGTGTCACTTGGATCATTGTTGGGCATTGTGCTTGCACAGCGACGTAAGGTACTCGAACATGGCTGTAAGCGCCTCAAAACGGCCGAAGACAGCAGCATTATTTAATTTATTTTATAAATTTCTTATAACCAAAACAAATGTGTATTTTCAGAAACAGTTACGACGAAAAACGTAGTCAGCTGTGGCATAACAGCTGGTTGGCTATTAACATTTTTTTTGCGATCTGGCAACGCCAATCAGACGAAAATTTTTTTAAGTCTGCGAGTATATAAATAGAGATGGAAGTCGAAGCAGCAACTATTATTAAATTAATATCGGTTGTAAATATTAAACAAGCTTATTTTCCAAAAATTAAATTTTATAAAAAAATGCGAAAATAATTCACTTCATCTATACTCAAAGTAATTTGATGTTTAGTATTGGTTTCCTCACACTTGTTCAATCTATCGATACTGACATATCGCCAGCTGAGTATCGATTACCGACAACATCACGATACGACTTCCATCCCTACGAAGAGTAGAAAAAAAAAAACGTTTGTGCTATTGCAAACGTTTGTAATTATTTTTATAGAAAAAAACGTAAAAATCCACCGAAAATCCAATTGAAGGTCAGCTTAATGCACAAGAATTGCAAGCCAAGACACATTTTACACAGCAAGTGCAATAAACATTGTACATTGGCTGCGAAAAATCACTGGTGAATCAGCAGTAGCAATAGCAGCCATATAGACAGTGTGAAAGTGAGGAGGGCAACCGAAGCGTCAGTCAGTAGGCAGACTCCAACCTCTAATTTAATATCTATACACACACACAATTCCAAAAGCAACAATGGTCAATTCGTCTGGCAGTGAAGATGGCCAGTTGCGCAGCCCCAACGACGGACACTATATCAGGTGTGTACTAAATAATAAGTATATATATATATGAATATATATATTGAAAACGCACCTCAAATTGTTGCTGCATACAAACACACACACACACATAGGCTACAAAAACACAATCATCCATGCATGCGCGCGTGTTGCTTTGTGTGTGTGTGTGTGTGTGCGTGTGTGTATTGAGTGCGGCATGCAAAAGTTTTTTAATTTTATCTATTTAAAAGCGTTATTTTGTGAAAAAAAAAAATAAGAAAATCAAATCCCAAATATCCCTACACGGTTTAATGATCAGAAGGTTGCATATATACATACGTTACGTTGCGTTACGTTACGTTACGTTACTGACGTCACATTACTACCAATTTTTTGCATGTGAGCGCTGCGTGAAAAGCGATGATAATAAATGTCGTATTTAGCAATAAAAGCATTTAATTAATTTAGTGTCAAATATGCGTGCAATTCTTTTGATGTACAAATGTTTGATGCTATTTTAATTTAATATTTGTGCAAATATGGCTGCCGCCATCGCAGCAGACGCAGTCTCGCAGACAAAAACAAAGGTCCATGTATCTGTGACGTCACAAATTCAAAAAGAAGGTATGAACAAAAAAAAAGATTGACAGAGCCTGAGAGAGAGAGAGCGAAAAAGTGGCGCTCATTGCTAACCTGTAGATCACTCAATCGTGAACTCCACACAACAAAAACAAAAACAACAAACAACAACAAATCCTATCGCTTGCTTAATGCGTGTACATCTGTACAATTTAGACATTATGTATATTATTGCCTACCAAATGTTTCAATAATAACAATAACAAAAAAAAAAAAAAAAAAACAATTCCAATTTATTGACATTACCATAACTTTATAAAATGTACCGTTTAATTGACTTGAGTTTTTTCATTGCAAATAGGCCAAAAAGTGTGTACTTGTCCCAAAATGACCGAGGCGCGCGATGGCCAACAACTAAAACTAAACTTAAAAAAAAAAAAAAACCAAAACAAACCAAAAAAAAAAAAAAAACAAATACGAAAAAAGTAATAATTATAAAAAATGAGCTGAACGCAAGCAAATGCAATTCAAATTGTAAAGTGTGACCAGCTGCTCAAATGTGTAAAATGGCGATACGGCAGCAAACTTCTTCTTCAAGCTTCAGCAGGACACAGACACAACCACAGCCCCCTTCTCAAACGCGCAATATGAATGAATAATCAATCAAGCGAATGTCCGTTAAAATGAGAGACAGAGAAAGAGAGAGAGGGAGAGGGAAAGAGTGTGATCTCTCTAATGCTGGCGGTAAATCGATAACAAAAATTTCTGTTTCAAATAACAAATGCTAATGCCTTTCAAAAGTCCTGTCATCTCTATTATACGTATATACTTATATATATATATAATGTGCATATAGTTATTGTATGTCTCTTTTTGTCCCACGCTTATGTTTCAAAAAAGTATCTTTCTAGCAGATTTTGCAGTCGTAAGTT
The DNA here is from genome assembly GCA_035047385.1 of Drosophila tripunctata. NCBI lineage: Eukaryota > Metazoa > Arthropoda > Insecta > Diptera > Drosophilidae > Drosophila > Drosophila tripunctata. Next base: position 117,294 of record JAWNPS010000179.1, read on the forward strand.
TACATTTTACAGCCCATCATCGGATTTCAACTCATACTAAAATGCTCCAATGGAATTGTTTAGCTAATTGCCATTATTGATAAGGGTTTGTTATAACCCATACACAGGTAAGTGCGTAATCAAATACACAGTGGAACCTTGAATAACACAAGCTCAAGGGACTATCTGTAATGTAATTTGTTTATTTGTTGTTTTTTTTTTAAGTATTAAACAATTTAATTTTAATTGGAAATGATGTCCGACACATGGAATGTATACGAAGACGATTAAAATCGAAATTGGATAACAAGTGGTTTATTGGTGGATCTAAATCAAAAGAAATAATTGAACATTTCAAACTTTTGAGAACTATTATGTATTTTCTTTATTAAGTACATTAGACAATATGTGTATAGTTAGCTTAATAATGGTGCAACAATTTTCTACAAATTTTGACAATTATGTTTTAGGCTTAATGTTCTGTACACTAGGCTTTAAAATATCAAGTACAATATTTTCGACGTTCAAACTAACCTCAATTATCTACAACAAATATTGCTCATTTTATGTGAAATTAAGTCTTTATTAAGAATATCAGCGAACCATCAGCTGTATAGTCAGTTTAATAATAGTATTAGTGTAATAATTGCTCAAGAGTTTTGTTAATTCAGTTTTAAAATATGCAATTGGGTATAATATTTTATAAACTAGCATTTTAAACTGCAAGTACAGTATTTTAAACGTTATGTTTTTAAGGAAAATTAAGAAAAGTAATAGCACGATTCCCGAAACGAGTATAGATTAGTTTTTGACTACGTCCGTGTCTATATACAACTAGTTAAAATTCGGAGAATATTCACCCGTATGTTATGGTCACGCAAGTACAGTATTTTAAACGTTATGTTTTTAAGGAAAATTAAGAAAAGTAATAGCACGATTCCGGAAACGAGTATAGATTAGTTTTTGACTACGTCCGTGTCTATATACAACTAGTTAAAATTCGGAGAATATTCACCCGTATGCTATGGTCACACTATAAATTTTGTATGAACGAAATTGAAAACTAATCTGAAACTAATGTGTGTTCGTTTCAGGAATCGGATTGGTATAAATTTATTTAGTATCGTTTTAAATATCTAAACGTTCCTTGTAAAACTTTAAACAATGCCTTTATTTGTCTTGTAGTGTAATATCTCTATTATTTAATTAACTAAATTCTAGAAATGCGTAATATATCTCTATAAATCTAACAAAATTATTTACTCTTAAGAATTAAGTGTTACTATTCAAGGATCCACTGTACAGAACTGCATATATTGTACACGATACTACGACATATTATTTGCTAATATGTACAACACTGAGTATTATACACATATATATATATCTATTTTTTGATTGTTATCAATTGTTCCACCCCCAATATATTATATACCATATTCAAGCAGAATATTTAGCTTTGGATATCTACAAAATTCCGGCATGTTGGAGATTTGAAGCCGACGACGGGCAACGTAAAATGTAATCAAAACGACGTAAAATCTGCTACAAAAACACCAGACATATATAAAGTGAGGATATATATAGGATATATAGCAATCGAGCAACATGTTGATGTAACCAGAGCGCGCCTCGTCAGCCCCGTGTCTACAATTTAAATCACTTTCGGTTCGACGGATACAATAAGAACAAACTTCAAACGCTTTTAACACTAATTGGCAAACGTAATTTTTGTAAAATTTGTTTTTTGGATTTTCTTTACTTTTAGTGGCGAGGATGAGGAGCATGATGCCGATGCGCTGTACATACAGCCACCGCAACCGACGAGCAGTCAGTCCAGAGAGGCGGCAAGTACGCGTCGTGAAAAGAAGAAACATTCCCGGGATCGTCGGCACAAGGAACGTAGCAGCTTAGAGGGCGTCGAGCGGGAGCGAGAGCGTGAGCGTAGGGAGCGTGAACGTGATCGCTTTGAGTATCGGACACGTGATGATCTGGAGCAGAGATATCATCATCATCATCATCATCAGCAGCAGCAGCCGCAGCATCATCAACAGCATCGCAGCGAGAGGTCCAAGCATCATTTAAGCAGTCATGCCTATCAACATTATCAGCAACAGTTGCCACTGCCACCACCGCCGCCGCCATCACAGCAGCAGCAGCAAGCACAGAGCTATGCCCATCATCATCATCATCATCAGCCACTGTTAAGTTTATCTCGTAGCGGTTCTCGAGCTGATTACTATCACAGCAGTAGTCGGCATGTGGATTATGTGGATGTGGAGCAGCCACCGCCGCTGTCTTCACGTCGTGCCAGCAAACATGGTTACGAGCAGGCCAAAGAATCGGAGAGCTTGGAGCAGGATCTACGTTCGCGTCTGCTTAGCAAGCGGCACAAGTACGTCAAGGACTATGAATCGGAGGAGAACTATGAGCATCAGCAGCAACTGCAGCAGCAACTGCAGCAGTCGAAGCAATCGTCGCACAGTCGCCGCAAGGAACGAGATTCGCGACGCGGCAGTCACAGCCATAAGCTGCGCCATGGCCAGGTGATTGAGCTGCTGGACAGTCCAGAGCTGCAACATCATCATCATCGTAGTAGTAGCAGCAGTAGTAAGCAACACAGACGTGCTGCAGCCGAAGCCGAAGCAGCAGCAGCACAGCAACAACAGCAACACCGTCGCACTACCAACTCCTCGGATCCCGAATTGCTAGCGAGACGTGAGAAAATCTTGGCTGCCGAGCGAGAGAATCGTCAGCGTAAGCAAATTGCACGCGAAGAGTTGGAGGCACGCCGAGAGCAGCTGCTGCGAGAGCGTAATGAGCATAGTGCCAGTGCACTCAGTCCAACGGCGGTGGCGGCAAGCGTCACAGCCGGTTTGAATATTGTTGTTAAGCGCAAGCAGAAAGTGAGCGCAGTGGAGGAGGAGGAGGATGCACACTACGAACGGAGACGAAAGCGTAGTCGAAAACATTCGGGCGAAGGCGAGGCAAGCGAGCAGGAGGAAACTGACTCGGAGGATGATGAAGATGATGATGATGATGATGAGGACGATGAAGAGGACGAGGAGGAGGATGATAGCGCCGAGGACAGTGCCAGTGAGTCTGCGGAGAGTGTGGAGAGTCAACACAAGGCACACAAATCCAAGAGGAAGTTAAAGAAAAAGGAACACCACAGCAAGGGTCACAGCAAACACAACAAGACGTCACAGCACGATGATGATGATGATGAAGAAGATGTGCCGCTACCCGATAGTCCACTAAGCGTTGGAGCACTGTACAAGTCACCCAAGCAGCGGTCCGTCAGTAGTTCCAAGAGCTCACAGCACAGTGCTGCAAGTAGCCGCCGTAGCAGTCACAGCAGTCGCCGCAGCACACGCTCACGCACTCGATCCCGTTCGAACACACGCTCGCCCAGCCTTTCACCGGCCAACAGCAGCTTAGATGAGGAGGATGAGGAGCGTCAGCATTCGCGTAGCAGCAGCACACGCAGCGAGGAACGCGGCATGGCACAGCAGCAGCAGCAGCAGCAGCAATCGATTGATGCCATCGATGCGAGTTTGGCTGAAAAGTTGGCCAAGGCAGCTGCCGCCGCAGCAGCTGTTGAGGAATTGCCGCCATGCGATGACAAGGGCGTACCGCTGCCCAACTATTATCCGGGTGTCCAAGGCTGTCGATCCGTGGAAGAGTTTCAATGTCTCAATCGCATCGAGGAGGGCACCTACGGTGTGGTCTATCGTGCCAAGGATAAACGCACCAACGAAATAGTCGCCCTCAAGCGTCTCAAGATGGAAAAGGAAAAGGAGGGATTCCCCATTACCTCACTACGTGAAATCAATACACTGCTGAAGGGTCAACATCCAAATATTGTGACAGTACGGGAAATTGTAGTCGGTTCCAATATGGATAAGATCTTTATTGTTATGGATTATGTGGAACATGATTTGAAATCATTAATGGAAACAATGAAGCAACGCAAACAGAGCTTCTTCCCCGGTGAGGTCAAGTGTCTGACCCAACAGCTATTGCTTGCGGTGGCGCATTTACATGACAATTGGATTTTGCATCGTGACCTGAAGACCTCAAATTTGCTACTCTCCCACAAGGGCATTCTAAAGGTCGGTGATTTCGGTTTGGCTCGTGAATATGGTTCACCCTTGAAGAAGTACACCTCACTGGTGGTTACACTCTGGTATCGTGCACCGGAATTGTTACTCTGCTCACCGGAATATTCCACTCCCATTGATGTGTGGTCCGTGGGTTGCATCTTTGCGGAGTTTCTACAAATGTTACCGCTCTTTCCGGGCAAATCCGAAATCGATGAGCTTAATCGTATATTTAAGGTAAGCTATTCGGGGGAAAAGCATTCTTTATCCTCATTAAATGTAATATTAACAAGAAAGAAAATGTCAGTCGGGCATGCCGACCGTGTAATACCCTCTGAGCTTCGTTTTCAATTATATGAGTTCATTTTGGACTGCTTACAAGCAGTGCACTGCGCAAATTTTAAACACACAAGCAGTTCACTGAGTAAGTTTTAAATACACAAGCACTGCTTGAGCACTGCTTGAGCACTGCTTGTAAACACTGCAGCGTAAACGAAAGCAGTGCACTGCTATTGCGATAATATTTTAAGTTTGTATGACAAACTTTTTTAATTTTAGTCCGATTTTAATGAAATTTTCACAATCGTTTGATATTATTTTTCTGCAACTATATGCTAAGTTACAAAACTATACGTTAAGAAGTAAGTGAGCCAGCCGCTTGCAAAATTACAAAGAAATTGTGTTTTTTTGTGGGCGAAGGAGGCGTGGCATCCAAAAAATTTTAATGACATTGTCTTTATATTGTAAATAGAAACCTGCATGCCAAAATTGGTGTCCCTAGGTGTTATAGTTACCGAGATATTCGCAAAAAAACTGTATTTTTTACGAGGTATATCTGGTTTTTCGCTAATTGTGGGCGAATGGGGCGTGGCATACTGATACTGACCAAGTTTGAACTTGTAGCTTTTACCATCTCTGAGATCTGTTTGTTCATACGGACAGACAGACGGACGGACAGACGGACATGGCTATATCGACTCGGCTGTTGATGCTGATCAAGAATATATACACCATATGGGGTCTGCCACGCCTCCTTCTGCCTGTTACATACAAATCGCCTCTGACAAACCCAAAATACCCCTCAGAGGGTATAAAAACATTTATATAAAAACTATATTAATTTTAACTTCTCTGCTTTGTTTTTTTTTGTAGGAACTTGGCACACCCAACGAAAAGATTTGGCCGGGTTATTTGGAATTGCCGGCTGTGAAGAATATGTTGAGCCAGAATTCACAGTTTACCGATTATCCGGTTTCGCAGCTACGCAAGCATTTCCAGGACAAAACCTCGGATGCAGGACTGGCACTGCTACAGGGATTGCTCACATATGATCCGAAACAAAGACTGACTGCTGATGCGGCATTGAAGCATGCGTATTTTAAGGAGCTGCCACTACCCATCGATCCATCCATGTTTCCTACTTGGCCGGCCAAGAGTGAGTTGGGGGCACGCAAGGCGCAGGCTTCATCGCCAAAGCCACCATCGGGTGGCTCACAATTCAAGCAGCTGGGCAGAGATGAGCCGATGGCAACAGCGGCTACAGCGGGCGGTGTTGGTGCAAAGCTTGCCTCGGGCATTATAACGGGTAACAAGAAGAGTGGCGCAACGGCAGCCAGTACGGGATTTGTGCTTAACGCTGGTTTAACCCAACGCCAAATGGCCATGGGACCGGGATTCAGTCTGAAGTTCTGAGACAGAATTAATAGCTCGTATGTGTGTTTACAGATTTACAGATTTTTTAGCCAATTTGCGTAATTTGTTATGTATAGTTTAGCAAGTAAGTTGAAAAAAACAGCAAAAGAAAAGAAAACAAAAGAAAAACAGCAAAAAATATCGTTTAAATGTATGTGTACAAATATTGCTCCAAAAATATAATTTAAAAAGCCATACAAAAAAAAAAACAAAAACAAACAACAAAAACACAAATTATATAAATTCATCGTTTTGCTTTTTAAAATCGATTTGATTTTAAGTTGCTAATAATTTATTCACCGCCCCACAAAAAACAGTTAAGCTTAAACTAAAAAAAAGGGAATACTTGTTAACTAAGTGGACCATAAATAGAAGTACGTGTTTTGCCACTGTGGAATGTAATCCTTGAGAGGACCCGCCACTACCTTGGCAATGGGCACATGATCTGCCACAAAGCCCAGTATGCGTTCAACTCGTGACTTGCTGTAGCGTTCGTAGAATGGAGATCGCATCAGAAAGTACAAAAGATTAATGCAACGACGACTGAGTTCCAGTTTCTGTTGCTTGGACATGAGATGGCGATGCTGGCGATAGATATGCACGCTATACAGATCAATGGAGAGCGCTATCATATACTGTTTCCAGCTGCGTTGACCAAATACACCCATGGCTGCCAGATGAATCAACGGTTTGGCAATATACAAGTACTCGGCTTTGAGCAGTTCGCGTGGTAATTGCGTCTTGGCCGCATCTGCATTGTCCACATGCAGTTTAAAGTCGCGGTATTGTATGGGTGGTGCTCCTTCCACTTTGCGAATGAGGCGACCCGATCGTTTCAACTGGAATGTTATCGAATGCTCCGATTGTGGCAAACTATCGGTAGCTTCGCTGGATGGCTTTGCTGTAGCTGCAGGTGACTTGCTACCAAGCTGTCGTCGGTTTAACGCTGTTATGGGCGGTGAGGTGATGATGTCCAAAGTCGAATGTCTCAGTAGGTACATGCGTCCAGCTGCCTTCATCAGCTGCATGAACGCTATCACCAGCCACTTGCCCGTTTGGCCAAAGAGACGGCGTGCTGATAGCTCGATAAACACCTCACAATATTCGAGCGTCGTCAGCGTGACCTTTAGACGATAGCAAAGGCCGGACTGCAGACGTATCACAGCATTTTCGCTTGCGCCACGTGCATTGGCAATGATGCGATCGTTGTAGAAGACCAATATGTTAGATAGTGTGTACACCAGCTCGGAGAGCACATTGGATTTAGATATGCGTCCTATAATTAATGTGAATAATTGCATCACAATTTAATCAATTGCTTATCTATTACAATTTTCTTTTTACCTGCTACAAAGTACGATACCCACTTGGCTGTCGTCTCAAAATCGCCCACCACATGTGGATTTTTGGCTACCCATGCCTCGTAGGCTTTAATTAAGCCTTTTAGCTGGTCCATTTGTAAATAAAACACTTTAAAATATAAAAGGCAGAAAAGTATTTACGAATGCCGCTGCTTTGTTTTGTTCTTGTTCTCTGAATGCATTGACTGGCCGTATTCGATAGCTGGCATAGGTGCTTATCGATATATCGTGTTAGATGGGAACAAATGGAACGAAATGACAGTGTTGCGAGTTCCCTTTTTTTTCGTCAGATCTAGCTTTTTTTTAAATGGATAGAGAAATTCGAAAACAGCAGATAGCGGCAATTTTGGCTTTATGAAAATTCAATTAATCTAGCTTTTTATGATGTTGTAAAATAGCATCACGGCTAAGTGAACCAAATGACAATCAGGAAAGTAGTTCATTCATTAAAACGAACTTATTCCGAGCAAGACGATACAACTCTAATGAAAACTATTTAAAATTCTTTGCTAATCAATCACAATTTATTTGTATGCTCGGTTTTAAGCCTTAAAATTATCCTTCTCCCTGCGCAATGCTGCCATTGTGATAACGGGATCGGTCTGGTTGCCGGCATGTTTTTGGACAACGGCCTCATGGACGCGCATAAAGGGATTCCAAGACTTCTCCTCGAGAATTGTAGACGGCACAGTGGGATCTTTGGAAGCACGACGCAATTTGGCCCATTCAATGCGATTTTGTATGACGACACTATCGGGTTCGACGTGGCGAGCAAAGCCCATGTTCTGCAGCGTATACTCGTGGCCACAGAACACCTTGGTGTCGTCTGGCAATGCGGACAGTTTTTCGCACAGTGCATCATACATTTCCTGGGCAGTGCCCTCAAAGAAGCGTCCGCAGCCGCCTTGGAATAAAGTGTCACCGGTGAAGACAGCTCCATCGTTGGGTGCACTAGCCGAAGTGACATGATAGCAAACGTGTCCGCTGGTGTGACACGGCGTGGACAAACAGTGTACATTCAGTTCACCAATGCTGAAGGTATCACCCTGACCAATTTTGTTATTCATCGCGCCAATTCTGTCATCTCCACCGTATACATCCAATTTGCCGGCGGTCCACAGTTTGACCAGCTTCTCATTGCCACCGGCATGATCCCAATGATGATGTGTAGTTAGCACCTTGTTGAGCTTTAGATTCTCCGCCTGCACCGTCTTGATAACCAACTCCGGATCAACGGGATCCACAACAGCTGCTTCACGTGTCTTGGGGTCGACAATCAGGTACATGTAATTGTCCTGCAGGGCGGGCAAGATTTTCACATCGAAGCTAGTTAGCTTCACATCCTCCACTGTGCTATGCATGCCTCTAAATCCCACTGTTCTTAACTTTTGTACTGCAAAGAGCAGCGGTAAATGGGAGTGTGGGAGTAGGAGGGGTATAGCAGTTGTATTAAAACGGATCAGTTAACGGTAATCACATAGACACACACACACATAGAACATGCAAAATACAGAAAAGAAAGCAAAGAATGTAGAGAGACGGAGAGATAAGATTAAACACACATAATATACTATATATATACATATAATTAATTACAATTGACGCGACAACCAATGTGGACACCCAATAAATGTTTTACAGATCCAGCACCAGCACCACCACTACCAGAACGAGACACAAGCACTGCAACGCCTCTTCTCACTGCCAATTTGGACGAACCTCGAAAATAGTAGGATGTCAACTGAGTCTCTATGCCGGTGGCAACACTTCTCCACATTGATGCAAACATTTGAAGCGATTTTATATTTTTTTTTGTATATGTAGTATGTATGTATGCGTTCTACTGATGCTGGATTATTAAAGCTAAGGCACTAAATATTATTTACGGTTTGTATGTTTCAGCCGACGGAAACAAAATGCCGGAATTAAGTTTTGTTTCTTTATTCTCCTTGTACGTTCTGTCCGTTCTCCGTGTTTATAGTGTTCAACAACGGCACACGAACGTCCCAAAGTTCATAAACACCGTTGGGCCCCTCACATACACTAGTGGGAATTTAAATACTGGTGACTCTGACATTAGAGGGAAATTGCGAAAAAAGCTATCGATAGGCAACATTTGCCAAACTTTGGCACTAAAATTTAAAAACTTTTAATTATGGTAAGTAAGCAATTTTTATTTATGTATTTTAAATGAAAAAAATATAGATATAAATTTTTGTATTATTACTATAATGATAATATAAAATATGTATGTATGTATTTTTAATTTAAAAAAAAATATATATATAAATTTTTGTATTATTATTAGAATGAGAACATAAATAGTTCAAATAAACTGTAACTAAAAATATTAGAAATTAAATGTTATAGCTTTAAGTAGTAACAAAAAAAAAAAACTTTATTGAGTATTATTATACTGTATAAAATAAAAATTGTTTGCTTTAGATTGTTAACTTTATATTTTAAATTATTAAATACCACTTGATTACTTCTTTTTTTTTATACTATATGCATTTTTTTAACCATTTAATACTACAAAAATAATCAAAAATAATAACTAAAAGAATTTACATACTTGTTTTAAGATTTTAGCTTACCTCTTTAGAAATAGTATATATGTACTTATTTAAATATTATATTTTTTTTAACAAATTAAATCTAGTAACAGATTATCAAGCACTAGCTGCTTGGGCCTTTAACCCGCATTATGAAAATATCCATTCAGAGACTTTAAGAGCTGGAACCAGCAAATTTAGTGACAACGCTCCTACGCAAATCAAGTTTGTTGCAGAATTTTTGCGCGACTCTTTTTTTGACATAAGTGGTTGAAAATATAAACTATTTTAGACCAAGTAGATTAGCAATTTATATAGACGACTGGTAGAAAATCATATTATTTTAATAAACAGTTGGATCTACAAGAGTAGAAGAGCTAAAATTACCAGATTTGTTGACAACACGTCTCTGATGTATATGATTCATGCGGAAAAAGTACTCTATGTTGTCTTCTTTTCTGCTTGAATTTTTCTTCGGTATGAATGTATTACAACTGTTATTTTAAAAGGTCTGACAAAATTTGTAAAGATGTAAATATTCTAAAAATTTCAACAAGATCGCCTGATATGAAGTTTTTCGAGATTTATATAGTAGATTAAAATTCCTGGGCATATAAAAGTCAAGCTCGCATTGCTTTTAATGTCATTTGGAAGCTGAAACATTGACTTTGTGTACAAACATCAGTTGCTATTATCAGTAGGTAATGTCTGATATTGGGGAAGCAAATTCCCCACACTCGGAGTCAAACTTGATTGAGGTGGAAGTACATCATGTGGGTGTAACGGCCAAATTGCAATCGCCTTTAAGGAAATTGCTGCCCCAATTGAGCAACTCAACCGATACGGAATTGTTTCAGAACTCCAAGACGCAGTACAATATGTTTGAAAACGAGGGACAGGGCGATACCACAACCACAGGTGCATCTAGTTCATCCCATGTGCTCTACGAAATGCATGAAGAACCCCCACAGCGGAATGTGATAAAACCGCAACGCATTGAGTTCCAACGATATTCCAAAGTGAAACGGGCAAAATTTGCGGTGCCACCGCGAAGAAGGCAGAGTAAAGCAAAGGGGGGTGTCGGGGAATACGTCAAGGATCATCGTGGAGTAGTGAAGAAGGAGCCGCGTCCGGGTTTTCTGGATCGCATCGTTGCCTCATTGGACAACATGTGCAAGTGTCAGCCGCAACATGCCCAGAACATACTCGATGATCTGCCCTCGCCCAAGTGGAACAAGAAGGCGGCAGCTAGACACACCTGCATCGGAATCTATCCGTTTGAGCATGGTTGTGCGGATTACCTGAGCACTACGGATACACATCCAAAGATCAATTCAATTGTGTTAGCGGATCGGGCAACCACTTACGCCACACACTTCTGGGCCGAATTCTTTGGCCTGATGCACATTGGAGTCGCCTTTGTGGTTGCCTTTATACTCCAGAGCTATAGATTTATCCTGTACTCACTGATCAATACTTTGCTTGTGGGTCTACTTCATATGACCTCCGATTATCTGGTCAAGCCAGCGTTAACTGTTTTATTCAATGGTTTCATACAGCCGCCCATGATCTTTGTGTATAATGTTATGTGTTCACTACGCGATATTTTGGAACCCGTCGCAAATACTTTGAATAACTTCATAAAACCCCTAGCGACTTTGGGAGCCAGCATTCGCCTGATCAACGTCAACTATCGCAATGTGCGACGTCTGGCCAAAGAGGTTTGATAAAAAGAGGTTTGATTTTCTTATACCAAATTGTTCAACTGTTTATATTGCTGTTTATTATTATGTTCTGTTTTTGTTTCGTTAAATTTGACAAGCGGCTGTTTCATTCCATTTTGTTTCCAAGGGCGGAGCGTGCGTGAGCAACCCCCAAAATGCAACGCTGAGAGCAACAGCAGCATTATGTTGTCTGCCTCATACAGCTCTTACATACATACATATAGACTAGTGCTATATGAAAAGCATCTCAGGTTACATTGTGTTTTTTTTTGTGTCATGTCTCTTACGTAGCCATAACGACCCTTTTGGGGTCGGGGGTAGCTTGTGATTCTCCGGATTTTCACGACATACACGTTGGGAAGGGGGACGGGGGACTTTAAGGGTGTGTAAGTACGCTCAATTACGTACTATGAAACATTTATGATTTATTTGCTCATTTTGTGGCTGGAAAAACAACAGCAGGGAGTTGTACCTCCCCGACATATGCCCACTATATATATACCAATATGTTGCTGATTGTTTTAAAACGACTAATTGTATCCCCAGAGAACTCAGGGATGCGCTTAATAATTAACAATTTGGCCTAATAAAGGCGTTAAATTAACAAAATAAAAAAAAGGTTGAATTTTTTTTTTAAGTTACACTGGTTTTTCGGTAGAAGAGGTGCCGATTTATCATAAAATTGCTCTGTATTATATTAAAAGTTTATTATTTCAGCTGAATGGTGTATTTGGTTTGTTAAAAGTAGGTAACTGTCAGAAGGAGGCGTGTCAGACCCCATAAAGTGTATATATTCTAGATCAGCATCACAAGCCGAGTCGATATAGACATGTCCGCCTGTCGCTCTGCCTAAAAAATGCTATAAAAACAATAGTTTGGACTTTATTTTCCAATTTTTCAACGAAATTTTAGCTTTTTTTGAAATATTTGTTAGCAATTTTATTAAAATAAATATCTTGCACGTAAGATCTCTGAACATAAATTTTGGTGAGTCTATAGCAAAAAACTTTCCAATATCTTTCTTAAAACGTTATAACCGCGCACTTTACAAAAACTTAATTTCTTTAACTTAAATAAATCAGCTAAATTTTCCCGTTTTGCCAAACTAGGGTACTTTAACTGAATACTTATCACTTTTTTCAATGCACTATTTATATGATAAAATTCACAGAATTGGCAAGAATTTTGCAGAATGAAATCACTTTTAGAAATCTACAAATGATTTTTATCACAAGGGATTAGTTTTTTCCACTTCCTCAATGTATGTACATAAATAAGTAGAATTTGAACAATGAAATTCTTAGACCAGCAGCAGAGAGTACAGTAACCCTACCTTACTCTTTTTTTAGATAGTGTTGGAATACTAGAAAAACAATTAAAGCTTCAGTTTGTGTATATAAATAATAGAAAGTTTGTTATTGTTGTTATTGAGAGCGGTAAATGAATGCCAAATGAGCAACAGGGAAAATTAATGGAAATTAATGGGATTGTTTCAAGGATCGTTTTACACTGCACCCAAACATACAAACGAATACATGACATATTCATTGAGCATTGGAACGGACTACAAAACGACACCCACAAAAGGCAACCCCTTTTTGGCGCGTACATCCAATTAGCTGTACTATATACTACATATAGATTTTATTTTCCTAGCATATGTTTTCACAAAATTAATGATACAATTTCGTGGGCATTGATTGATTTTCCGTAACCAATTAGTACAGAAAACCTGAATATTATTAATTGGCATTTTTTTTGGTGTTTTACTCCAAAATGACTGTGTCTATAAATACTTATCTGTACTCGTCGTTTCGCCCATTAACATAAGTTTCTAATTCCCAAAACATTTCTATTGAACAATTGACGACAAGGTGCGAAAATCATGTTCTGCTTTCTAAAGACGCAACAGAGTAGAATGGAACAAAACTATCCCTTACCACCTACATATAGGTATACAATATACACTTCCATACACAATAGAGAATCCCTCAGTTTGCCCATTATTGTGCGATCGACAAGCGGATAAAGCAGAGAAAGGATCAGACTGATGAATGAGTGTCTCTGAGTTAGAAGCAGAAATCCCAAAAAACACTTTGCAGACAACGTTTTGTTCTCTATTTGAGAAATTGAGAATTGAGAGTTCAGAATTTTGGGATTACAGCTGTTAAGCTGTTTGCTGTGGGTTTGTCGCGATTTAGCTTGCTCTATTTTCTGGTCTATTAGGCTGGGATTATCAGACAGGTTATTCTTTTTCCAAATACTGCTCTCGACCCCTACCCCTACCCCTATGTGTTTCTTCTTAGCAAGAAGTTAAGTAATTTGTGCGCATTTTGGGATTTGACCATTGAAATGCGAAAAGACAATAGACAAACGTTATGTAAGAAGTTATGAGTAAACGTTCTCAATATGCATAATCGAAATGAACAGCCAGATATGAAGTTATGAATAGAAAATGTATCATATTCCGCCGGAAACCGAAAGATTGAAATAGTTGTAATACCCGGTAGGAGTATGCAACAAGGGGATATTTAGAGTTCTTCAAGTAAATGCCCCTTAAAGTATACTAATAACAAAATTTTCTTAGAACTAAAAATTTGTTCTTAAAACTAAAGAGCTTACATATCTTTTTTTAATAAAACCATAAAATTTATAATATTTTTTATAAACCGTACATACATATATCATCGTAAAAGCTTTTGCTTTAATTTCTTTGTATTTATAAATCAAAATTTATTGAATATGTGGGATTACACTTAGAGAACATTTTCAGAATATTATTCGAATATAAATATAACAAAATTATTTTTGTTTATTAAAAAATGTTTCAGAAAAATGATTTTTCCCGTAAAGCTAGAATATTGTATCTAAAAAATTTGTCGATGTTAAACGTATCATAAAAATAGAGAATAGATCTTGATCTTAAGATCGCATTAAAAAAAATATTTTTTATTTAAATTATATAGATCATTGCTTAAGATGAGATGAGAACTTCTTGTTTTATTAGTATATTTGGAGCATTTTTAAATCAATATTGATCTCCGATAAATATTGTATTAATTTCAATTATTATATTTTGTATAGTTACAGGGCATCTTATAGTCGACATCTTTTATTTTGACTACTCTCTATATTTTGTAATTTCTTAAGATAGCGACAAAACTGCGTTTAAGCATAAAATTGCATCACAGTATTAATTTTCTACCAAATATATGGTCAACTACACAAAACATCCTCATTTCACACTTTATGAAATGCACTTTTTTTTTTTTTTTGAAAAGCGGCTGCATTATTACGAGAATCCGACACCAAATTGAAAACTCAGGAAAAAATCTGCAGAGCTCAGCACAACATGATAGTGTGGGAATGAAAGCGAATGTTGAGCTGGTTATTTTGTTTTATTTTCGTTGATGCTACCGAGCAGTAAGTATTATTTGCTTGGCAGCTAAGTCCTGACACGTGATTGTAATAATCAAATAAGTAAAATTAGCCTAATGCGATTACAAGCTCTATTGCGGTCAATTAAAGGGCACGGCACACACACGCACGCACAGTGTGCTAGTGGGTGGTGCAAGTTTAACAGTGAGTACGTAAGCAGCCTGCTGTTAAGCTTCTGCACAGTGCACTATCGTTTATCGATAACAAACACACTGCTGCACCTGTGGCGCTGTCAACGTTTCGAGCCTTTGTGTACCCATCAGCAATTGATCGTAATGCTGCTGCTGCTGCTGCTGTGTCGAATTGTATGTTTCCCTTGTGAATATTTTTTGTTTGTTGTATTTGTTGGTAGTGTGACAAATTTTTCGTCAACCCTCCTAATTTGATGCTTAAATTGAAATCTTTTCAACAACAACAACAACAATCTGAGCAGCTATAAAATGCTACTGCTGCTGATGCTGCTGCAGTTACCGGGGCAACACCATTGTTTAGCCTTTTTGTGGATTTGCTGCTGTTGTCACCTTTGTCATGTCACTATTTCATCACACGCATTGAAGTGGCGCACTGTGATTCCACAATGCTTGTGAATGAGCGAAACATTCTGTAATTGAAATTTGATGCCATTAGATGACAAGCAGAAGCAGCTACAAAACGAATTTTATTCTATTCTCAAAAAGAGAGTCTGGCTCTGTTTGTTGGTTTGCCTGGCTGGCTGTGTGTTGTGTGGGGCATCGTGTTGCAGCGAGTTTTTGGTGACTTTAAAGACTGATTTCATATGCAAACTTCAACAAAAAGTGGCATTAAGCAATGCCAAAGAAATTCGATGTAAATTCTAAGAATTGCACACGGCATTCATAAGATACGATACAATACGAGAAAACAAATGAGGTCAGTTCGTTTTGTTTTTCGCCCAATTCAAAATGTTATTCTAAATGTTAGATAACCTTACGCATGTACGTAGTATGTGTTGTTGTTACTCGCTGCTCATTGGCAATTCAAAATGGCGCTCAGTTTGTCTAAGCTACGCCCACTTCTTCTTTGTACACAGGATACACGACAGAGACAGTGCGAATCAACCACCCCTAATTAACACGGTCACACTCACGCAGTCAGAGACGCTAGCAGCAAGCAATACACACGTTCCATTGCCAAACGTTCCAGGCAACCGTCGTGTCGCTGGCAGGCAGGCGAATCAGCCTTGAATGCATTTTCATATGTCTTTGCTGCTGTCGCTCTCTTTGTGCCACTTGCAGTTGAGTTTGAAAAGCGAAAGCGTCAAGTTGCCGCTAAACGGACAGCGGTTAACAAGCAAACATTTAATATTAAACAAATTTATAAATATTAACAAAAATTTTGCTTATAATTAGAACGTATTTTAATGGCATATTTAAGCATTTTGTGCATTGGTTTTTAAATTACTAAGGCTTTTTAGCCAAAAAATAAATAAATTATAAACTGTATTGAAATAAAACAAGTGTTGGCTGCTAGTGAAATTTAACAATTAATAGCATGTTTGATAAAAATATGGATAGCACAAATTTATCCGTGTCTATCAACGGTGATTTGGATTCAACCAGTTCCGCCGGCACTTCATCGGATCATTCGGCCGTGCAACATGATAATATCAGTTCACCCATGGCTTACGGTTCGCTCTTTCTGCCAAATGCTGGTAAGCCTTAATTTACAGTTATATCGAATCGTCTATAGCCAAAATCTTATCAGTTTGGCTAGCCAAAACGATCAGATACAAAAGAACGAAAATTATATACAAATACATAAAATTGATATCAAATTACTTGAAACAGGCGTCAATGAGGCGCTGCATAAACAATTAAAGCCTGAGACTATTGTTTTATTATTATGTCTTAATTTGTTTGTTTTTTGCTGAAGATTACACATTTTTTAAGAAGCTCAATGAGCTTGGAAATTTTTTAAAACTGTATAAATATACACACATTTTGTATATACACTGCAATTAAAATGTGCACAACTGCCAGGTATACTAAGTATATTGAGTGCTAGGCTGCCAGACTTTTTAACTTTAGTTTAAATTTAAATTGTTTAAAGCGAAATAGGGCTTATAGAGTTTGCACAAGCTTTTTTTTACAGTGTATATAATTTGAAAACTTTGCCAAGCATATTACTGTGGGTGGCTGTCCACACTAGTGATGAAAGTATAAGCCAAAAGCCACAAGCTACTAAATATTCTCGAATTGAATAATAATGTAAAAAATTTAGCTGTTAAAGGGATTATAAAATATAGTCTCAGCTTCAGGTTGTTCCTAATTGTTCCCTAAAACAAAGTTATTTTTTAAAACTATAGAACTTTCAGAATTTTTCTCAGTGTATATTTAAACTTTAAAAATTAACAAATTTAAGAGCTTGTCTACTTAGATTGTTAAAGTAACTAAATATAAATGAATTTATTTATATATATATTATTTTAGTTTAAGCTTCATAGTTTTCTTGGTTCTTTGGTATTTTTTTTTTTAGTGTTTTGTAATTTGTTACTAGAAGAAAAAAAATAACAAACTCAATTCATATTTTCACGGTAACTAAAAACGAAACTATGAATGAAATTGTTGATTTTATGAAAGAGTTTAGTAGAATTCTTATAAATCGAATTGTAAGCTAGCATTCTTAAATCTTCGGTTGTACTTTTTATTACTCAATAATCAGGTACAAAATTTTCAGTTGCTTCGTAATATTTAAAAGGCGATTACATAGCAGATACATGATTTTGTTTATATGAATTCTATGTATATTCTTTTCTATATGTAAATATGAATGTATCGCATGTCATACATAATATATATTTACTTGATGTCTCTTTCTGATCAATATGATATTATATTATTATAATTATGCCCTGTCTGAGGTCTGAGGTGTCAAAAGACAGCAAGAAAGCATTGCTCATGTGCAGAATTTGATTAGTCACATGCATTTCGACGTTATATGTAGTTGGGGTTCAATACGGGGTGGGAAGTGTGTGCTGGGTCTTCAGGAACCATTGAGGGAGTTACGGGTGGGGCATAAAGCTGTAGGGGCCATACAGCTATTATTGCTGAACTGCAAAGTAGCACGTGAGAAATGTATACTCTTGCGTCAAATTTTTTTGTCGAGCATTGAAAAAAACATACAATAAAAAACATAGTATAAAAACAGTTTCAAAAACAAAAGTGTAAAGTTCAGTTCACACGTGCCACATTATAGATTTAAAAGTTTATTTTAACTCAAAATAAAAATAAATACCAAAAAAATATAAAAATAATAAATTATACATTTGTTGTTATTAAAAAAAAAATTAACGAATCAATTAATTTAATACTAATTGAATTTTAACAATAAAATTTGATTTATATAGTTTTTATAATAATAATAGATTTTTGACAGCATGTTCCTATAGCAGCAATATGATATAGTAGTCCGATATCAACTATATTAAATTGTAATAAGGAAAATATAAAATATATATATAAAATATATATAAATCAAAATAAAATATATAAAATATATTATACGAATTTTTGTTTTAAATATATCTCAAATTCTTCTTGTGTTATGCAATTTTGGAATAATAAGGAAACAATCTTGATCTGTGTGTAGTTTTAAAGGGAACAAAATATCGAATTTGGAGGATCTAGATAGATAGCCACTGAGATCTTGTTAGTTTTAAAGATAGACAGACGGGAATAATAAAATTTTCACTTTATGTGGTGGAAAGGCTACAAAAAAATTTTAAAAATGCTCTACTTTATTAAAGAGCTCAATAACTTAAAGATATACCATATAAGAGGCATATTTCAGGGATCGTGTTGAGTAATTTTATATTTATTGAGATATAATTTTTATTTATTTATTTACAAGATATAATTTAAATAACAACACCTTTCTTAACTCTATCACCCGTAGGATATCGTGGTAATATATCCTGTAAGACAGTTTTACAATTGGACAAATTTGCACCCTACGAAACGTCGGAAAAGGATCTGATCGAGCGACGTTTTCAGGACATAACCAATGACTATGACAAATCACCGCCGCCCACAGCTGCCACCACGCCCACTCACTATCCCTCGCTGAATAGCATTATCTTTGAAAATGGTAACGGTACTCTAGGCGATCTCAATGGCAATACCAAAACGGATGCACTCTGTGCGGGCTTACAGCGCGGTCCCACTGGGCTGAGCAGCGGCACTGGTGCATCAAGTGGTGGACATCTGATATCGAATCTTACCGCCGCCCACAACATGTCTGCAGTCGGCAGTTTTCCCATCGATGCCAAAATGCTGCAATTCTCCACAGATCAGGTGCGTCTAAATGGACACTGCTCCAATTCAAACTTCCAACTAAATAAAGATCATAATTTCTTGTAGATTCAATGCATGTGCGAGGCACTGCAGCAGAAGGGTGATGTGGAGAAGTTAACCAACTTTCTGTGCAGTCTGCCGCCCAGCGAATTCTTCAAGACTAATGAAAGTGTGCTGCGGGCACGCGCCATGGTTGCCTATAATCTGGGCCAGTTCCATGAGCTCTACAGTCTGCTGGAGACGCATTGTTTCTCCATGAAATACCACGTGGACTTGCAGAGTCTGTGGTTCAAGGCACACTATAAGGAGGCGGAAAAGGTACGCGGTCGCCCTTTGGGCGCCGTTGACAAATATCGACTGCGCAAAAAGTATCCACTACCCAAGACCATTTGGGATGGTGAGGAGACAGTGTATTGCTTTAAGGAAAAGTCACGAAATGCTCTTAAGGATTGCTATCTAACCAATCGTTATCCCACACCCGATGAGAAGAAAACGCTGGCCAAGAAGACGGGTCTGACGTTGACACAGGTCTCCAATTGGTTCAAGAACCGCAGGCAACGGGATCGAACTCCACAGCAAAGACCGTAAGTTCTTCAAAAATATCACTACTCGAAATTTTGAACAGGTGTCTTGACTCTAGAGCATCGAGTTGAGCGTTAATCCTGCAAGTTTTATAACGATCGGTTATAATAGGGACGCAGAAACTAGCTCTCACTTTTACATCTAAAATCTATAGTCAAACTTATTTGTTTATGCTCCAAACTATATGAAATTTTCAGAATTGTCTCGCAATAGATATCTGTTTAAGTTGGTGTGTGGAGGTATTCAAAAACTCGTCTGAAAATAAGCTGGCAAATACCTATGCAAACTTTAATTTTCCTTTTGATTAGGGAATTCCACGTACCTAGATTTGGTAGCTTTGAAAAGTTCCCCAAACTCTTTACACTTTGTTCGTAAACACAGACGGAATTTACTACTAATATGAATAGTTTGTACATATGTACACTAGTCGGCTTATTTATTTTGACAACACTTAAAGTTAAATCTACTTAAAATTTAAACTTACTGCAAAAGAAAATTGATATTTAAACCATTTTTAACTAATTTTCATCAAAATAGTCACTTTTGGCACATTTCAAAAAATCATAAAAAATACTTGCGAAGAGATTTTTGAATTCATTTCCATTACTAATAGATTCTTTTGAAGAAACTTTTTGCATTCAAACATTTTTTGATTTTGCCCGGGGGAAAAAGTTTAAAAAGTAGACCTTTGCAAGAATTTAAAATATTCCACGAGTACTCAATGGGTTAAGAAAAATTTTGTGTTATTATAACGGAATTGAAGTGACCTATCCATTGATACCAAACTCCTTTTGCAGTAAGTTTAAATTTTAAGTAGATTTAACTTTAAGTGTTGTCAAAATAAATATGCCGACTAGTGTACATACATTCTACATACTTTAGATACCTCCTTTTGCATATTATATACTTCTAAACTCATTATATGCAACCCTCGGCACAGTTTAAACATAAAAAGGCGACAATTTTTGTACTTCAATTTGGGTACTTTAGATTTCTATGTACATAGCCCAAAACTAATTACAAATATGTTTTCCACATAACTCGTAAAAATCATTCATTCAACGCATGTTGCTCAAAAACAAAACACAAAAAAAAAGTCAATTGTTTTCAAATTGGCATTAAGAAATTCGTTTAAGTGACCGTAAAACACTTGCGTCTAGTACAATCCCTAGACATTTAAAATACCACATTTGCCCAGTACAAGTCCCAATTCCAAGTCCTATGCCACTTTCAGTACCAGTCCAAGTTTCGAACTCAATTCAGTGCGGTCCGGTGCCATTTTTTGTGTGAGTTTCTTCTAAAAGGCACTTGAGCGTGTTTTATGTCCAATTTTGCAGCTCCTTGTGCACGGTCCTATGCATATTTATAGACTTCTTTGGTCTCTGGTCGCCAACGTTGATGTGCTTCGATGACGATGCTGAGGCCGAAAACGAGCGCATGCGTATAGCATGTGCCTCAGTGTGCCTTGCCTCTCTGTTCCCTCACCGCCCGCTGTGTTTGATCGTTTACGGGCGTCAAATTGCATACACTTTCTAGCACATACTCACACTCACACACATGTACTTATATGCTTTTCTCGTTTGTTTTTTGTATTTTTCAGTGATATTATGCTGCCTGTGGGTCAATTGGATGCCAACGGTTTCCCGCGCATGTTCAACGCCCCCAGCTATTATCCCGAAACCATTTTCAATGGTCAGTAGAGAAATACCACAAGAGGGAGAGCGAAAGAGATAGCGTGCTACAATTCAAATGCGCAGGCGCTGTTACTTTTTTTTTTGTAAATACAATTTTAATGTTAAATTTTTGTAGTCATCAAATGACATCATGTTTCTAGTATTAAATTATACTTAATTATGCTTTTTGTATAAAACTAATGCAATTGCAATAAATAAATATAGTAAAATAAAGTTTTGAATTTAATGAGTTAAGCAAAATAATGGGTTTCAAAATAGTGGTTTCCATTGTAAATATCGATAACTTAAATACCGCGCTATCGGCTGCGCCAGTGTTGCCAGGCTATTGCCAACTGCCAGTGTGTACACATATACGGCAAGACGTAAAACTTTTCTGCATAAAAAAACATTAAGCAAATGAAAAACATTGAGTTTAAGCAGCTGTTTGAAATCAATTAGTTAATTAAAACATTAAACTCGATGTATAGTTTCAACACTTGGTTATACAGCGGTGGACAAGCAAGGCAATAAACATATTGAACAAACATACGGCATGACAAACAACTCAAACGGTCGCCTAAGCGAATATTTCGCCAACGATCCGCCCAGTTTTTTTGATGAGCTGACAAACGCTAATAAAAACAAAGGCAAGGAAACGCAGCCAGTAACAACGGCAGCCGGTAACAGCAATAAAAACAGCAACATGTTGGCTAGCAGCACATTTTCGGGCTGCTTTCAACCACCGGAGTATGTGGAAACAGCTGATGCCGAGGAGCCCATCAAAGTGAGCGACGATGTGCGAAATTTGTGGCAACTGCCGACACCAAACGAAGCAACTGGAAATCTTGTAATGCCAGGCATACACATAGCCAATGATTTGGTAAATATGTCCAGTAAATACTCCATACATAGCACTAAGCTCTCATCTATTTGTAGCCAGATCCTGTGAGCATTGCTGTTACTCAACAGCTGGGCGAAGCGGAATTGCAGCAGCGTAAAATCCTGGGCGTGGAGAATGTAACACAGGATGAACGCGGCATACGTACGCTTATAAATGCCGGTTGCTTTCGTGCGGCTGTCAATCTAACCGGTCGTCTGTTGACCATCTACGGACAGGGTTATGGCAGAGCGGGACAGCCGGCAAAGCATTCACCGCACTCGCTGCAATTATGGTTCACACGTCTCGCCTTGCTGGCCAAGCTGGACGAATATGATCTGTTGCAGGCGGAGGCTGAACCCTTTGGCCAGCTTAATGCGCCAGATGTCTTCTATGACTTCTATCCGGAGATGTATAATGGTAAACAGGGTTCAATTGCCTGCTTCTCGTTTCGGCTGCTGCTCGCCGAGCTGCCCATTTATCTGGGCAAACCGCATTTGGCGTTGGATCAGCTTTCCGAGCTGCATGTGATCAGCAATGAGATTAGACAGCATTTTGTTAGATTGCAGAATGCGACAGCTGCAGAATTCTGGCAACGAAGAGCAGAACGTGTATTGCAATCCATAATCAACTGTGCTTTGATGGTGAGTACTAGTTACTACTGAGATTAGTCAATTACTAATTGGTTTTACTTTCTTTTAGATGAAGAAATTCAGCATGATTGATGACATTATGGGAGGCATGCTGCTCACACGTTCTACTTTGAGTAAAGAGGAGCAGAGAGCGCTGTACTCGGCTTGGGGACGCATCTATCTGCAAATTGGTGATATCTTTGGTGCGGAACAAAAGTTTGCCGTGTCGCGAAGACTGCGAGAAATGTGAGTACATAAAATTCATTTTATAGCTAGGTAATTTTATAAGTTCCCCCATTTTTAACAGCAATTCAACACCTGATTTGCGTGATTTGGTGGACAAGGGTCTTATAGCTGTGGCCAAAAATGACTTTCCAGAGGCTTATCTAATATTTCAAAAGGCGCTGCATTTGGATTCGGGCAATACCATGATATTGAACAACATGGGCGTCTGTTTACTCTATGCTGGTAAACTCAAAGATGCTATTAACCTATATGAACGAGCCATTAATCTGAATCCACAGAAATCATTGAACGAGAGTTTACTAGTGAATTTGTCCACCTTGTATGAACTAGAGTCCAACAATTCAAAGGCGAAAAAATTGAATTTATTACGCTTGATAAACCGTTTTAAGCCAGATCTCACAATAAGTGTGGAAATATGCCTTAAGCTGCAGGCTACCAATTAAATATTTATTTATATGTGTAAATACTTGTTGGTAAACATTCCAAGACCTCCATCCAAAATGAATAAAATTCAGCTTTAAGAACAGAAAGTATCTTACGTTCGATAGCGTAGCAGTATTTGCGATAGTTTTGCAGCTCTATCGCGTAGATACATGCATATTTTCTGCATCTGTCTGGTATTTTTCAGTATATTTGCGGTTGGTTTGCCGCGGCATTTATCGATTGTTAAAAAGTTCACATATGCTGTGACTATTTAATTCTAAACAAAGTTTTTATTATAATATTTTTTTATAATAATTACTTAAAATCTATATTAATTTCACCTTCCTCATGTCTTCATTAAATACATTATTACTGTATATATATTTTAATACCAACAACAAGCAATATATATCGGTTTGCTAATTGGCCACAAATCGCTTGCATTTGCAGCGATTGGTCACACTTAGCTGGTGAAGTACTTCTGGAAGACAAGTTTTTCAGAAATTTATTTATAAAACATAAATAAATCGTATCAAATAATTACGTACGAGCGTTATAAATGTTTGAAAACACGTAGTGCGTGTCTTCTATAATAGCATAGTTGAAAATAGGTGAGTTTAGTGGCATTTTAAGCGCGTTCGTAACATGACCACCACATAAAGCAGCCAGCAGCAGCAAGGCGTAGATTATATTGATGTGGTTGAAAAGAAAGTGTAGAGAAATTTTCGGTGCAGTCACAATGTTGTTTATAAATATAAATGTTAAGCGACAAATGCCACACAGTTGTATGCTCGCGCGCCAAAATGTTACGTTGCGCCCACACAACAAAATCAGCAAAAGTAAAATTTATAAATTATACAAAATAAATCTTTATATGTTTGTAGCTGCAATTGGTGTATCTGTGTGTTTTGATGTAAAAAGCGCGCCATTATTTTTGTGTGCTTGACATGACGTAGGCATGAAACCGCAGCAAAGCTACTGAGTGTTGTTAGTGTGCGTGTGTGTTTGTTTTTTTTTTTTAATTTTATTTTTTTAAGGTAGCTGGAATTGTTTATGGCAAGAGTTGTAACTGCCAGTGAGTGTGTGTGTGTGTAGTAGTAGATTGCAGCAACAAAGCTGCCTGCAAATAATTTTGTTGTATGTTTTTATTTGTGCGGTGCGCATACGCTAGGTACACGCTCGTCAAAACATATACACAAGCAGGCAGAAAATCTCTATTCTTTTGCAATTTGTTTTGATTTCTCATTCGTGCTCTCTCCGCTCGCTCTCACAACACACAGCTCACATGCGCGACGCCGCTCTCTCTCTCTCGGAGAGCACAAAAGCTCCACTGTGAATTGTGTTGTTGGGGATGTGGGGAGTGGGGAGAGATTGAAGAGTATCGTTGTGCGTTTGCACTCGGCTCAATAATAACGGAGCATATACAACAGCTAAACGTCACATTTGTGACGATCCTTCTTTTCGAGCACTTGCGCGTACTCTCCAGCTTGCGTTGCTGCTTCGCTGAGTGTTTCTTGCCGACTAGTTGCCGTTAAGCTGAAACCGAAGTATTTCAGTGGTTGCCAGACGTGCGACTAGTGTTGCCAACTTAGCTGTTTTTTTCGCCAAATCTGGCTGCTTGCGAGTGTTTCATGCGGGAGAAGTAATAAAATGGCTGCATTTATAGAAATATTCTTAGTGCTAGCATGTTAAGTGAATACATATATTTAAATTTTGCTGAAGCCAGTGAAGCGAAGTGCAAACAATTAATTAAAGATTTTCAATCTAAAGATGCAGTTCTTTTATTAAGTGGTAAAGGATTCCTTAAAACTTAAATTGGCTTTTTTTCTGTATTAAAACAAAAGAAACTAAATTAAAAAAATAACATAATTTCTGTATGCTTATACTTATACTTTTCATAAATAATGGTAATAATATAATGATTTTAAAATAATTGGTAAGCGTAATTTGCTCTTTACTAAGTTCAATGGAAAATACGCTCAAATTCATTGAAATTGCTAGATTTGTGGCTTATATAAAAAAGTTGCGAGATCTAGCAACAAAATTGCTAAACTGGCAGCACTGCTGTACAGTTGGCAACACTGTTAACGGCGCTCACGCTCTCAAACTCTCTCTGTGTATCTCCCTCTCACTCTGTCTATCTCTTTTGTGCGTCTCTCTGCTGCTCTTGTTTGAAAAAAACGTAAACAAGCGATATACATATGTATTAATGCGTGTGCGTCTGTCTGTTTGTTTTTTTTTGCAGAGCTCAAATGGCAGCTAATAACAGTAATATGCACAATCTGGCAGCGCTGCAGGTGCCGTCTTCGTCATCGGTGATCGCCTCGACGGGCACAGTGAGCCCCATGCTGCAGCCAAGCACAAGTGCCCAAAGTGCCTGGGATCAGTTGACGGCAAGTGCCTCCAACAACTTGACGCCATTGAATACGGGAAGTGCAACAGCAGCAGCAGCAGCGGGAGTAGGAATAACAGATGCTGCTGCTGTGAGCGCCGGCAGCTCACCGGTGGCCAGCTGCTCATCGCCATCGACGCCAACAAAAACACATCATGCACCGCCAACGTTGGAGGCAATGGCCCATACGCCGCAAGGTGGTCCACCCACCCTGGGACCCGGACCCGGTGGCTATGGCGAGGAATTGACCGCTGAGCTGGTGAATCAGGGCTGGCGCAAGTTCTGGTCAAAGCGGGAGAATCGTCCGTACTATTGGAACAAGGTGACTGGTGAATCACTGTGGGAAATGCCAGGAGCGCGCCCCTTTGATCCACTGACAGATCCGCTGGGCATTTGTCATGCCGGTGGCAGTGGCATGGGGCCAGGACCAACGCCCATGACGCCACACCAACAGCAGCAGCAGCAGCAGCATCCACACCAACATCATCATCTAAAGCGTCGACCCTCGGATGACATGCACATACACCCGCATCAGCAGCAATTGCAGCATCAGCAGCAGCAACAGCATATGGGATCCCATGGCGGTGGCATTGGCGGTGGTCCGCCTATGAAAAAGTTTGTGCTCGCCGGTCCCTGGGATCTGGAGGTGTGCACAAATGCGGTGATTGTGGAGCGTCCGCCTACGTTGCTGCCACAGCCACATCCAGAGATTGAAGCATTGCGAGCCGCCTTCAGCATGAAGCTGCTCAAAACCTATGAGGATTTGTGCATGCGCCGTGAGAACATTAAAGCTCCACGGGACTCCTTCAATCGTTGGCTCATGGAACGCAAGGTCATTGACACTGGCTGCGATCCCTTGCTGCCCAGCAGCTGCCTGCCCGAAATCTCCAGTTCGATGTACCGTGAAATCATGGCGGATATACCCATTAAGATTGTGAAGCCCAAGTTTACGGGTGATGCACGTAAACAGCTTTCCCGTTACGCCGAGGCGGCCAAACAAATCATCGAGTCTCGCTCGGCGCCGGCAGAGTCCAAAAAGGTTGTTAAATGGAATGTAGAGGATACATTTCAATGGTTACGTCGCACCGTGGGTGCCAGCTATGAGGATTTCCAGGATCGTTTGGCGCATCTGAAGCGACAGTGTGAACCGCATTTGGTGGAGACGGTCAAGAGTTCGGTGGAAACGTTGTGCATTAAAATCTATCATCTATCTGCTGAACATGCGCGCAAAATACGTGAACGACACCTGCAGCTGCTAAAGGAGCATGGAATACCAGAGCCAACGCCACCACCGCCACCGCCGCACCTGAAGAAGGTCTGGTGCTATCCCATACAGTTTGCGGTGCCCTCTCCCCGCATGCCAGCCATTGAATATCTACAGGATCGTGATCATATGATCATCAAATACACCCCAACAACCATCAATCAACCGGATGCACAATATATCAATCTAACGTATCTGCAGAAACTGGAGCAACTCTATCGTCACAATTGCTTCGATGACAAGAAATTTGATTTGTTCATTGGACGTGTCTGGTGTCTACTGAAGCGCTATCAAACCTTCTTGGGTAATGCCCTCAACTCATCCCAGGAGGCGGAGCTCACGCAGGCCTCCCTGCCAGTGCCCGTTTTCGAGTGTCTTCATCGGCATTTTGGTGTGAGCTTTGAATGCTTTGCATCGCCATTCAATTCCTACTTTCGGCAATATTGTTCCGCCTTTGCGGACACGGATGCCTACTTTGGATCCAGAGGGTAAGCAATTATTTATGCTCAAAATATATTTATTATTATATTTATTTTTTTGTGTAGACCTTTTCTGGATTTTAAGCCAGTTTCGGGCTCCTTTCAAGTGAATCCGCCGCATTGTGAGGAACTCATTGAGGCTTGTTTATTGCATGTGGATAAACTGCTCACCGATTCCATGGAGCCATTGAGGTAAATTGGACATAAATTCTCTTTAAAACTGGTTTAAATTAAATTTTCGTATATACACAGCTTCATTGTCTTTCTGCCGGAGTGGAAGAGCATAGCCAAGCTGGAGGAGAGCATGTATAAGCGTCGCTCCATGGTGGTGCTGGGCATGGCACACGAATATAGACATGGCTATCAACATATGATGCAAAAGTAACTAAAAAGTCAAAGCAGTAACAAGCAAATCAAATTAAATGTTATGTTTTATAACAGATCTGAGGTGCTTATCAAGTGCATGCAGGGCACCCAAGTGGTTTGGCTGCAGAACAGTGCCGGCTATGCTCGCTGGGGACCCAATGAGAATCGTGTGGAGGCGCTACGTGAAGCTTTTAGGCCGCAACGAGATCGTGAGCGTGAACGTGCCGCAGCTGCTGCCGCTGCAAGTGGCAACTCCAATTCCAACCAACAGCAACAGCAACAATCAACGGCGCCGACAGCAACATCATCAACAACAGCGACACAATCAACAGCAATAACGAATGCCACACCGACGACAGCAAATAGTAGCAACAACAACAGCAGCACATCAGTGCCAGCAACAGGAATTGCCACAGCAATCACAACGAGCAGTGTGAACAGCATCGGTAGTCCAGTGTCATCAGCAACGTCTTCCATTTTAACACCATTGTCACCCCATACGCCTACTGGAACACCATCACAGTTTCCACTGACCATCAGCAATACGAGCAGCAGCAGCAATTTGGTTGCTGCCTCGCCAACGATGAGCGTTCAGAGCGATTGCTCGTCGCCATCATCCTCGACCATGTCGCTGTCGCCAGCACCAGCCTCTGGTGGCTATCCAGATGGTGGCACCACCGCAACAGCAGCAGCTGTTAGCATAACGGCAACAGCTAGCACATCGGCAGCATTTGGGGCAACAACAAGCATAAATAGCACAGCGGTCATTAATTCAGCTGTTTAAGATTGGAAGGAACACAGTGTTGTTTTTATTTATATTTTTATTGTAAACTACTCGTCTATATATTCTATTTAAGGCGATGCTAACTGTGCACCATGGGGCTAAGTACCACTATTGTGTTTCCTTCATTTAGCGTTTATATTTTATAGGCATCGTTTAAACTAAACAAAACTATTTTAAGGGTATTCAACAGATAATAATTTAGGGTTTTAAAGCCCATACTACGTTTACAAGGCATGAATTTTCAAAAAGAAATTTTATTTTCTGATAAAAATGTAAAAGAGTAAATAATTCAATGGGTTTTTGAAATCAGTTTTAATGTAATGAATACCTTTCAGAAGTATAACTAATGGTTACAAGTTTAAAGTTAAAAATAATAATTGTACATATGTTTTTTATCGATATCAAATTATATATATATATATATATAGCTGATAACTACGGCTTGGCTGTTGTTAATCTTTGATAATTTACCGAGCTACCCACAGGACCAGATGAGGTACATACATAGTATGGGTAGATAGATGGGGGTTCCACTTAAACTCCTCCACATAACACACATCTAAGTTGTTTTCCAATCTTAAACACACAAAAACACAGACATCTAATACAAAATTGCACTCGCACTGAGAATCAATTCAAAAGATATACTTTTGAATTACTCACTAACGAGCAGCACTTGAAATTTTTATATATAATTATTATATATAGCTATGGAATATATATATAATTAAGCCCCAAAACAATCTTTTGTGAGACTATAAACGTATATTTTAGGATTATTACTTAAAACTTGAAACAAAAACTAATTTATCGTCTGTACAAAAATCGATAAAAAAGAAAAGAAAAAACAAAAGGAAAACATTTAACTTAAGTAGTCGAAACAAACAACAAAAAATTATTAACGGATCGCGCAGAGAACCAAATTTGTAATAAACAAAAAAAACAATAACAAGAAACATAAGTAAAAAAAAACAATTACACCTACGCACCGCACAATGAACATATACCTTAAACAACAAAAAAAAAAAAACAATGGGAATAGAAACCCAACCTAATCAAATTTAATGGGAATTTAGCCAATTTATTAGAATCGTAGCGAAACAAAAGAAGATAAAATTTAAACACAACAAAGAGAAATTCGGCAATTTAGATACAAATTTAAATCCTAATCATAAGTTTAAAACAAATATTAACTAAGATAATCTATAACACATTTTCCCAACACACCCTCCATTCGTCACCACCACACCAACACCAAACCCATTTTCATAAAATCATTTTAGTTTTCTTTATTTTTTTTCGAAAAATTAAAATTTCCGGTGCTCTTGTCGCATAGATTAACAAAGAAAAAATCGCCTAATTAAAGTTTCTTTCAATTATGCAAATCTGTTTTTATTAAAGTATATATATATATAATTATAATTATATATTCGTTTTTTGTGTCTGTGTGTGTTATCTTTTGGTAGCGATTGTGGATATGGTTTAGCCATGGACTACAAAACTTAAATGCTATAAATCGCAAACGCAAAACCGTCTGTCTAAATTAATTCAATTCAATATACAAGTTCAATTCTAAACATAGTAGTAGGTATGTTCTATATAGCCAATTTGTGTAACATATGCTTAGAGATGGTTTATTACATGATCTCCAGACTAGAATCACTGTTCTTGGTAACCACTTCAGTTTCAGAGGATCCCGAACCGGAACCTGCATCGTCTGCCTTTTCGTTATCATCGGACTGACTGTTGTTGCTATGGCGATGGTGATGTGGCGAACCGGCCAATTGCCAGGCTGGAATGGTGGGCAGCGTCATGGAAGCCACTGGGGATGCAAATTGCTTGCGATTCAATAGCAATCCCTTGATCGCATCTAGATCGCTGCGAAAGTTACTAAACTCCCGATTGATCTGCTGTGTCTGCTCCTTCTGCTGCAATGTAATCATGTCCTTGACTACGATCAGCTCCTTGTTGAGCGTTTCGCTGGTGGTCTCCACCTTCCTATCTATATCCTCCAGAGCCTTCTCCACGGGCTTTTTCTTTGGCTTGCCAAACAGAAATGGTGCAATGTATTTCTATCGTGTGGAAAAGTGTTATTACTAATGCATTGATAGTATTACGAAATAACTTACCCGCCAGAACAAATAGATGCCGTAGACGAGACCGCTGAACAGTGCGGACGTATGGAGTATTTCACGCAGCCGACCAAAGGCTGTCTGTTGCGGCAACACCGCCAGCTGTGAGCCAATATTGATAACGGTATTTGGATTATTCGGATCTTGGCTAAAGACACCGGCTCTCTCGCAGGCCAATTGAATTTCGTTAGCCGTTAGACCTTTGGACCGCAGAAACTGCTGCTTTTGGGTAAGCGTCGTGTGTCGCACTTTGGTATTTTGTAGAAAGCTTACAGCAGTGGTTATCTGTGGTTGTATTCGAGAGATTATAGATTAGACAAAGTCTAAAGTGTGTCTCCTTAAAAAAAGGGGGTAACTTTGCTGCCTACCAGCGACTCACGCGGCTCCATTGGCTCGCCACTGCTTGCATTAGGGTTGTAATCCTGCACAGTGGCACTTGTGGCCAATATGGTTGTATCGCCAGTGTCCGTGTTGTTGTTGGACATTTTGATGTTGACGCTTACTTCAATTTTGCTCTAATTGATTAAAAATATCCAAGTGCAATATTGAACGAATTGGCTGGGGAAGTGGTACTGGGCAATTGACAATGGAATGGAATGATAATAAATATATTGGAATATCGAAATAAGCCACGATAGGCTTTAATCCGATATATCGATATGCAGCTATCGTGAGGTGCGATATCGTGTACGATGTACGGGTTAAAAAGAAATATGAATTGAGACAATAGTATTTAATTACTTCTAAGTCACAATTATACTAAAAACACCTTCATTTTTATATTTAAACAGTTAGGAGGTAGATAAAATATAAGCTTTCATATATGAAAAGGTGTGCAAGATCAGTATGGCTAAGCCATTTAGCTTTAATATCATCAAATTTGTAAAAGTGTATCTTATATTTTTATAACAACTGTGCAGGGCCTTGAAAAGCAACTTGAACGTTGAAAACAACTAGAAACAGCAATTAAAATTTACAAAAAATGTACAATTTTAAAAATTTAGTTGTTTAGAAACATTATTATTATTAATTTTATTTTTCTGTTACACTTATTTTTCAGAACCTGCAGTAATTTTGTGCTTCAAATTATTTAGATGGTTTAATTACAAGTGTCTCTTAATGTGATTCATAAATTAACAATTTAAATATCAATGATTTTTACTGGGGTATTATCTAAAATTTTAATGTAATTGCTGTAAATCAAGGATTTTAATCGTTAGATTGCATTTCGCTCGTACTGGCTTAAAACAAATTTTTGAATAATTCATAGAACTGTTATAAATTAAAATAGAACTATAAATGCAGGATTATTTCTTTTTGACAACTGCAAACAGCCAGATCTAGCGTATGAACAGGTAAGTTGTCAACACTGCTTGCGAGCATCGCTTTGCACGACTCACGCACCGACTACAATTGTAATGTCCATCTCAAGCTGACTCAGTGTTGCGAAATATCAAAGTCATGCCGTGTATATCGATTACTTGACATCGATAAGTATATTTTTGTTTTCGTGTTATTGTTGTGTATGAGCTAGTGAAAATTGCTAAAAAATTGCAAAATAATTCGGGAAAAGTGTATTTTGTAAAGCTGCAAAATGCTTTCGCTGCTGCAGGAGAAGCGTCCGCTTAAGCGCACACGTCTCGGTCCGCCGGATATCTATCCGCAAGACGCAAAACAACGCGAAGACGAACTGACGCCCACAAATGTGAAACATGGCTTTACAACGACGCCGCCGCTGTCCGATGAGTTTGGAACGGCGCATACATCAAATGTAAATGCCAGCAAGGTGAGCGCATTCTTTAGTGGTGTGCTGGCCAAAAAGGAGGAGCTAATGACGCTGCAAGACACCGTGCGCAAGAAGCAGCAAATCAATTGTAAAGACAACTTTTGGCCGGTATCGCCGCGTCGCAAATGCACAGTAGATGCCTGGTTCAAGGACTTGGCCGGTAACAAGCCGCTGCTTAGTCTGGCCAAGCGTGCACCATCATTCAATAAGAAGGAAGAAATATTTATAACGCTGTGCGAGAATCAGGTGAACATGCAACGTGCCACATGGTTCATCAAACTGAGTGCCGCCTACACGCTCAGTTTTACCGAATCGAAGAATAAGAAACGCAGTATTTACGATCCGGCTGCCGAATGGACGGGCAACATGATCAAGTTTATGAAAGAGCTGCTGCCCAAGCTGCAGGAATACTATCAGCAGTGTAAGTAATAGTTAACAGCAAACTCTAAGAAATTCTAAGTAACCTATTAATCTGCTTTAACAGCTCATGATAAGAATGGCGTGCAGTCTAATGGCAGCAACAGCTCAGCCAGCAACAACAGCAATAGCAGCAACAGCAACGGCAGCGCCAGCAGCATTACGAACAACAGCAGCAACGCTAGCAACAGCTCAACTGGAAGTACTAATCCAAATCTAATACCAGTGCCTAGCATGGCAAGTCCACTGCCTCCTATACACAGCCCTGCGAATGGACAGCCGGGTGCCGTGGGCAACGCTGCAGTTGGTGGTGTTGTTCCGGGAGTAACAGCAACGCCAGGTACCGCACTGGCCACACTGGGCGGCTCATCAGCTGGCAGTGCTGCGGTGGCGAATGCCAATGCTGTGCCACCAGGTTCCAGCATCTCCGGTATCGGCAGCCAGTTTGAGGATAGTAGAAATGCCTTAAAGTACTGGAAATACTGTCATCAGCTGAGTAAATACATGTACGAGGAATCGCTACTGGATCGTCAGGAGTTTCTCAATTGGATACTCGATTTGCTCGACAAAATGCGCACACAGACCACATTCGATGAGCCGCTAAAGAAGCTGGTGCTTAGTTTTGCCCTGCAATACATGCACGACTTTGTGCAGTCGGAGCGTTTGTGTCGCAAGATGGCCAATTTGGTGGCTAAGAAACTAGCACAGTTGCTCAACGCATCCGTCGAGCAGCAGCAGCAGCAACAGCAGTCGCTAATCACAACACAGCCCATGGACATGGATGTAACGGAGGAGCAGTATCTACAGCAGCAGCAGCAGCAGCCCACTATTGATCCCTATGAGCAGGCGCTGCAGGATTACATGAACTGTCCACATCATCGAGATATTGTGCTCTATCTGAGCACCATACTGCAGGTGATTACCATCGAGTGTCCCACTGCGCTTGTGTGGAGTGGCATTGCTGCACATCGTGCGCCATCCTCACTGGTGGGCAGTCCACTGGATCATTTGCCCTTGGCTCCCTCTGTACTCCCCATGCCCTCACGCTGTCCGCGCACCAATCACGAGCTGCGTCGCCAGCTGCGTGCTGCTGAGGCGGACATTGTGCTCAGGACTCAGCATGCGGAGCAGCGTTGGTTCGCCTCAAAGTGGCTGAATGCGGGCAAAAATCATTATACCAATGTGCTGGCCACATTGGATTTTTTGGATACACATTGCTTTGATCGCATGGATCTGTGCAACTCCATGGATACGCTCTACGCACACATCTTTCCACCACAGCCCAGCACACAGCAGCTGCGACGTTCCGACGATGATCCACAGCAGCAACAGCAGCAGCAGCAGCAGCAACCACAGCGAGCGGCCTATGAACCCAAACAGGATGCAGACACTGTACGAATCTTGTGTGAATGGGCTGTGTCCAGTCAGCGTTGGGGTGAGCATCGTGCCATGGTGGTGGCCATATTGCTGGACAAGCGACAGATTGATGTGACAAGCACACCAGCGGATATGTGTGGCGACAAGGAGGACAAGGATTCGCTGGCATCGGGTGCAGGACTCATTGATGGTTTGCCTGTCTTTCAGCATGTACTCATGCACTTTCTGGACCACGATGCGCCAGTGCTGGACGAGCACAATGGCAGCACTCAGCAGCGCACCGAGTTCACCAATTTGGTGCAGCTTTTTAGCGCTCTAATACGTCACGATGTCTTCTCGCACAATGCCTATATGCACACGCTAATCTCTCGCGGAGATTTGCTGCTGGAGTCCACGTTGGTGCACAAGACGGCCACGAAGAGTTCTCCGCCACCGCCAGCTCCACCGCCACCGAGCAGCAGTGCCACAACCACACATGTCTTCGATGATGATGGCTTTGGAGCGGGCATTGGCATTGACTTTAAGCACAACGAGTTTGATGACTCCAATGTGGACGATGATCTGGATAAACTGGTGCAAAACATCAAGGAGAAGGGGCAGCAGCATGAAGCACCCGACAGTCCCAAGATTGATGATACACCCGGCACTGGCGTCAGCATCTCTCGCCATTACGTCTACACCAAACACTTTCCCATACCTCAAGATGATCCCAGCATGTCCAGTTACAGCAGCGAAAGCAATCAACGCTATATTCTGCTCTTTGGCGTCGGCAAGGAACGGGATGAGAAGAAGCATGCGGTGAAGAAAATGTCCAAGGAAATTGGCAAACTCTTTACCAAAAAGTTCAGCATCGATGTCGCCGAGGGCGGCAAAGTGAAGAAGCATTCCCGCAACGAGTTTAACTTTGAGGCCACCACTGCCAAGTGTCAGCATATGGCATACTTTGATCAGCATGTCGTCACCGCTCAGTGTGCCGCCAATGTGCTGGAGCAGCTCAATGGCTTCGCTTTGGGCAACAATAACTATTTGCCAGTGCAGGAGCATGTAGCATTCCTCTTCGATTTAATGGAGCTAGCTCTTAACATTTACAGTCTACTCGAACTGTGTGATCATCTGCTGAAGGAACTGCCCGAGGTGGAGCATCAGTTGCAGCTGAAAAAGTCCAACATGATTAGAGGTTACACCACCTCGTTGGCTTTGTACATTGTCAGCATATTGAGACGCTATCACAGCTGCCTGCTGTTGTCCCCTGAGCAGACGGTGTCCGTCTTCGAGGGACTCTGTCGTACCATTCGTCATGTCAACGATCCCAGGGAATGCAGCTCTGCAGAGCGTTGCATTCTGGCCTACCTCAGCGATCTACACGAATCCTGTGTTCTACTCCAGGGCAAGGAACAGTCGGTCGAATACTATCAACAGTTGAACTGCATTAAACGTTTCAAGGATATGTTCAATACGCCCGTACAGCTAAGGTAAAAAATCACATCATATCATTAGAGACAAATTAGGGTTGGTGTACCGTACCGTTCAATCAGTTATACTAGGCTTAAATGGTGTCACAGTTGTGAATCTAAAGGATTTTAAATTAAATTGATCTCAATTCTTTTTTTGATATTGGACTTCTTAGTTTTAAAGTAATTGTCATATCCTCTGCCAAGGTGTGGACCTAGCATAAGAATTTAAACAGTTATGATAGGTTCACACTTTGCCACACTGTAGAGTTATATGAGTTTGTAAGATGCTGCTTTTTTGCCTACACAATGTGATTCTAGCATAAGAATTTAAACAGTTGTGATAGGTTCACACTTTGCAACACTGCCTTACCTACACATTCTGTATCGCAGTGTGAACCTAGCATAAGAATTTAAACAGCTATGATAGGTTCACATTCTGTCACATACCGATTGCCCATTAATTCCCAATCAATAATTTCCAATCCTTATTTTAGAATTATACAAGTTTTTCAATTTGTGCTGCTTCAGTTACATCATAAGCAATTTTTTTAAGTAATTGTCACATTCTGTGCCGCAGTGTGAACCTAGCATAAGAATTCAAACTGTTATGATAGGTTCACACTGTGTTACACTGTAGAATTATATAAGTTTGTTAAAAACTGCTGCCTTACCGACACATTCTGCATTGCAGTGTGATCCTAGCATAAGAATTCAAACTGTTATGCTAGGTTCACATCGTGACACATTCCAATTCCACATTTAGTAATCTAAGAGCTTCTTAGTTTAATAATTTCCAATCCTTATTATAGAATTATACAAGTTAGACAATTTCTGCTGCTTTAGCTACTTCAAAAACTAATTTTTAAAGTAATTATCACATTCTGTGCCGCAGTGTGAACCCACCATAAGAGCTAGATGCCTCTAACTTTTACCATTCTCACATAGTAAATCTCGCTTCTCCTCTTTTCGCTTGCAGTTTGGCACCACAAGGCTACAATCCGCAGCTGTTGCAGGAACTATTTGTGGCGCCACGACGTGGTGGCAAACTGGAGCCACACTGGTTGCGTCAGCTGCACGAATCCTCAGCGAATGTTTATAGTTTTGTATCGAATGCCGTGATCGCTGTCTGCCGGGAGACGGACAACGAGCGATTGAATGATGTGGCCTTGGCCTGCGCGGAGTTAACTGCCAGTTGTAATGTGCTGTCGGAGGAATGGATTGCAGCGTTGCAGAGCCTGTGCAGCACCTGCAAGAGTCCACGCTATCCGCATCTGGGTGGACAAGTGGACATTGGTCAGGGCAAGACGCACAATGCGTTGGCCGTCTTTGTGTGCATCCTGGTGGCAAGACATTGCTTTTCTCTGGCGGATTTCGTTAGTAAATTTGCACTGCCAACGTTGGCGCGTTCGGTTAGTGGCGCCGGCGGAGGGGAGCTGAGTGTGGATGCCGAGGCAGATGCACGTCTTACTTGTCACCTTGTGTTGAAGCTATTCAAAACGTTGGAAATTCCACAGCCAGGCATGTACTCGGTGAGCACATCGCCCAATCCTGTGCATGCGGTTGGCAGCGATTTTAGCATACGTCTGAGCTGTGATCGCCATCTGCTGGTGGGTGCACACAAGACCATACCCATTGCAGCCGTGCTGGCGGTGCTCAAGGCCATTCTCATTGTGGTGGACAATGCGGCCTTGAAGACGCCCTTAGCTGCGGGCGGATTGGGTTCCTCGGGCAGCGGCGGTGGTGCCTTTGGTAGCGGCAAACGTAGTGGCTTCAATACACCAGTGCATCCGGGCAGCACGCCCAAGAGCAATGAACAGCGTCCGGCTGATCTTAGCCAAATTTTGGGCACAAGTGATTTGCAGCTGGGCAGCCTGATCAACGAGCAAGAGTCACTGCAGCAGACAACGGGCAGCAGCCTGACGGGCAATGAACAGATCTCACTGCTGGAGTTTGCCCAGGCGGTGCTGAAACAGATCTGCGCCCAGGAGCATGTGCTAGAGCGTTGTCTGAAGAATGCGGAGCAGCTCTGCGATATGATTATCGATGAGATGCTAACGGCTAAGCAGGCACAGCGTGTGCTCCATATGATCTGCTATCCGGAGGCGGAATTCAACATCATCTCCGAGCTGGATCAACGCTCGATGATTGTTAGGATACTGGAGCACTTGGATCAGTGGACATTGCGCATCTCCTGGCTAGATTTGCAGCTAATGTATCGGCAATCCTTAAGCACAAATACTGAACTAAATGCTTGGCTCGACACAGTGGCCCGGGCGGCCATCGATGTCTTTCACATGGAAGAGGTCACACTACCAGGTGCTGTGAAGGCCACACACAAACCCAAACCCTCCACATGGCTGGTGGCGCCACTAATTGCCAAATTAACGCCCGCCGTACAGGGACGCATACTGCGTGTGGCCGGACAAGTGCTCGAGAGCATGAACTACTTCTCCAAGGTGTCCAAATCCGATTGCAATAGCTCCGGCAGCGGTGATGAGCGGGAGAAGAGCAACAGTTGCCACAGCAGCAACAGTTACGGTGGCAATAACAGTCTCACGGCACGCAACAAGAAGATGCCACTCAATTATCAACCGTTTTTGGGTCTAATACTCACCTGCCTGAAGGGTCAGGATGAGTACAAGGAGAATCTGCTAGTTTCCCTCTACTCACAGCTCTCGCAGTGCTTGCAGTCCTTTGCAGAGGCAAGTATTAGCAGGATTAAAAATCCTTCTTTTATTTATTATATGCTTTTCTTTAGTTGGACACAATTGGCGGCGTTGATGAGCCGCAGGCACGTGAGGAAATTTTGGATGCATTGCAGCTGCGTTTCTCTTTG
Source organism: Drosophila tripunctata (assembly GCA_035047385.1). Classification (NCBI taxonomy): domain Eukaryota; kingdom Metazoa; phylum Arthropoda; class Insecta; order Diptera; family Drosophilidae; genus Drosophila; species Drosophila tripunctata. The sequence continues at coordinate 156,176 of JAWNPS010000179.1, forward strand.
GTTGGTGGCATGTTTGATGCTATTCAGAAGAACAGCACACCCACCACAGACTGGGCTATACTGCTTGCTCAGCTGGTGTGCCAAGGTGTCGTCGATTTGAGTTGCAATCGTGAACTGTTTACCACTGTGGTGGACATGCTGGCCACCTTGGTGCATTCCACTCTGGTCTCCGATAGTCAATCGGAGCGTGATGACAAGAAACTGTATCTGAATCTGATGAAGAAACTCAAAAAGGAAATTGGCGAGAAGAACAATGCATCGATACGAGTCATACGACAATTGTTGCCGCTCTACAAGCAACCCACAGAGGTGTGTAGTCCTTGGATCATAATATAGCTTCACACTAGACTCCAATCTAATCCTTTGCTTGGTTTCCTTTTGCAGGTAATTGCTTGTGAGCATGCGGGTATGGACACCAAGGGCAACAAGATCTGTGACATGGACAAGAAGCAGCTGCGCATTTCGGATAAGCAACGCATTAGCGTCTGGGACATACTCGAGGGTCATAAGAATCCAGCGCCCTTGTCCTGGGTTTGGTTTGGTGCCGTCAAATTGGAACGCAAGCCACTTACCTACGAGGAGGCGCATCGTAATCTCAAATATCATACGCACAGTCTGGTCAAGCCCAGCAGTTATTACTATGAACCATTGCCACTGCCACCGGAGGATATTGAGCCAGTGCCAGAGAAGATTTGCATAGTAAGTAGCAACAACTAAGGTTTAGGTATTAATTACCAGCTACTAATCTTTATTGCTCTGCAGAAAGATGAAATGATGAAGGCAGACACACCCTCGTCGGTGGATCAATCACCTAGCGCTGTGGTGGGCACTGGTCGTGGACGTGGCAAAGGAACCACAACGCGTAAACGCAAACCGAAGAATCCCAAGACGCCGCCGGTGGTGAATACGCAACAGCAGCAGCCACAGTTGGCGCCACAGCCACAACAGCCGCCCAATGCACAGCAGCAGCAGCAGCAACAACAGCAGCAGCAGCAGCAACAAATGCAACAGCAGCAACATATGCAACAACAAATGCAACCCAATCAAATGGGACAGATGCCCATGGGCATGCAGGTGGGAAAAGGAAATCAAAAAACTTAATTTAGTTTCAAACACTTCAATAATCTCTTCTTAATCTCTTTTGGCAGATGAACATGCAACAGTTTGGACCGAATGCCATGCTGCAGCAACAGAACGCTATGATGCAGCAGCAGCAGCAGCAACAACAGCAGCAGCAGCAAATGCAACAAATGGCACCCAATCAAATGCAACAACAGCTCAATGTGGGCAACAATGGTCAGCCAAATGCGCAAATGAATTTCATGCAGGGTCCTGGACCAGGTGGCGGTCCGCAGGGTATGCCCGGACAACAGCAGCCGCAACAGCAATGGCATAATGCACCGCAGCAGCAGCAGCAGCAACAACCGCAGCAGCATCACAATCAGTATCAATATCCGCAAAGCATGCAGAGTACGTATTCCACAGCAGCAGCAGCAGCTGATGATTGATTAACAATTAACAATTTTTCTTCCTTGCAGTGAATCGCATTGAGCGACCAACATTGACGACAAACTCCAAGCAAGCCTTGTCACAGATGCTGCGACAGCGACAGCCTGGTTCATTCCAACAGCAGCAGCAACAACAACAGCAGCAGCAGCAGCAGCAGCCACCCGGGGGTTTTAATCCCATGCAACAACAGCAGCAGCAGCAGCAACAACCTCAGCAGCAGCAGCAGCAAGTGCCGCAGCAACAGCAAATGAATGCACAACAAATGCGGCAGCAGCAACAAATGAATGCACAGCAAAATCCGCAGGCAGCAGCTGCTTTCAATGCCATGCAACAGCAACCCAATGTGCAACAGCAGCAGCAGCAGCAAATGAATCCCAATCAACAGCTGCAACAGCAGCAGCAGCAACAACAACAGCAGCAGCAGCAGTTTATGCGAGGCAACATGCGTGCAATGGCGCCCAATCAAATGGGTGGCATGAATATGGTCGGTCAGGGCATGCCACAGAATCCAATGATGCAGCAGCAACAGATGGGTCAAGGCATGGTGGGCATGGTCAATCCAAATGCCAATCCAATGATGCAAGGCGGCGGCGCTGGCGGTGGTGTTGGTGTCGGTGTCGGTGGTGGCGTCGGAGTCGGCGTTGGCGTCGGTGTTGGCGGCGTTGGAGTTGGCGCTGGTGGCAACAATCCCAATATGGGCATGGGCGGCATGCCACAACAGGGCATGCTACAGCAGCAGCAGCAGTTCCAGAACTTTCAAAATCAATATCAGCAGCAGCAACAGCAACCGGGCATGCAGCAACAAAGTGGCGGAGCTGGAGGAGTTGGTGTTGGTGTTGGTGTGGGCATGGCACCCAATCAACAGCAGCAACAACAGCCCGGTCTTATGGGTAACTTCAATCCTCAGATGCAGCAGGCACAACGTAACAATCCGGACTTTATGGCTGCCGCCGTCGCGGCACAACAACAACAGCAACGTGGTGTGCCAGGCGGCATGATGGCCAACAATCGTGGCCAATATATGAACCAAGCGCCCAATGTGACCATGACCAACATGATGGGACCGGGCCCAGGTGGTGTGGGCGTTGGTGTTGGTCAGGTGCCACCATATGCACGCCAGCAATCCACAGGTGGCGGCAAACCAGGTGTGCTGCCGACTCAACAGCAATTCCAGCAGCAGCAACAACAGCTGCGTCATCAGCAAATGATGCAAATGCAGGGCATGGGTGGTGGCGGCATGGGCGGCGGACCACAGGTGGGCGGCGGTGCTGCTGCTGGCGGTGGTGGTGGCATGGTGCAACAACAGCAGAACATGAATCAACAACAGACACCCAATCTTGTGGCGCAGCTGCAGCGACAGATGCCCAATCAACCGAATATGATGGGACAGCAGCAACAGTATCAGCATCAGCCGCCACCCTATTAAAAATACGTATATATATATATAGATATATAAATATAGTTATAGTTCTTAAGGCTTGTATCAATATTTATCAATGCTAATTGCAAATAAATTGTAATTTTATTTTCAAAATTTTCGCCCAACATATTTGGGGCTGCCAACTTAATGGCTTAAGACGATAACATTGCTATCGATAACTCAAACAACCTGCCGTATACGCGAAACAGCTGTTTGCCAATTCGTGTGGATTAGTGTGTGTGTGTGTGTGCCAGATAAATCACAAAGTTGTATAGCAACTTGGATTTTATTTTAAATTAGTTTTAAGTTTAAAAGTTAATACGTGCAATAAACAGTTGCAAAATATTGAACTGCACATGAACCGCAATTGGTGAAACAACTAATTGTTGCAACACTAAACATTTCATTTACATATTTTAAGGTGTTGCTAAAGTCATAAAAGTAGAGGAAAAAAAAAACATAGCAGTGAGAACACAAAACCAATTGACTTTGCGCATTAATCAGTATTGTTTGCATTAGCTTAGTCGGTGGACGTATATACTGTATTGTGTGTGTAAGCGAAGCACGAGAGCTATGAATGAAACACCTGAGCACAGCAAAAAGCGGCAAAAGACGGTGAGTATTTCCAAGTGTACATATCGATGGGTCTACTACATATGGGTGTATGTTTGCATACAAATGTATCTTTTTTATTGAAACTTTCTTGCGCCACAAACAAATTGTTCCGCTGTTGTTGTTTTGTGTATTTATACAAATGTGTCAGGAAATTTGGTGACTCGGTCACGAAACCCCAATTGTAAAGAGTGCACAGGTTATTGAAACAGCTGTTTCGATTTTCATCACATAATATGATTAAAGTTTTTATTCATAAAACACGGTTTGTACAATCGCATTTTACCAACAACATTTCGTATATATTTTGTATAAAAGAAAATTTCGCATGCTTTTTGTTTACCGGATGTTGTAGTATTACAATCTTATCGCAATCGTGCCTCACTCTGATCCAAAGTTTATAAAGGCTATACGTAAGGTGACCCACATCGATAAGAGACTATGTAATACTCATAAAAGTTCAAAGGAAATTAATAATCAGATTAGCATAGGTTGTAGGTAGTACAATGTATATTTATTTAGTTTATAAACCAATAATTGTCGATTTGGGCATTATGCTTATACTTAAATCAATACTTTTTTATTAAAATCTTGGGTCAAGGTTTGTTTTCTCTACCGAAACGACTCAAAGAATTGTATAAATTTATTTGTTTATATTAAATAATTTAAATAATAGCTCGAAAAGTATATCTTTTAAAGCAGTTTCTGTTATCATAAACTTATCGAATTTGCTGAAATTTTTTAAACACGTTCAAACATCAGTATAAAGCACCTAAGATGATTTTTGTTGAATTATTTGGTTGAATTATTATTATTTTCTCGGTTCCCAAATCTTTTTAAATTTTCCTGTGAATTCTAGAAACTTAAGCAACTAGTGTCTGCAAATTTGTTGCCATAAGATTCTTCATGTTAGTTTCTTCACACTAAACTTTTTAATTAAAAAATTAAAATTATTTACGAAGACTGCCTGCGAAATCCTCCTTGTGTTTGCAGTTTATTGTTAAATCTCCATAGATAAATGTTAAATAATGTTATGGTTTATCTTATGCAATATACGCAATCAACAGGTTTTGTTTTTATTGCAGTGTACGCTCGTCTGCAATATTATTGCAGACACAACAACGACACTAAAACTAGTTGAAATTGAAAAGAAAGTCTTAACTATGTAGTATGTTTTGGACCCTGCTAAACCGAGTGTAAACAAGTTGAGAGATACTTGTATCTCAGTCGCACTCTTTTGACGACTTGTGGCTTTAAAACTTGATCACACACAAGTTGAATGACCATGTTAATAGCACATACAATATGTACACATACGTATATGTATATTATGTTGGTCAAAATTTTATAGATTTATGTTGTTATTGTCACACTAATTGTTTGGTTTAAAATTTAGTTAGATAATTGCATACCATTTACTTTTATAACCATTGTAATCTAACTATTTACTAATTAGTTTTTATCTTACATCCCCTAATATTATTTATATATTTTAAACTACATAGAAGCACGTGGCAACACTTTGTATACCCTGCAGTTTTTGTGTTTTGCATTTCTTTTGTATGATTCTTTTAATAGTTTTGTTTTAAAGTCGTTACATTACAATTGCATGACTTTTAAATTATTTTATGTATAGCTATAGCTATTGCATAAGCTTAGTTAACGACATTCCGCCTAGTACTAAAAACGTGAACTTGAGTTATTTTGCAAATTTTTTTTCTTGCAACTCATCTGTTTTTTTCTAAAGTTGTAAATGAGCATAATACGTGATTAAATATCATTAAGATTTGTGCTGACTCTAACTTAAGGAGAGTATAAAAAGTAACTGATAAATAGGATTTTCTAAACAGTAGTATAAAGATAATGGTAAAGTATATATAAAGAAAAAGTAAATAGAGTAATTTTTCGTCTTAAATATGAATTTGTAGCTTAGCTCTAAATGGTAGCTATAGACTAATGTATTTGTGTCAATTATGGTCTGACTCACGGACTATATGACTTAAGTAACAGTATGAATTTAAAAAATTTTTAAATTTTGTTTGAAAAAGCTAAATAAAAATGTAAGTTTTAATGCAGTAGCTTAAAGTCGTCTTATGGAGGTTTTTGCTAATAATAAAACGCATTCTACCAATTTTTCTATAAGGAAATATGATTAATAAGCAATGAAGTTCTTAAATACGTAGTTTTTTACAAAAGTGTGTATCTTATGGATAGACGTCTGGATCTCAGAGACTATTGGCCGAGAAGCATCGAATTTTGTTCAGAATGTAAATAGATAGATCATAGATAGATAAATAAATAGATGAGGATGGATTTTAAAATTTTGAAACTTTTCCCACAGTGACTTTGTACAAGTATAAGAAGACATGTTATACATTTCATCACAATTGCTTAATTAACAAAAAAGTTTTTTGTATATAATTTTCTAACATTATTCAACTTATGGTAATAAAAACAACCTTTATGCTAGGCAGTTAGCAGTCAAGCAGCTCGACTTCTTCTTGCCACTTGTCTCGTCTGTCCGCTTCTCTCCGCTTCTCTGTGCCCTCTTGCTGTCCTGCTCTTTGCCATTTTGTCCAACATTTCATGGACTTTTTTGCTGCATTTAACTCACGAAACGTCCAACCATTTTCAGTTGCAGTTCCGAGCTTCGTCGAGAAAGTTCAGCGGATTTTTTTGTGAGCACTTTGTTTTCGGTTTGCCTTTTGGGTTGGGTTTGGGTTCGTGGACATAACTCAAAAAAAAACTCTCACTTGTTTAATTATCAAAGACTCTGATTGTGTTGTTGGCGCTTTCTTTTTGTGCGATATTTGTTTATATTGTGTATATATATTTTTTTTTTAAAAATGTTTACAAAACGCGCCAATCTTCTGAAAGGTAACCACAATAATAATAACAACAACAACAACAGCGCAACAAAATGCTGTTTGTTAAATCATGAAAAATGCAGCGATTTGGTGAGTTTTTATTTTTTTTATTTTCTTTCTTCTCTCTCTGAAAGTAAACAATTTCACATCACTTCGTGCCGATATTCACATTAACAGGTCATGTCATTGAGATCTTTCTTGGAAATTCACCGCTTAAGAGTTTTGTATACACACATTGGAAGATCATTTATTTTACTTTTATTTGGTTGATTTAGAAATAAATGCTATGCATATACATATATATAATAGAGCACTGCATGAGTCTACTATATATTATATAAATAGTGTATACCTATGTAGTATATAAATCAATTTATGATCATAACTATAAAATGATTCGTTCAGCTTGTTAATGTCTTCATTATAATAGAACAGTGCAATGAAAAATTTTAGCAGCTGTGAAAAGTTTATTATAATACTCTTGCAGAGGGTATTATGCTGTTGTGACGAATTTTGTAACGCTTTGATGGAATCGTTGATCAGTATTAACAGCCGAATCGATATAGCCATGTCTATCTCCACGGAGTTCGTATGCTAAAATTTGACTGATCGGATTACTATATAGGAAATAGGAATAATCGGTACTTTTAACCAAAGTTTGTTTTAAATACCAGTAAACTAATTTTATGCCACATCGGATTACTACATAATAAGAACAATGGGTTAGATATACTTAGTAGTATGAAATGTAGTGTTATTTTATACAGGGCACTGCTAGGATATCAAATCTTTAGCATACTAAAGATAACCTTTTTCTTATTTAAATTATTTTTCAAGTCTGCAAAGCTACTAAATTTTTAAGCTCTTCGATTTTGGTTAAATGTTATTTACAACCACTGAACCAAGCTTTAGTTTCTAAACTTAGTTTCATTTAATAAAATCTAATTTACTTTCGAAATAATTTTCTACTTTACGCCAGACGTCACTGTTCTTGGATATGCAGAATTCATCTCTTCTCCAAACGGAGTACTTCACTATCGTTCTGTCTCGCTCTTTGATGCACTTTTCACTAGTTATTTAAAGTAATATCGTATATTAATAAAAGTTCAAATTTATTCATAGAACGAATTTTTTTGTAATAATTCGTGGAAATTGACAATCTTTTATTTGTTTATAATTTCAAAAAAATGGAATTTTTTTTTTTAATACCACCTTTACTATTCCTGGTAATCATATTCGAAACCTAATTTCTTAACGTGCTACATTAATTTTCTATTATTATTAGTTAATAATCTAAAAATAGTTAAAGCATCTTGCCTAACACTGTTAGTTCGAGTGACTTAGAATATCTTCTATGAAGCAGGTTATTAATTAAAAACAAAAACACAGTGCAAAAACAAAAAACAAAAAGATAGTCCAGAGAAGCACACACACACTCTCTGGCATACAGTAAAAACAACTGTTGATGTTTGTTTGGCTTGAAAGATAGACTGTAAACGATCTGTCAACCAGAAGAAGAGAGAGCGGCTCAAGCAGTTGAGAGACGATTTAACTTACGCGCTCTCACGGGCTCAATGCCAAGCGCAGTCTTGTGCTCTCTCTCTTGCTCTCTTAATGGCTTTTGTAGCTGAGGTCGCCTTATAATACGGTAAATATTATTGAAACTTTCAGTTCGCTTTCAACTCTCGTTGCGTGCGTCAATCGAAACACAAGCGAATCGTTATCGCATTTTCTCTCGCTCTGTTATTATTTAACAGAATTTAACTAATTGCTATACGTGCCAAGTGCGAAAAATAAATAAAATAAAACTATAAATAGTTAAGGATAACTAATAGCCACACTAAAAATGCCCAATCCACCAATTGGCTTTTATCCGCACATCAAAAGGAGGGTACGATTATAACACTTGCTCTGCCAAACTAGTGCAAAATAAAAAAAAATAACAACTCTGCGTTACAAATAACAGTCTATAAACAGACTGGCTCTAAGTGTATCTTGACCCAGAAACATTTTCAACTGTCTGTCGATTTGTATTGGAGAACTGAATTTCATAGAAATATTTTTGAATTGAACTAAATTCTCGACTCTACCATTGTTTTTCCCTCGAGTGGCCCTATATCATATTTTGCTTTGCTATAAATGGGATATTATTATCTCATATTTTCCCTCGGGGTAATGCCATTTGCGATCTTTCACACAAGACTTGACGTCGTCATGCCTTTGACAAAAGGGTCAACAAACTGTGCAGATTCAGCAAATTGAATAGCAATAACTTAACGTGGTTGAAAATCGCTTTAGGGTCAAAAGCGCGGCTCAAAGAAGTGTAAGCCAAAACCGTAGGCGCTTTTTGTTTTTGTGCCACCATCTTGCCATAAATATTAATTTATGTTAATATTGGAAAAAAATAAAGAAATGAACAAAACTTAGCTTAAAGCATCTGTTTAATTCTTTATTTAATTATTGTTTTGATGTTGGATTTTTTCCAGTGCCTTCAAGTGGCAACCAATGTTACGGAACAGAAGCATCATGTTACCCGAGAGACGCGTGGTCGCAATTTGGGTCTCTGCCGTGGCTTTAGAGGCTGCACAGTCTGGTTAACCGGTGAGTACTATTTCAAAGAAATATTTTTAACTCTATTAGTTTCAATAGTTATGATTAATTTGTATATAGGGGAACAGCTTATGATAGCTAGTTAAATTCAGAGTTGAGAGCTTAAGATTTGATACCGTACATTCATAAAATACTATAATAACAATTTATTTAATAAAATTACTAACAAAATTTATAGCTTCAGATTTAAAACTGTTTTGATGTAAAATATATATGTAAATACAAACTGGAGAAAACTATCTTTGATACTCTACTAGATGGAATTATAAAATTGTATACGTAGAATCTTAGTAGAAAATAATAGTTGGAAACAAAGAGCCATTTTTAAACTTTCCTTAGTATATTTAAAAACGAGTTATATTAATTTATGGAAGTACAATATAGAAAATAATTAAATATTTTGCAGTATAAACAACAGACTAAGACGTTGGATAATTATAAATGTTTAAAAAATACGTCAGAATTAATGAAAATTTTAAATCGACTGGATAAATGAGAAAGATTAACACAGTGTAGAGATCTTAAAAACTAGAAAATAAACAACTCAAAGATAAATATATAGATAATAGGAGAAAAGATTATGAAAAAGTTAGAAACTAAAACATTTGCAATCTGTGAGAGAATTAATTAAATAAATACAAAAATGAATTGCAATTTCAATATTAATACAATTTTCTACACTGATAAAAAGAAAAATGTTTAAAAAATAAGAATTTTCTTTAAACAATTTTTCCTTAAAAAGAGATAGTGATGTTAAGATCACAAAACACATGAAAGTATTCCAAAATTTAGAGGAATTCTTGCATGAATTTTTGATTTAATTAATTAATTACTATTAATATTATAATTATAATTATTATTATTATAATTATTATTATTATTATTATTATTTTTATTATTATTATTATTATTTTAGTAGTGGTAAGGCGAACTTTTCTAAAATATTCTAGTCCGATTCAATTTTGCAACGCCAAAGCTATTTAGGAATTATAGAATATATTTTCTTGACAATTTTTCCATTTGTTTATGTATAAATCCGTTTTAAAGATATATATATACTTTACGATCTAATTGACAGGTCTCAGTGGTGCTGGCAAAACATCCATAGCCTTTGAGTTGGAGGCGTATTTGGTGTCCAGAGGAATACCGGCCTATGGTCTGGATGGTGATAACATACGTACGGGTCTGAACAAGAATCTGGGCTTTACGCCCGCCGATCGCGAGGAGAACATACGTCGGGTGGGTGAAGTGGCCAAATTGTTTGCGGACAGTGGAGTGGTGTCCATTTGCAGTTTTGTGTCGCCTTTTGCGGATGATCGGGAGATGGCGAGGAAGATACACAAGGATGCGGGTCTGAAGTTCTACGAAATCTTTGTGGATACATCGTTGGATGTGTGCGAGGCACGGGATGTGAAGGGACTGTACAAGAAGGCACGTGAGGGTGTCATCAAGGGATTCACGGGCATTACACAGGAATACGAGCGTCCACAGAATCCGGAATTGGTGGTGAGCACAGCGGGTTATACGGTGAGGGAGTCAACGCAGCTACTGGTGACACTGTTGGAGCAGGAGGGCATCATACCACGCTCACTGCGCGACGTGGATCTGCTGCCCGAGCTGTATCCGAGTGAAGCCAGCGAAGCGGATGCACTGCGTCATGAGGCTGAATCACTGCCAGCGCTGTCCATTAGCACCGTGGAACTGCAGTGGGTGCAGGTGCTATCCGAGGGTTGGGCTTATCCACTGCGTGGCTTTATGCGTGAGGATGAGTATCTGCAGACCTTGCACTTTAACACCCTGCAGAGTGGTCTGGATGTTTCCTATCGCGAGAATCACTCGGTGCCCATTGTGCTGAGTGTCAGTGCCGCGGACAAGCAGCGGCTGGAGGATGTGTCCGCTCTGACGCTTCAATACGAGGGTAAGGCAGTGGCCATACTCCGTCGTCCCGAATTCTACTATCAGCGCAAGGAGGAACGCCTCTGCCGTCAGTTTGGCACCAGCAATCCCAATCATCCGTACAGCAAACAGGTGCTGGACTCCGGCGAGTATCTGGTTGGCGGTGAACTGGCGGTGATTGAACGCATCCGTTGGCTCGATGGTCTGGATCAGTATCGCTTGACGCCCAATGAGCTGCGCGGTCGCTTCAAGGAGCTCAATGCGGATGCCATTTTTGCCTTTCAGCTGCGCAATCCCATTCACAATGGACATGCTCTGCTCATGCAGGACACCAAGCGTCAGCTGTTGGAGCGCGGCTTCAAGCAACCGGTGCTTCTACTGCATCCCCTGGGCGGCTGGACCAAGGATGATGATGTGCCGCTTCAGGTGCGCATGGCCCAGCATCAGGCGGTGCTCGATGCGGGTGTTTTGCGGCGCGAGGACACTGTGCTGGCCATTTTCCCCTCGCCCATGATGTACGCCGGCCCGACGGAGGTGCAGTGGCATGCCAAGGCACGCATGAATGCCGGCGCCAACTTTTATATAGTGGGTCGCGATCCAGCTGGCATGCCGCATCCCGACAAGCAGGCCTATCCCGATGGCAATCTCTACGATGCCACACACGGTGCACGAGTGCTCAAAATGGCCCAGGGACTGGACAGCATGGAGGTGGGTTAAGCTTCTTGATATACGCACAAGTTACTTGAATTAATTGCTACTCCTTACCCACTTTAGATACTGCCATTCCGTGTGGCTGCCTATGATAAGACTGCCAGCAAAATGGCCTTCTTTGAGCCGCAGCGCAAGGAGGATTTTGAGTTCATATCGGGCACCAAAATGCGCACCTTGGCCAAAACGGGCGTTAGTCCGCCCGATGGCTTCATGGAGCCGCATGCTTGGAAAATACTCGCCACATACTATCAGAATCTGCCGCAGGCGTAACCCACACCCACGGGCTGAGATGCAGATCAGTTCAGTTCAATGCAGCACAAGCAACACTAGAGTGCAATTCGCTTAGCTTTTATACAGATTTCCACAATAGAGAAGAAGAAAACCCACTTCCATCTATCTTAACTAACTATCCAACTGTATCTTACTTAGCAAATTCAACTTGTATCTATACCTTGTCTAACGTCCAACCCACATAGCATTTTATGAAACTTCTGATCATATTTAAATCTCTTTCGATTTCAAACACTCGAAAAGGACTCGAATCTGATCAGAAATTTCATAAAATGCTATGGGGGAATTTTTATGTATGTTTGTATAGTGTATGTGTCTGTCTGTGTGTGTGTGTGTGTGTATGTTATTTTTATCTGATTGTTCCAATACCTAATATTATTAATTGTATTTACATTTTAAGCTATTCAATTCTCTGTTTAACTGTTTAAGCCAATGCAATTTTCTTCTAATTAAGCATTTACTTAATTATTATCTGAATTATATTTGTACGAAGATAAATCCAACTTTTGACCAAGTATTTCAATCAAATGTTTTCTGTTGACCTACAAATATAACTGTACTTATTCTACTTAGCATGTAAGTTCGATTGAGATAACTACAAAAGTAACAAAACTTCTACTAAACAGCGAATTCAACCGATTGTTGTTCCTATGGCAGCTATGCGATATATTTGTTTAATTATAACAAAATTTGGTCAGATTATAAAAATAGAGAGGAAATACACAATTTTTGCATGAAATTACTCATTTTTTTAGTTTAAGCGGTTTTTAATTGTTTGTTTTTTAATTTTGGGTAATCAAGAAGCTGATATTCTTAACAAAACTTGATCTGCCATATACAACATAAAAATATGTGTATAAGGCTAGTATAGCCTTTCCGCTGCTTTTGATGCTGATTTGGAAAATATGACTATGCTTTATAAGAAAATTGTTCAAAAAACTTGATCTGCGTACATATTATAAACAAAATTTCTTATCTAAGTCTTATACAGTTTTTGAGATCCTAGTATACATACATAAGTCTATAATCTGCTGTTGACGCTAAGTTTGTGTATGAGACAATGGGGATGTCTTTATTAAAAATATTAAAAAATTTAGTTATCAAATTGGTATCAGTAATTCATCAGTAATAATGTCCATGCAATTTTGTCTGTAAATTAAAACACCGCAATTGGGAATTTTTCTTTAAAATGATAAAATTTCAACTAACATAGCAGTAATAACTATGGAACATACTATTGTTAAGTAAATATTTCTTAAATTTTTTTATAAATTAAAAAAATCTTATTGATAAACCCCCGTTAAGACTATGCCGTGGGTGCAAATCATAAAAAAAACCCTGAGCGAAAGCAAAGGTTAGAATAAGACTGATAAGACATTTTGGTACAAAAAAAAAATGATAATCAAGGAAATGACAGCATTTAGAAATATCAAATATTCTTCAAGTTGACAAAATACTTTGATTTTAGCAAGATAAATCAATTTGTTCTTGTCTGTAGAGTAAAACACTTTTGAAATGCGCTTGATTTTGCTGTTGCTTTTGGCGGGAGTTGCTATAAAAACGTCTTTGGCTAGTAAGGTGTCCCGAGGGCAAAGAAGTGGACGGATAAACCATACACCCGATAAGAGCTAAATTTGCTTCCTACATTTCGGTTTTAATTATCAGGTGGCACATCTATGGGGATACCGTTGTAGGTAAACTTTTATGTGACCAGCATTGATGATTCCAAATGGATGAAGTCAGATGACTTTCAAGATAACTCTAAATCAATGACAGCGCAGACTCTGAATCCGCTGTACGATAATGATAACATTTTGCTAGAAGCCTGCAAAGATGTGTTTCCGAATGGCATTACATTCGCGAAGGCCGTAATAGCCTCAGATGGCGAGACAGGCATGTGATTAAATGAACTCGATTCCTGGCTGTCCTGCAGTGTCGGAGTGTTCTCATCCATATCACGACAGAATAGATGCAAGGCGTGCACAACATCTGCTCTGCCTCACACTTGATGCTCAGGGAGTGGACAAGGTGGGCCAAATCATTCTACCAAATGATTGTAGATATGCACTTTCACTATAAACGCAATCCGTTGGGTTCAGGTAAGTTTCCCAATCTCCAACGTGCCATGGATCAAAACTGGCTAAGAGATGATATCAATAAAAATTAAGTGAAACTACACACATCGAATAACGAGAAGTTAAAGATATTTGCCAGGATCAATCAAGCAGCTCTATCGTGATATTGTTGCTCCCGCTCTGTATTCGAATCAATATTTGTAGCTACACCTCGCCGTGAAGAACTAAAATTACATTTTCCACGGACTGCAGTGGTGCTCTTAAGATCAACAACACAAAAGTACTGATGTGGGATAGTAAGTCTAAATTTATATCTGCCTGGGAGGATGAATCCAAATGGCCTGTAACCAAGGAAGCTTGATTCACGCAACTAGGTAAACGCTTCTTTGGCAGCGACTGGATCTGCGTTGGGGATCTAAATCGTTGGTCGGAGCACTTAAGTCGAGGTTTTTATAACATGCACTCCAACGCATAAAATAATAACCTTAAAAGCTGGCCATATCTTATTATTAACTATTTCTTTAGAATCGGTTTACAACTTAATTGAAGTTTAAAAGAGAAATTACATAACTGACTTGAATAATAAATAAAGAATGCTTTCTTGCACATGATTTATTATATAAAATTGTATACGTTTAATAATTAATATTACAAGTACATACATACATATATAATTAATTAATTAATTAATATCAAATATGCCTTTAGATTTAGTTACCAATTAATTTCACAATATGTATTTTACTGCTCTCTGCATTTGCTGAATTTATTCATCTTGTTGTAGTTATTGATTTTAATGTTTATTGCATAATGCGCATTTCGGTTTTCGTTTTCAATTTGTTATTCATTACTCTTGCCACTACTAATCACGCAATTATTATTATTAATAATATTCATGTTTATTCATTTGATTATAATGGTTTGTTTATTGACAATGCCCAGTGTGTGTACAGTACTATACTATATATGGAGAAGCACCCGCAGTTATGACAACTAATTTCCCGATAACTAAATGAACCAAATGTTATATATGAGATTATTGTGCGTTCTGAATTTAATTTAAAGGGATTTGCATGAGTTTTGCTTGGAAAGAAATGAACTGAATTAATTTAAATGTTGTATTAGAATGCAAACGAAATTACAAATATATATAAAGTATATATGCCTATATATATATTTATTTGCTAATTTATTAATTTATTTGTTATGTCATTGTTTTACAAATTGTGAACAACCATGGCTGCTAATATTTCGTGCTACAGAAAAAAATTTATTTATAAATTATACATAATAAAAATATATAGAAAAGCTCTCTACTATCTCAATCTCCATCTCTTTCTCAGTCACAGGAGCAGCGGCGTTGGAGCAGAGGTCAGAGGTCGGGGCGCAGCGGAGTGTTGGGTGGTGTTGTGGTTGGGGCGGGCGGTCTGTCGGATGGTCATTGGTTAATCCTCACAAATAGTCGTGTCAGTTATTTAAACTTGCTCTGTATGCATAAATATTTACGTACGCCATGTGGTCATGTCACAGGTTTTGCAAATACAAATTAATAGCAGTACTATTATTATTGTTACTGTTATTGTTATTATTATTATTAATATTCTTATTAATCCATTATCTCGCATATTCAAAGGAGTTGTTTTGTTGCTGTTGTTGTTGTTGTTGGGAACTTAACAGGAGTTAAGAAAACTACTACCACATACATTATCATAATTATTACCACCATGCCGCATCAGTGCCACGCGCACATTGCCACGTCAAAGCAGACTGCACCGCGACAACCAACTGTCCTTTGGCCGACTTTCTGTTAGCTTCAGTTGATGTCCTCCCTTGGGTGGATTGTTCGCTTCCTATATAAGAAAAGGAAACCATTGTAATTAGCTTCTTAAAGCAAAGCTTTTTCCCATTTACCATTCGCTTTTCCGTTTTCGCTTTAATGTCGCTGGCGAGTGTGAGAAAAGCCTCTTCCACATTGATGCTGGCTTTCGCAGATGTCTCCATGAATTTGATCCCATATTCAATAGCCAATTGTTCCCCGCGTTCCTTTGAAACCTGTCGATACATATAGAATATATTTAAACAGTCTGGTATGTGATAAACATATATTAATCGCCTACCTGTCTCTTATCATTCAGTTCACATTTGTTACCCAGCAGCATTTTCTCCACATCAGCGGCAGCATTTTCTTCGATATTTCGTATCCAATTTTTAATATTTTCAAATGACTTCTCCTGTGTTATGTCATAGACAAGCATAATACCCATGGCACCTCTGTAATACGCCGTGGTAATTGTACGGAATCGTTCCTGGCCGGCAGTGTCCCTAGAAAATTTTAAATTAATTAGTTAAAGTTGTTTAAATTGTTGTTTAGGGTTTGTTAGCTTTACTTACCATATTTGCAATTTGATTTTCTTGTTATCCAATTCAATTGTTCTAATTTTAAAATCGATACCTGTGAATAGAGATAGAAGAAACGGCACGTGATAAGCATTTTATAACAACAAATTAATTAAGATACATTTTGGCAATAACAACGACCTGCATGACGTATCCACATACACATGTATCAAAGAGAGCGAGAAAGAGATTGAAAGAGCGCTTAAAGAGAGCGCAAAGACATCTGTTTGAGAAATACGCAATTGATTCGAAACGTTGTCGTCGAAAAGTAAATAACCCAAATTGGAATTAGTGCAGGGAAATGTGCCAAATGGTCGTACATACATATTTATAAATAGACAAATTGCTGAGCTCGTAGCATAATACATTGTGGATTTGTGGATTGTCTCTGTTGCGATTGCTGTCTTGATGCTGCGACTGCGGCTGCGGCTGACCGAGTAAAGAGAAACGCTAAACTTATCAGTCTTTGCGTCTACAGCTGGAAATTAGTCTCAGCAATAAACAGATTATAGTTCAATGACACAAGCTTACATATTACACAAGATATGTTTATTTTACATTTCAGCAATTTGGAAGCTGCTTAATTGTGCAACTTGCCATGTTAGTTTATAGCAGAGTTGGTTTGATTTTGAACTGTTTACGGAAGAAACAATTTCAACTGCTTTCAGTTAAAAGTATAGCAATTGCTCCTGTTCTAGTAGTAAAAGTAGTTATAATAAACAAGAAAGAAATTGTCAGTCGGGCATGCCGACCGTGTAATACCCTCTGAGCTTCGTTTCTAAGTATATGAGTTCATTTTGGACTGCTTACAAGCAGTGCACCGCTTAAATTTTATACACACAAGCAGTGCACTGAGTGAGTTTTTAATACACAAGCACTGCTTGTGCACTGCTTGTCAACACTGCAGCGTAAACGAAAGCAGTGCACTGCTACTGCGATAAAAATATAAGTTTTCATGAGAAAATTTTTTAATTATAGTCCGATTTTAATGAAATTTTCACAATCGTTTGATATTATTTGTCTGCAGGTATATACTAAGTAACAACACTATACGTTAAGAAATAAGTGAGCCAGCGGCATGCAAAGTTACAACGCAATTGTGGGCGAAGGGGGCGTGGCATCCAATATATTTTGATGGCATTATATTTATATTGCAAACAGCAACCTGCATGCCAAAATTGGTGTCCCTAGGTATTATAGTTACCGATATATTCACCAAAAACATGTATTTTTTCCGAGGTATGTCTGGTTTTTCGCTTATTGTGGGCGAATGGGGCGTGGCATCAAAAAAAAAAAGATTCTTGTATTGCCTGACTAAATATGTGATCGATACTGACTAAAACGGATATTGTAGCTCTTACCATCTCTGAGATCTGTTTGTTCATACGGACAGACGGACAGACGGACAGACGGACAGACGGACAGACGCACAGACGGACAGACGGACATGGCTATATCGACTCGGCTTGTGATGCTGATCAAGAATATATATACTTTATGGGGTCGGAAACGCCTCCTTCTGCCCGTTACATACTTCTGACAAACCCAATATACCCCTCAGAGGGTATAAAAAACTATATAATAAGAAATAAGTGAATCGCAGGCATGCAAAGTTACAAAGAAGTTGTGATTTTTGTGGGCGAAGGAGGCGTGGCATCCAAAAACTTTTGATGGCATTGTCTTTATATTGCAAATAGCAACCTGCGTGCCAAAATTGATGACTCTAGGTGTTATAGTTACCGAGATATTCGGCAAAAACATGTATTTTTTCCGAGGTATGTCTGGTTTTTCGCTAATTGTGGGCGAATGGGGCGTGGCACCAAAAAAAGGAAACAAACTTGTATTGACTGACTAAATATGTGATCGATACTGACCAAGTTTGAACTTGTAGCTCTTACCATCTCTGAGATCTGTTTGTTCATACGGACAGACGCACAGACAGACAGACAGACAGACGGACAGACGGACAGACGGACAGACGGACAGACGGACATGGCTATATCGACTCGGCTGTTGATGCTGATCAAGAATATATATACTTTATGGGGTCGGAAACGCCTCCTTCTGCCTGTTACATACTTCTGACAAACCCAATATACCCCTCAGAGGGTATAAAAATACATTCAAAATTGTAGATCCTATCTTTTAAATAATCTTATTCAATTCTTTTAAATAAAAATTATTCAAATTAGTTTCAAAAAAAGCTATAACTATGGGTAATACAAAAAAAATTACATATTTATCTTTTTGGGATCTACGTGACGTTTCAAAAATAAATTAATTTTATATCATATTCATATGAGCATTCAGGAATTAAAAATTCGGATAATTATATGTTACAAACAAATATTTATTAGATTTTGTCTTCACTTTTTCTTAATTTCGCTATTTTGTTGCTTATTTTGGAGTTGGCAACACTGAACTGAACAAAACAAACAATAATGGAACTGAAAAACAACTACTATTGAATTCTTAAATGATCGTTTCGTTCAATCAGCAAGAATGGTTCAAATATATGCGTCAATTGAACTAAGATGCACAACTCTTGTAGAAAGACATCATATTATGTCTATTGGCAACCCTGTTTATCAACATTTCATTTCTTGCGCTCTTGCTCTTTAATGGTCGCCTCTGTTTTTGCAGTTTAAACTGCGTCCTTGTCTTCAGCACAACAACAACAACAATAATAATGACAAATGGCATTGCAGAGAGCACAAGAAAAAGAGAGCATTTCAAATGAGTCACATATTTGTGTGTGTGACAGCTGAGCAGCTGAGCCAAGAGGCTAGTTTAAGAGAGTGGGCATGAGTCTTGGTGCGATTGCGATTGTGATTGCTGCCCGGCGGCGGCGGCGTCATAATTAATTAAAAATAATTTCATAGAGAGTGAGAGCGAAAAAAAAAAGCAAACGAGAGAGAGCGAAAGATACGAAGAGCGAACGATGTTGATTACTTTGAGGATGGATGACTCGTTGACTCGCTGATGATGATGTATGCACTTTGAAATGTTTCGACGACTCTTGGTCGCTGGGTGTCGCTCAAGTATTTTTTGTATGGAAATGGTAGACAGTATGGAGAATGGTGATAACAATACACTTACCTATTGTGGATATAAACGTTGTATTAAACGCATCCTCTGAGAATCGAAACAATATGCATGTTTTGCCAACGCCAGAGTCACCGATTAGCAGCAATTTGAACAGGTAATCGTACGTTTTGGCCATTATAATCTGTTTCTGTTTCTGTTTCTGTTTCTGTTTTGTGTTGTTGTAGTTGTTGTTGTTGTTTTGTTTAAATCACAGTTGTGTGCTTTGATTTGTGCCACAATCTTAATAAAGCTGCAGTTCTCAATGCTCCTCTCTCACTCACTCACACACACTTCTGCTTGAGAATTTCCTTTTTGGTGTTATCGTGTCCACGTCGATAACTGCCGCTGTTTTGTGTGTCGGGTTGTCGGGTTCTCGTTTATATGGCGGTGGTTGGTAATCAGTGGTTTTCGATTATTATTACACACTACACTATACACTAATGTTTAATGCTAATGTCGGCGATTAAGTTGCTGTAAGTTAATGCAGCTGCTGTGCGGGTATATGTATATATTTTAATTTATATGTAGGTTTTGGTATGTATAAAAAATTCATAGACGTAACCACATACAGCAGACACAAACAAACACACACGCAAGCAAGCACGCACAGTATTTTTTTTTTCTCTTCTTTTCAGCTCTGACTCTGGTTTTCTTTTGTGTGTTTGTGTGTGTGTGTGTGTTGTCGATTCGAGCCTGTCAAAAAAATGGCGACGTACTTTTAAACACTTTAAATTGCAATCACACAAGGGAACGCGCGTTCTTTTGCAATTATACGTGCTGCACTCGCAATTGTGTGTAGTGTGTTGTTGTTGGTTACACGTAAAAATTACGCTTAATTATTGCTTTCTAATTACGCCCGTACAATAAATGATTGGCTCGCTGCAGTGTTGTGTAGTGCGCGAAACGAAACGACTTATCGATAAACAGTGCTGTACAACGGCAAAGGTGACTATGTCTAACAGCTGTTTTGACCTGTTTTGCTTGTAACAAAAAACAGCTGCTTATTTTTCTAATGGCACGAATTGACAGTATTTTTTATAACGCCAACACGGTCACACTGTTCCACTGATAGTCCAAAAAATATAAGCGAACGCGAAACTTGTAAAGCAATGAAAGTGTGACACAAAAAGAAAAACACAAAATCAACTTTATTTACAAATCAACCAAAAACAAAATTGTGCATTATTGCATGCATATGTATGTATGATTCGTGTGGTGTCTGTGATCTACTCTCAAGGCCCGGCAACGGCAATAAGAAAACATAAACAAATGTGAGAAGTGAAGTCACAAGACGGAGACGACGACGACGACGACGACGACGCCAGAAGCAGCAGCAGCAGCACTCAAGAATTTGCTGTCGTCGCACAGCCAATAATGGGTACAAAAGAATCCAAGCATGCTTGCATCAGTTACGAGGATGCAGTCAAACGTGGTATGTGTTAACCTTCAAATTCTAGCAGCAGCAGCAGTGCCTTTTGCCCAATAAGAACACAAAAAAAAAATGGGTCATACTACAACAACGTCAGTCAGTTTCTAGAACAAAAACAATAATAGTATGCACAAATACAGGTGTAGTTGCGCTTTATCGATTCTGTTGTTGTTTCCATTTCCTCCCATTCCTCATTCCCATTCCTATTTCTTGCTTCATGCTCTTTTATTGCTGCTGCTGCTGCTGCTCTGCTGGACTAAGTTAATTCTTTTCATTTTCACTTCATATTCTTTAGCTTTTGGTTATATTGTGTGC
Organism: Drosophila tripunctata; assembly: GCA_035047385.1. Lineage (NCBI taxonomy): Eukaryota > Metazoa > Arthropoda > Insecta > Diptera > Drosophilidae > Drosophila > Drosophila tripunctata. The sequence continues at coordinate 177,395 of JAWNPS010000179.1, forward strand.
AAATTTCAGCATTGCGAGCCTCTTTGTGTGTGTGTATGAGTATTTGCGTCGTCGCGTATAGTGACGTCACAATAGAAAAGCGCAGCAGCCGCGTTTTTTTTTCGCAACACAGGAGGGGGGCGGGACAAAACAAAGAGAAGACAATCAAATAGAAACAGTTAATATTTTGCTTGCTGTTGCTATTGTTGTTGTTTTAATATATGTATGCTTGTGTGTACCTACGATGACGTCTGCTTAGGCGTTACTTTAGTGCTTGTTGTTGTTCTTGTTGTCGTTTCCTTGTTTCGCTTTTTTCTTCGTACTTTGCATCGGCATTCATCTCGCTACTGTTCTTGTTGTTGTGTCATTTTATGACCAACCGCGAAGGTAAAGAAAACGAGCGTTGCTGATAAGATGCCCCGTCTATATTTGTACCTGTTCTCCCCAGTTGCTTTGGTCACCCAGGTGCTTGCTGCTTGGGAGTCGCTTGTTAGCAGCACACACAACGGAACGCAACGCAACGGACCGGTTTACGTCGCGACAACAAAAGCTGCATGCATTTTGCAATATTCCTATCTCTGTCTCTCTCTCTCGCTCTCTCTAGCTCTCTGTGTTCCCTTTTGAACTACAGCAGTGTGTCCAGTGCAGAAATGTCTGTCAATGCAGTTAGCATAAAACAGCAACAACAATAACAACAACAACAACTCTGCAATGAAATTCTTATTGTCGCGTGACGTCGCATAATTGTTGTATGTAAATACAGTAGTTTGCAATCGCAAAAAAATATTCCGCATTGCTTGTTCATGCTTAATTTGTGATTATGAATTGCTTGCAAATATTTAACCTGAGAAACCAACCAACATCCACCCACCCACTGCTCACCCTCCCCTTCAATCGGTTTGAACGCCATTTAAAATTGACAGTTAATTGATTACGTGTTTACTGCTTAGCGGCTTTATTTGTTATTGTTATTTGTTTGGGGACACAAAAGTTGTAATCATACAAAAATATATAAACAATTAGGTTTTGGTAAAATATTATTATTATTATTATTATTATTATTGTTATTATTATTATTATTATTATTATTATTATTATTATTATTATTATTATTATTATTATTATTATTATTATTATTATTATTATTATTATTATTATTATTATTATTATTATTATTATTATTATTATTATTATTATTATTATTATTATTATTATTATTATTACTATTATTATTATTATTATTGCAAGTGATTAGTGCTGCTAGGAATTAGCTAGATTTATTGACAAAATTTGCTAGAAACTGCTAAACATAATTTGTAAATATTATACAACACTATTTTTACATCTGCAGACTTTTGGATTATAGATAACAAGTAAATTTATATTGCAGAAAGTTGTTACTGCTTTTTAACGTAGCTAAATCTAGCTAAAAATCAGAAAAAATTGCAAAAAAAAATTTTAATAATATAAACAATTATACTTAATTAAATAAAAATAATTTTTAATAGTATTTTAACATACTTGAATATTGCAAGTGATTAGTGCTGCCAGAAAAAAAGTAGATTAAAACAACAAAAAAGGAATACATTTTTAATCATAAAATATAAATAATTTTGATTTACTAAAACATAAATTTAAGAATACTATATATATTTAATGGCAACAGATTATTAATCATTACTTAGTATTGCTGGAAAAAAGGCAGAATACAAAAAATTGGGTAGAAATAGCTAAACATAATAGTTAAAAAAAATCCATACAATATTACACTTTTAATATAGCTAAAATTCTGTTAAATTATTTTCTAGATTTCTACTAGTAGTTAGACACTGCTTACGAACGTACAAATTAGTAATCTTTTAAGATTGTCGAGTGCGCGTACTTATTGCCTTAAAGTTATACAAATGCTTATCAGTAGATTAGTTTACAAAGAAAAATATAAATGGCTTCAAAAGTTAGTTTAAATTTGATAAAAATTGCGTATACGTATATTTATGATCTGTATACAAAATTCGCATTAGATGAGTTGAGTGTGAAATCGCAAGATTATAAAACGTGCCTGGAGTTCCCCTACAATTTTTTTTTTTAAATTTGGATAAACCCAATGAGTTATAAGCCCATCCATTTTAAACAAGTCTCTAATCCCCCTGCTCGTCTCTCTTCTTTAACTCAACAGTTAGCGATGCGGAGCTGAGACGTCTGAAAGATGCCTTCAAGAAGTCAGCTGGAGTTGGACGTCTCTATCTCAGTCGCAATGCATTCCAGCAGGATGTGCTGTGCGAGGGTGTTCCGCCAAAGATCACGGACATGTTGTATGCCGCCTGTGGTGGCACCCAGCGTGGCATATCCTTTAAGGATCTGCTCTGCGGACTGGTGCTAATCACAGGCGGCAGTCAGGAGGAGAAAACCAAGTAAAGCAATGTGAAATATATTTGATTATACATTTGTAATACTTACGAATGCTTTGTTTTATTAGATTTCTATGGAACTTGTACTGTAACGATGCTGGCACCTATATCATTAAATCGGATTATGTGCGTAATGTCAATCTGGCGCCCTTCGAGAGCGTCTCCTTGTTTGCCCAGAGCGAACGGGCCAACTTTGAACAGTTCCAGGATTGGATAATCAAGCATAGGAATGCCACAGTTCTGTCCAAATGGCTGCTGTCTGAGAATTGTGTTAGTCTCACCTCGGAGCTGGAGACTCCCACTTTTTATCAGAGTTTAGCCGGCGTTACGCATCTGGAGGAGAAGGTAATTAAATGATTCAGCAGCTGATAATATAAGTAACGAAATAGTTAACATTGCGAGTGAGTTGTATACTCAACATTAAAATCTGTTATATATTCAGTTTAAGGAATAACTTTTGTTTTATATATGACAATATATTGAGCCTAACATTGTGATGTATAATTTAATCGTATTTGTTTCCTAAAAATAGTTATTTAATTGCCGACTATCTGTTTTTTAAACTTTAAACACAATTTTATCAACAATTAAATCACATGTTGAGCATTATTCAAACCTATAAAGTGTTCAGTTTTGTAGCCAATCGATGATTAGATTAGATTTACACATTCAGGTCAGACACGAGTGCCTTTCATTCTTTCGATAACTGAAAAACTTTGAATAGAGGTAGCTACAATATAGACAAATGATAAAATTTTAAAATTATCCATTTGACAGAAAGTTTTTATAATGTTTTTTTATAATTCATTCTGTTGGAATATTGTCGAAATATAAGCTTTAATTAATTAAAAATTCTAAATCTTGAATATTTAATTTCTGCAATTTGTTAAGATATCAATATTGAAGTTTGTTCAATTTATCTAAAATTTTTAGTTTGGTTTAGTAGTAAAAGAATCGACAGTATAAGTTAATATGGAATTCTTTTGCTTGCTTACTTTTATCTATATTTAAAAAATTTTATAGTTTAATTTATCTTTATATGTTAATAAAAGGTCTAAATAACTAAGTGATCAGTGAGTCAGTCAGTGAGCAAAAGGAGGTTTATGTAAATTCATATTAAACGACTTTCACTAGGTGAAAATCGCACATGGATCTTATAATATTATCATTATATTATTAATAAATTTCTTAATAATTTTCCTGCAGGACATTGGTGACTTGGAGAAGGAGTTTTGGCGCTTGAAGAACACCTCACAGAATGGACAAATCGATTTGCAGTTTCTGGGACCGTTAATTAGTCCGCCCATACCAAAGAATGCACTGGCTGGACTGTTTAATGCCTTCGATGAGAATCGTGATGGTCACATTGACTTCAAGGAGCTGTGTTGTGGTGTCAGTGCCGCCTGTCGAGGTCCCGGCGTGGAACGCACTCGCTGTAAGTCGCTAGTTAAACCAAAACTCTATTAATTGCTTAAATTATACCAATTTACCTTTTGCAGTTTGTTTCAAGATCTTTGATGTGGATCGTGATGGTGTGCTGAGTCACGAGGAGACGCTGCAAATGATCAATGTGCTGCTGTTTGTGGCCAAAGAGAATCGGGATACACAGCAGTACAAGGAGCTGACCAAACAGCATGTGATTAGCGATTTATTGGAGTTTGCGCAGCGCAAAAGTCCCGATGGTGTGCCGAGCACTTTGACACGTGATAATGTCTCACTTACGGCGGAGGATTTCATGCTGTGGAATGTGCAGTGTGGATTGAGACTGATGCAGCCACTGTTGGATCTAATCTTTGAGCTGTGTCACATTGTCTTTGGTTTGTGGCCACAATGCAAGCACATGGAGAACGATATTGTGCGTGGTTGGCTGCAGCGAGAGGAACGGCGACCCTATCGCATTGGTCAATTCTGGTATTTGATATCACGTGATTGGTGGCTCAACTGGATGCAGTACACCCAGCACACGGCACACACCTGCGAGTATTGCAAGCGAACCGCCAGTCAACGCAGCGCCGTCGACGAGGCGCTTGTCTGTGATGAAAGCTTCAATACACATAGCCTAGAGCAGCACGATAGCTATTCCCTGGGCTCTGGTTCCGGTTCCGGTTCAGGCAGCAGTGGCATCTCAGCCGGACGACATTGTGGCCAGCAGCGACCTGGACCCATTGACAATAGCAATTTAATTACAGTAAATCCGCATCGCAATATACGAACGCTGACGGGCGAGGGCGGGCATCTGAAACGGGACACGCCTCTGGTGCAAAGACACGATTTTGAGCTGGTGCCCAAGTCGCTGTGGAAGGCACTGAATCGCTGGTATGGCGACAATCTTCCACTGCCGCGTCAGGTAAGGCAGCAGCACCATTTTTGGAAGAAGTTCCATTAAAGCTAACGTAATCCTTTGGCAGGTGATACAACCACCCAACTCGGAGGTGGAGCTGGAGCTTTATCCGCTCAATCTGCGTATTTTGCTGCATCAGGCGCAGTCAGCAGCCACGTCGGCTCTTGGTGCGGCTGGCACACAGCTCAGCAGCTGGGGCAGCACAACTAGTGGTGGATACGGCGTGTTGGCCTCTGGTGGCGGTTATGCAGCCATTGCGGCGAGCAGTGTGTTGCAACCACCAAAGCGTTACTTGGCGTATACGGCGGCATTTAGTCGACTTGCCACAGTGCGTCAAGTGGGTGAGTTTCTGTGCGAGCAGCTGAGACTGAAGCCAGAGGATATACGGCTGTGGCATGTGCCACCGTCGAACACAACATTGGATAACAACAGTGCCATACTGCTGGAGGAGGATACCATGTGCCTAAAGGAGCTGGTCATACGCGACAACGATCAGCTGCTGCTCGAGATACGCAACAAGGATCTGACGTGGCCCGAGGAGCTGGGCTCTCTGGCCAGCGCCCAGTGTGGCCAAGTGAGCAGCGGACCCGGTGATCGGCGACGCATGACTCGCACCTCCATCATGTCGGTGCATGCGCCAGGTGCCACAGGGTTGCATAATCTGGGCAACACGTGCTTTATGAATGCGGCACTGCAAGTGCTGTTTAATACCCAACCATTGGCCCAGTATTTCCATCGTCAGATGCATCGCTTTGAGCTGAATGCGGCCAACAAACTGGGCACTCGTGGTCAGCTGGCCATGCGTTATGCTGAGCTCCTCAAAGAGGTTTGGACAGCCACAACGCGTTCGGTGGCGCCTCTCAAGCTGCGCTTCTGTGTGAACAAACATGCACCACAGTTCGCAGGCGGCGGACAACATGATTCGCAGGAGTTACTCGAATGGCTGCTGGATGCACTGCACGAGGATCTCAATCGGGTGATGGAGAAACCGTATAGCGAACTCAAGGACTCTAATGGACGACCCGACAAGATTGTGGCCGCCGAGGCCTGGTCTCAGCATCATGCTCGCAATCAATCCATTATCATAGATCTATTCTATGGCCAGCTTAAATCCAAAGTCAGTTGTCTTGGCTGCGGTCACGAATCCGTGCGCTTCGATCCCTTCAGTTTGCTCAGTCTGCCGCTGCCCGTGGAGAACTATGTGTATCTCGAGGTGCTGGGTAAGTGGATAAGTGGATTAGAAATTGGAAAACCACAGCATAATTGTAACAAATTTCCTTTTCCTATTCTAGTTATACTGCTGGATGGCAGTGTGCCTATAAAATACGGTTTCCGTTTGAACTCCGAGTGTAAATACGGAGATCTGAAGCATAAGCTGGCAACGCTCTGTCCGCTGCAACCGAATTTCATGTTGGTCTGTGAGCTGTGGAACTCACAGATTCGCCAGGTGTTGGCCGATGAGGACAAGTTGCGAACACAGAGCGCCAAGGAGCTGTATGTGTATCAATTGCCAGAGCAAAGCAGCACCAGAACCAGATCCAATTCAGCTTTAAGCATGCACATTGAACAGGGACTCAAGGACATACAACGCAGTTCGGGTATATCTAACATTTGTATATTTACAATCTTAAAAGTTGGACTAATCTTTGTTACTTTCCAGCACTGATTACAGCACAGGATTCGCTAACATCGCTGAGCAGCACGTTGCAGCAGGCTTCACATCGCACATCATCGTCGCGTGTCGTTTGTAATGGCCATCTGGGTGGTGGTGGTGGTCTTGATAGTCAGGAGTTGGCCAACAGTTCGTCAGATGCTGACAATGAGTTGGCCAAATACAACAGTGCTGGCCAAGTGCACGAACTGCAGCCAGATGATGCCGGAAAGGTAAGCCGGTGCTTTGGAAAAAGAGAGTGCATGCCCCACAGTCTTTTTTGCTTCAAGGTATGGCTTCTAAACTATATTAACATACACGTATTTAATATGTTAGATTCATTCAAATGACAGGGGGAAATACCCCTTCCCCCCTCTCATATACTTATATCAATTCATTATCAATATCAATATCAAATTTACCCTCATTTTTGCCTAGGATAAACTCGCTCCAGCGACGAAGATGATGATTAAGAAAATGATTAAAGAAAATCAATTTAAAAAAATTCTACAATAGTATGAAGGCAAATCGTTAAATTCTAACGATTTTTGCCTATAATTTTCGTCTGTTTTTTTTTTGTTCATATCGAAATCTATATATATTAAATACCAATATGTTAAATCTGTTTGGTTTGTGGGCTACCTTATCTAATGTATACCTGTATACAACACCACACCCTACTCCACCTTTCGTCTTAACTTAAAACTATGTAAATTTTGTTATTTGATTTCGTATACGCACACCACCTCTACTATATATATTTAAATATATATTATCTAGTCTAGTCTAAAATCTAAATCTTTCTTAAAATACTCCTGTAATATTTGTAATTTATTTGTAATTTCTATGCTCCTCTCTCTTTGATACTAATACTTTTGAATACACACATAATTTACTTTGTTGTTGCTGGCCTTCTAATCAAATATTTATATATAAATATATATAATACTATATTGTACATTTTTATTGCTATCAACTTTCAATTCTCAATTTTACACTCACCACATTGTTCATTGCCTATGCAATTGTTAAATATTGAATATTTGTTTTACGTTTAATTTGAACTGTACCATTTATTGTACATTTTTTTATCGTCATCTTTGGTACAGTCTAGAAAATTTTCATAGCTTTTCAATTGTACCCAAGGGTGATTCATGGTTTAAATTAGACATTAGCGAAACATTTTTGAATGCTACTTTTAATTTTGTCCGTTTCTTTTAAACTTTTCTTAAAACATATTGTTTAGTTTTCCATTTACCATCGACTTTAAACAGCTAGAATTTTATACAAAGTCTTTCGCTTTGCCTGACTGTTAAGCCAATGTTAATAACATAACATTTTTAAACTTAACATGACACTGTTGTTAGCAGTGCTCTTTGCTTTACAACACTTTAAAGCCTATATTCAAATAGAATTCTATAAATATTTTTAAGTTTTAGCTAACGTTTTTCATAGCTTGCTGTTTCTAATGAATCACCCGCTGGTGTACAGATTGCAATTGCTGCTGTTAGTCATTGCAACACCATAGAAACCACCAATTTATTCTGCCCACTTGATTGATTAACCACTTGTAATACAATTCTTTAATATTTGTTCTTATATATACATATATATATATAGATATTTACATAATTCTAATTCTAAACACCCGCAATAATTTCAAATGTTGTAGATTTTTGAGCGTTTATCCTAGTTTATATATATTTAATATACAAATTGTTGCCTATATATTTGCGAGTAGTTAACGTTGATTGTTGAAATTTTCAAAAAAAAAAAAACAAAGCTTAACACACAAACACACACACACGCATAGTTGTAAATTAATTAAAATAATTAATGCATAAATTCGATACAGGAGTCGCTGATCCTCAGCTGTAGTCCGGAGAACAATTTTATGGAGGATGCAGCGGCACAACAGAAACGCATTTCATCCACAAAACTGCTGCACACTGGCAGCAATACGAGTTCTCCATCGTATACGAATCACTCGGGCGAAAACTCCATGGAGAGCTCACTGACAGAGCCAATGCCTGTGGCTGAATTGGCCGGAAGTCGACATGGCAGCAATAGCGATGATAACGCATCCTATCGCACCACCAACGAGCCATCTTCTAGTGGCCTGAGCACAGCAGCTCACACTCTCAACGATCGTGATGTGGATGTGGATGTGGCTGAGGATGGGGATGATGAAGACGACGAGGCTGAGGTGGAGGGCGAGGAGCCAGATCAGCAAATAACCACCTCACAGCCAGAGAGCACGAGCGGTAATCAAACGAGCAGCGGCGTCTATTCACGCCGTTCCTCACAACCCTACAAGGTGGGCAAATATCTGGTAGCTGTGCATCGCAAGATCACACGACACGACAGCTACTTCCTCTCCTACCACAAGACGCGGCCCAGTCTCTTTGGTGTCCCACTGCTGATACCCAATTGCGATGGCGGCACCCACAAGGATCTGTACTGTGCCGTCTGGCAGCAAGTTAGCCGTCTGCTGAGTCCTTTGCCAGCAACCACCGAACAAGCGAATCATGCTGCAGATTGGTAAGTAGTCATATATATACATATTTTATATATATATCATATCTAAAACTAAATTTCATTATATTTCTTCTAGTGACGACAGTCTGGGCTATGATTTTCCCTTTACGCTGCGTGCAGTTAAAGCTGATGGACTCACCTGTGCCATTTGTCCCTGGTCTAGTTTCTGTCGTGGCTGTGAAATCCGTTGCAACAATGAGTATGTGCTACAGGGTGCATTGCCGCCCATCAACACGCCAACACCGAGTAAGTAATCCCAAATATATTTACAATTTAAAACTATAATATATTTGTTACATAATTTTTGATAGACAATGCAGCGACACCGAGAATGAATGAGAAATGCCCATCGTTACCAAATCTGGAGGCGAAACGTGCACCGGAATACACAGCATCGTTGTCGTATACGCCAACCACAAAATATTTTGAAGACTTTACCATTGCCATCGATTGGGATCCAACTGCATTGCATTTACGCTATCAAAGCACTTTGGAGCGGGTGAGTTGATAGCGTTTTTATTATACCCTCTGAGGGGTATATTGGGTTTGTCAGAAGAATGTAACAGGCAGAAGGAGGCATGGCAGACCCCATAAAGTATATATATTCTTGATCAGCATCACAAGCCGAGTCGATATAGCCATGTCCGTCTGTCTGTCCGTATGAAAGGAAGGATCTCAGAGATGGTAAAAGCTACAAGTTCAGACTTGGTCAGTATCGACCACATATTTAGTCAGTCAATACAAGAATCTTTTTTTTTTTCGATGCCACGCCCCAATCGCCCACAATGAGCGTAAAACCAGACATACCTCGGAAAAAATATGAGTTTTTGGCGAATATCTCAATAAATATAACACCTAGGGACACCAATTTTGGCATGCAGGTTGCTAGATGCTATATTAAGATAATGCCGTCAACATTTTTTGGATGCCACGCCTCCTTCGCCCACCAAAAGCACAATTGCGTTGTAACTTTGCATGCCTCTGTCTCACTTATTTCTTAACATAAAGTTTTGTTACTAAGCGTATAATTGAAGCCAAATAATACCAAACGGTAGTGAAAATTTCCTCAAAATCGGACTATAATTAAAAAAGTTTGTCAAACAAACTTAAATTTTTATCGCAATAGCAATGCACTGCTTTCGTTTACGCAGCAGTGTTTTCAAGCAGTGCACAAGCAGTGCTTGTGTATTTAAAACTTAGCCAGTGCACTGCTTGTGTGTATACAATTTACGCAGTGCACTGCTTGGAAGCCGTCCAAAAGTAACTCATATAATTAGAAACGAAGCTCAGAGGGTATTGCACGGTCGGCATGCCCGACTGACATTTTCTTTCTTGTTAAACTTGTATTTAAAGATATACTAAACTCTTACATTATCTTTTAGCTTTGGGTGGATCACGAGACAATTGCCATAAGCCGGCGGGAGCAAGTGGAACCCGTGGATTTGAATCATTGCCTGCGCGCCTTTACCTCCGAGGAGAAGCTGGAGCAGTGGTATCACTGCAGTCACTGCAAGGGCAAGAAACCGGCCACCAAGAAACTACAAATATGGAAATTGCCACCCATTTTGGTTAGTCAACATATTTCTAACTAACTGCAACACTTTTTAATAACTCCACTTAATTGTCTAGATTGTGCATTTAAAGCGCTTCAATTGCGTCAATGGCAAATGGGTGAAATCGCAGAAGGTGGTGCACTTTCCATTCGATGACTTCAATCCAACGCCTTATTTGGCCTCGGTGCCGCAGGAGACGATTTTGCGGCACAAGGAGCTGCTAGAGCTGAAAAGGGATTTGCCAAGCAATGAAATTGTCAGCGAATTGGATGAAGTGGATGCCATCAGCGACAAAGTCGACTCAGCAGCAACAGAACCAACACCAACACCAAGCGACGAACGCTCCACCGCCAAAGAAACTCCCATGTTAGCTGGCAATGTGCTGCGACAGAGTAAATCAAGCAATGCAGCTAGACGACAACGTCTTATCTCCACCAGCCTCACAAAGACACCCATTGTGGATGGTGAATTTGAGGATTATCATCAGCATAAGCTCAAAGCGGATGTTGATGAGTTTGATCCCAAATACAAACTATACGCTGTGGTGGTAAGAACACAAACCATTTAAGTGTTTTATACAATGTTTATTCTATTGCCATTCCATTTGTAGTCACACTCGGGCATGCTGAATGGTGGTCACTACATTTCCTATGCTTCGAGTACAACTGGTTCCTGGTATTGTTACAACGATAGCTCCTGTCGCGAGATATCGCATAAGCCGAACATTGATCCAAGCGCTGCCTATTTGCTATTCTACGAGCGTCAGGGACTCGACTATGAGCCATATTTGCCCAACATTGAGGGACGGACGCTAAACAATGATCCCGCCCTGCAGCTGGATGTGGATGAGACGGAGGGGGAGCTTAAGAAATTATGCACAATATCGTAATATATATTGTAATCGTATTGGGCTCAAGGGGCTATGATGGATGATGGGCTATTTAATCGCTTAAAAATCTGTTTATATATATTTCTAATTCTAATTGTGTGTGAATGGGTGTGTGATAGAGGGAGTGTGTGTGTTTATGTTCTTTGTTATTTACTATTATAAGCTAATTTGCTGTTTTAGTTTTCTAAGTTTCCACATACCCACAAAAAATGGAAAATTAGAGTTGCTGATTTTCTAGTTTTTGTTGATGTTGTTGTGAGCGCTCGCACATTGGCGTTGCAAATGTGATTTTGTTTAATGTATACCCATAATTATTATAAACATTATAAACATATATTTTTAAAACTATGCATAATTCCAAACTTAGCTTGCAGCCAATTTGTTTTGTCAGTTGATTTGCAAAGCATATTATTATTATTATTATTAGTTTATTTAATCGCATCGGTTTTCCCCATGTGTAAAACTTGTTTGTTACATTTGTATATTCTTTTTTTTTTTTTTGTCTTTTATTGCTTCCTTTTTGTTGTACTCTTTGGAATTTGTATTAGGCTGCCAGAGCCGCGCTTGTAATTAATTACACTTACTCGTAAATGTATGTATATGGCATATATATAGTATACATCATATGCAATTCCATTTATTTGTAACTATATTGTAAATAAGATCAAGATTGAAATCGAGATCGAAGTCGAAGTGAATATCCAAATGCCTATGGACGGCAAATGCTTGTCAAATGTTGTCAAAAACTTGATATTAATTAGCAATATATATATATATTTTTTTTTTTTTTATGTATTTGAAAAGATGCTATGAATTTCACAACTACAAAATTGCACTCATTATTGGTTCTGAAATAAGTATTGCGCTTGTCAAATGGCATTATAAGTAATGTCCTAACGATTATGTATTTGATATTTACAAATTATATATATGTATGTATATATACATATGCGTGTGTGTAGTATACACATACAAACTTAACTAATTTATATACTTAATATACATACAAAACATATGCATGATAATACAACAGAAACAAATGTTACAGTATCAAATATAAAAGTCTGTCGCTTGAAACAAATTGGTTTTACTTACCCAATTGGCTGGGGATATGATGGGTAATTCAATCATACACAATGGATAAAGTCTCCATACTTTGCAGCATACTTTTGGGCGCGTCATTAAATTTAGTGCATTACTGTTGCATGCATACAGGCGTGTCTTTAAATTCAAGCATAGAAATATTGCTGCGTGTTTTCAGCTGCCGATTGAAATTGAACTGCAGTGGAACTACACAATTTTGCTGCATACTTTCGGGTGGTGGGCTTTAAAGCTAGGACCAAATTTATGATTTTGTACCAATAATTCAATAAAATCTTCAACTTTTCTAATAACACAATAAATACACTTTCACGCATTTTTCTTTTGCAATGTAATTGGAATTTATATTGTATTTGTATCTCTATATAAAATGAAATCACACTGTAAGTAATTAAGCATTATAATAATTCTCAATATGTTAAATTGAATGTGTCAAATGTGAAATTTGTGAACTGTTTTGTTGTTGTTGTTGTTGGTTGCTTTTATAATAATTAATTTTCATTGCAAATGATTATTTTTATGATAAATATATAGTATGTATTATATGTATGTGTTGCGTTGCGTATATATGAATATTTAATATACGTATTTAAATTCTTAGCTGAAGAGTAATTAATTTCCATGGAATTTGAGTGCGCTTAGAGGATAGACATGCATGCAGGTGGTGCTGGCGCTGGCGCTGTTGCTGCTGCTGCTGCTTAAGCGCCACCAGCATTGGTGGCCAGCTGCCCGGGCACCGAGAATTGTGGTCTAAAGTTGGCAAAGTTGCCAGCGGGTCCGCCCGTAAACGCCGGCAATGTGGTGCCCTGGAAACCAGCGGGAAATTGTGCCATCAATTGAGCTATAAAAAAAAAAAAGAGAGTTGCAATTAGTAAGAAAGTTACTCCAAGGTTCTATGTGTTCTATAACTTACCAGCATTGGAGGCATTGCCAGCAGTTGCCGCCAGACGCGACAATATGGAACGCTCGGACATTTGCAAACGTTGCGCCACCGGCGGTATGCGGGCCAAAGTGGCCGGCAGACGTGAGACATCGCTCTTCATGTCCGAGAGCAGCTCCTCCAGCTGATTGAGCACCTTGTGCAGCACGGCATTAGCCGGTTTATTGCCAGCCAGCGATTCCTTGCTCAAATGCTGATGTGATTCAGCGAGGCATTCGACCTCAGCGAAGCGTGCATTCAGCGACATTGCCGGATGGCTAGGATCCTGGGCGAGATTCAAGAATGCTGCACGACGCAGCTGCTCCTCAATGACCAGCGCCTGTTCCAGCAGCTTGAAACGACGAGCCAAGAATTTGTTCTTAATCTCCAGGAAATTGCCCTTGCCCACATCCATTTTAAAAGGTTCATTGATGATGGCAAAGCGTATATCATTCTGGATATCCTGCCAACGTCCATAGCCGTGCGTCACAATGCCAGCCAAGAGCCAATAGTCATGACGACGATGCCAGATCTCATATTCACGCCCAGGCACCGCTGCCTTCTCCTCATTTAGCCACAAAGTGTGCAGTTCGGTGAAACCACCATCGGCAATATTAAACATAAACTTGCGCTTCAAGACCTCGAGACTGTCCTCGACCAGTTTACCAGCAGGATTAGCAGCAGCCTTTTGATCCTTGGGTGAGTTGTTGGCATTTGAGCTGGCATTGGGTTTCTCCAGCTCACCATCCTCTTTGACAATCATGACATCATCGTCATCATCATCGATAATGTTTGTGGTGGTGGTGGTGGTGGTGCTGGTGGTGCTGGTGTTATTAGCTGTGGTGCTGGCTGTGCTTGGCGTTGCTGTCTTCTCTTCGCTGCTTGCCTTTTCCTTCTCCTTTTCCTTTTCCTTTTCTTTCTCCTTGTCTTCGTTTTGCTCGGTTTTTGGCTCCTCCTTGAGCTCCACCGCAGACGTTTCTTTGTCCTCCTCCTTCTTGGGCTCCAGTTTGGTTGTCTCACTCTTTACATTCGCCTCACTGTCTGCTGTCTTGACATCCGCTGCTGTTTCTCCAGCCTCCTCGGACTTCTCCTGCTTGACAGCTGATGCATCGGTGGCCAGTTTTTTATCCTCACCAGCCGATGCATCGGCTGCATCTGGCTCCGTTTTGGGGTCCAACTTCTCGGGCGTTGCTTTATCCCCAACCACTGCCGCCTTGTCTTCACTCTTCTCTGAAGCTGGCGCTGGACTTGGCGCAGCACTTGTAGCTGGTGTGGCGCTGTTGCTGGTGGTGGCACTCTCAGCTGGTTTGCCAGTTGTTGCATCCACTGCACCACCACCGGCTGCTGCTGCTGCTGCTGCGGCGTCTGGTTTGCCCACCGCTGAACGCACTGGCTCACATGGTTTGAGTATCAACTCGGGCATGCTGTAGTAGCCATTGATGTGTTCAAACTCTTGCACCTTCTTGCGTATCAGTGACATGACACCAATCCGTGTGAGCACATGCTGACGGGAGAGTCCCTCGCGTGGCACACCATCGGCAAAGGTTTCGGCATTGTCTGCACCCGGTTCGCACAAGTGTCGCATGAACAAAGAGACATAGGCCTTGAAGTTCCGTTCGGATTTGCCGCGCAAATCGCGCACCAACCACTGCGAATTGAAGGCATCCTGGGGCGGCATGCCGTAACGCATGATGGCGTTGAGGAAACTCTTGCGTTGCCTGGCATTGAAGCCCAGCACCTCGATGTTGCCACCGACTCGAGCCAGCAGCGGTGGCAGCGGACGATCATCGCGTCGCTCCAATCTTCGTTTGGCTTTGCGTTCACCATTCTGCTCATCGAAATCATCATCGCCAGCATCCTCATCGCTGCCGCCCGAGTATTCCGAGTTGTATTCGCTGCCATTGTCCTGCCAGTTGGTGTCATCCCTGGTGGTATCGGCGGCCACAACACCGCCATCCGTGTAGTTGACCTGTTTGCGTACACGTTTGCCTTTGCCCAGAGTGCGTCCGACATCCTCCTGATGCTGTTCGTAGTGGTGACGCAACAGTTTAACCCAATACGCTGGATCAGAGTTCTCGGCGTCTTGTTTAATAATCTCTGTTTCCTCCTCTTCCTCCTCCTCCTTGGTGGCATACGAGGCCACCTTGAATGAGGACAAGTACTCATTGGCCCAGGATTCCTTTTCCTCAATGCCGCGATTGGTGCGATCGAGTAGTTCGGCAACCGCCTTGTCATCATAATGAATGGCCTCCTCCTTGTCATCCTCCTTGAAGAGATCCTCAGTGCCGAAACGCAAAATATCATCCAATTCCTGCTTCGTAAAGTTGGCACCCTTGCCACCCATGCCGGGACGCACCACCAGATGGGTTAACATCATCTTACGCTTGGCCACCTGCGTGACACGTTCCTCCACCGAATTGCGGGTGACAAAGCGATAGATCATCACCTTGTTGGCCTGCCCAATACGATGGGCACGCGAAAAGGCCTGTATATCATTGTGAGGATTCCAATCGGAGTCATAGATAATAACAGTATCGGCTGTGGCCAGATTAATGCCCAAGCCACCGGCACGTGTGCTCAGCAAGAAGACAAACTGTTGGGCTCCGGGTGCATTGAATCTATCGATGGCCTCCTGACGCACTGGACCCGTAATGCTGCCATCAATGCGCTCATACTTGTACTGCTCACCCTCGAGAAAGTCCTCCAGTATATCCAACATTTTGGTCATCTGTGAGAAGATGAGCACACGATGATTTTGTGACTTCAACTGCTTCAACATCTTTGACAGCAGCACAAGTTTACCAGCTGCCTTGGTCAACGAATTGATCTCATAGATGCCACCCGCCGAAGTGGGAGCCTCCTCGGCAGCGGATGGAAACAGATACGGATGATTGCAGCACTTTTTCAGATCCATCATGATGTTAATCAACGAACAAGAGCCACCGCCGCTCTTCGAGTTCAAAGCCTCAAAATTCTTGGTCAAAATAAACTTGTAAAACTTCTTTTGCATTGCGGATAACTCCACGCGCACAATGAACTCCGACTTGGAGGGCATATTCTTGAGTACATCGGTTTTGAGGCGACGCAACATGTGTGGACCGAGCATTTCATGCAGACGCTTCACCTGCTCCTCCTTGGACACATCCGCAAATTCGCCCTGGAATGCCTGCAGATCGTTGAACTTATCGCGACTGAGGAAATTCAACAAATGGAACAATTCCTCCAAATTGTTCTGCAACGGTGTGCCGGTCAAGAGCAACTTATAGGCAATGGCATAACTGTTTAGAATGCGAAAGAATTTACTTTGATTGCTCTTCAAGCGATGCGCCTCATCCACCACGAGGACAGCCCAATCAATGCTGCCCAAACATGGTGCATCCATGGAGATTAGCTCGTAGCTAGTCAACAGCACATTGAATTTATATTGTGTGGTTCTCAACCGGGAGACCTTTGTGCCCCTTATGGCACCCTCATCGAAAGTCAACTCGTTCTCCCTTATAACGGCACGCGAATCCTTATCGCCTATGTAGGTGATGCAATAGAAATCCGGTGCCCAGAGCTCAAATTCACGCTCCCAATTCACCAGAGTGGAGAGCGGTACGGCCACAAGGAATGGACCACGACAATGTCCTTCCTTGTAGAGGGAATAGAGAAACGTTACCGTCTGTATGGTCTTGCCCAGACCCATCTCATCGGCCAGTATGGTATCGATGCCTTGTCCCCAGCTGTAACGCAACCAATTGATGCCCTCAATCTGATACGGATGCAATTGCATGCCAGTTTCATCCAAGAAACCCGGTTGTCCTTCATATTTCTTCTTTAGATCCGTGGTGGGTTTCTCTGGCGGCGGTGTGTAATGCTTGACAGGACGATCCTCATCGTCCAGCTCCAATTTCTTGGTTTTGCGTCCCTTTTTACTCTTCTTGCTGCTTGCGGCACGCGTCTGCTCCGAGGTGCATACAGCACGCAAATCCTGATAGTAATCAATGGCCTGACGCAGTCCAGGTATATCATCGCCCTCCTCCTCCCAGGTGGACTTGTCATAGGGCAATTCACGCCACTTCACCAGATACATGGTGCTGCCATCTCTGGCCGTGCGATGATTAATCACACGCTGGACAATCAGCCATTCGGGTTTAACGCCATTCTTATAGAAGCGCTCCTCCAGAGCCGCCTCGTCGTCATCATCGTTACCCTTCATGCCCACCTTGTCCTTGTGACGTTGAATGCGCTTGAAACGGGTATCCGCCTCATCGAGGGATTCCTCAAACTTGGGTGGCTCCTCCATGTCGTATTTGCGCTGAAAGGAGCGTATCATCAGCGGATGATGCACGTCCAGCTGCACCTCAGACACCCAATCGCAGTGCCAATAGGACATGTTGTGCCACTTGATGAAGTATTCACGCACACGACTATTCACCTTGGCGGCACTCTTCGAGGTGCTGGCCTCACTGCTGCCACGCCGTTGCACTGCCCAGCGCCAGGTGATGATCTTCTCGGCCTTGCCCACAAGCGGTGGACAACTGCAGCGTGGACAACGCCAGTCGCCATCGGGTATATTATCCAGCGGTGGATTCAAGCAGAATGTATGATAGGCCGAGGGACACGAGTCACAGCAGAGCAGCTCACCGCCATCCTTGCACACGCGACAAAACTCCTGATGCTCGTCGTCGTCCTCCTCCTCGGCCGCGCCGCCATCGGCCTCGCAGTGCGGACACGACCATTTGCCCTCTGGCGGTTCGTCCAGTTCCGGTTCGAGGCATACCAAGTGGTAGGCACGTGGACATGTGTCGCACAGAATGATTTCACCGCCCTGTTGGCAAACCTCACAGTAATCCTGATGCTCATGCTCGCCATCTTCGCCTTCGGGGAAGTTCTTGGTTTTCTTCATTTTGTTCTTCTTCTTGAACTTGTTGCCAATCTTGGTCTTGGCCTTTTTACGCACCACCGGAGCACCATCGTCCTGGACAGCAGCAGCCGCAGAGGAACTCGACTCCGTTGGCTGTTTCTCCTTCTCCTTTTCCTTCTCATCGGCACTGTCATCGGACTTTTGCAACATGCGTTCGAATTCCAAGTCCGAGTCACGTTCGGAGGCGCCACTGGCATCCTGCTCCTCGTCGGAGCTATCGCGTTTACGCTTGCCAAACTTGATCTTCAATGTGGGCACTTTGCCCGATGGTTTACGTCCTTTTTTATTGCTGCTGCGTCCGCTGCGTTTGCGACGCGACGGTTTCTTCTCCTCCTCCTCTTCTTCCTCTTCCTCCTCCTCTTCGTAAATGTCATCGGGTTTCTCGTTGCGCGATGAACGCGACGATCTTGGCTCATCTGCCTCCGTTGCAGCTGCTGCTGCCGCCGCCGTTGGCGTCTGCCCGCTCTGCTGCTGCTGCTGCTGCTGCTGCTCCTGCTGTATATGCGGATTACTCTCGCAGAATTCACGCCACTTGGCTGCGACCAGCATCATCAACTTGGGTGCTGCTATTTTGGGATTCTCCTTTTGCAAAATGGGACGCACATGCTGCATGAACGCCTTGTACGTGGTCAAACTCTGCAAATCCTCCTCGCTGTACTCAATGTCCACATCGCACACACTAAACGCCAAGCACACATCCTCCACAGAAGGCATGCCTAGAAAATTAAAGAGTTGATTACAATTATTATTCTATCAAGACAACTAATACAAAGTTTTATTTAAGGGATTTTTATACCCTCTGAGGGGTATAATGGGTTTGTCAGAAGTATGTAACAGGCAGAAGGAGGCGTTTCCGACCCCATAAAGTATATATATTCTTGATCAGCATCAACAGCCGAGTCGATATAGCCATGTCCGTCTGTCCGTCTGTCCGTCTGTGCGTCTGTCCGTCTGTCCGTATGAACAAACAGATCTCAGAGATGGTAAGAGCTACAATATCCGTTTTGGTCAGTATCGACCACATATTTAGTCAGTCAATACAAGAATCTTTTTTTTTTCGATGCCACGCCCCGTTCGCCCACAATAAGCGAAAAACCAGACATACCTCGGGAAAAATACATGTTTTTGGCAAATATCTCAGTTAATATAACACCTAGGGACTCCAATTTTGGCATGCCGGTTACTAAATGCAATATAAAGATAATGCCATCAAAAATTTTTGGATGCCACGCCTCCTTCGCCCACAAAATGCACAACTTCCTTGAAACTTTGCAAGCGGCGGGCTCACCTTTTTCTTAACGTATAGTGTTGTAACATAGTATATATCTGCAGACAAATAATATCAAACGATAGTGAAGATTGCATCAAAATCGGACCATAATTTAAAAAGTTTTTCATACAACGCAAATCGTTCCTTTCAAGTAAGTCATGGCCACGTGCATTGCACTGAGCTGTGCACACAAGCAACGAAAACGAGAAACGTGTGAGCGAGATAGAAATACAAAATGTGTACATAATAAGTTCTTGCAGCAGCTACTCCAATTTGAACTCATATAAATGAAAACGAAGCTCAGAGGGTATTACACGGTCGGCATGCCCGACTGACATTTTCTTTCTTGTTTTATTTTATTTTCTACAAAGTATAGTTTGGAATTTCTAAATGTTTTGCTATCCAATTGGAAGAAATTTGGTGGTTCAATTTGGATATTTAAATCCTGTTTATGTACTTGAATAAAGTACGAAAGTTCCATTAAACTTGATCAATTTTTTGTAGTTTATTTATTAATTATTATTTTTTTTTTATTTAATTTCAAAATTATATTTACTGTTCAATTAATTGTAGTTTATTTATTAATTATTATTTCATATCATTTAATTTCAATTAAAGTAATTGTAGTTTATTTATTAATTATTATTTCATATCATTTAATTTCAAAATTAGGTATGTATACTATTCAATTATTTAAAAAAATTTAAATTCAATTATATAATTTAAAATGTTTAACGATGTTATCGATTCTTTCGAATTTTCTTCATTATATTATACTATCGAGAATACCGAATGGGGCCACTGTGGATTAAATATAAAATATTTTCCGAATAAAAATAAAGTTAGATATTCTATCACCGAAAAGAAAGTCTATATTCATTCATATATGTACGTATCAAATCAGCCTTAGCAGCCAAGACCATAAACCATATTGCACGCTAGGATTTAAGATTTTATAATGCCTTACATAACTCAACAATATCTATATACATTATGGTATTAAATATATGTTCATATTTGTATATTTATGGTATTAGCCTCTTAATATAATTTGATTGGACTCGGACTAGTTTAATTTAAAGTTGTTAACCAACGAGAGCTCTAAAACCTAGGTATAGTAGGTAAAACCTGTAGATTCTTTGGAAATTTACCAACAAGTTGTATTTTCGGTACAATTTTTAAATTAAAAATGGATAGGATACGACTACTACCTCATAAATGCACGCTTTAATATAAACAAATCGTTAGAGTATCAACTATTAGTATAAATAACTTGCATCTTATCATAAATATCTCAATTCACCTATTACATAGTTGTATCTAAATTGGCCAGAAAATATATAGAGTCTATAACAGCAGTCTCGCTCGTAAATAGCCTACCTATATATTACTAATCTTGGAAAAGGTACTATTTTTTACACAGTAAATTCACTCCTACAGTAGATTTTATTTGTAATACTTAATTATTGCTCTCTCTCTCACCTGAGGATGAAGATTCCTTCTCCTTTTGGGCCTTCTCTTTCTCCTCTTTGCGCTTGCGTCCGCGTTTGGATGAAGTACTTGGATACTCCACCTCCTCGTCGTGCTGCACAAAGTCACTATCCTCTTCGCTTTCATTCTTCTTGCGCTTCTTCTTTTTGCGTCCCTTCTCCTCGCCCTTTCTCGTCTTGCGCTTCTTGCCCTTCTTCTTCTTGCCACGATTATCCTCTGGATCATAGTCATCATCTTCGTCATTCTGCAACACCTGTAGCAAGCGATATGCATTAATTACTTGAAAAAAATACCCTGTAAAATAATAATTACAACTCACATTTGGCTTCAATGGAGCATCGGAATCGTTAGACAGTTCAGCCGCCTGAGCATTGTCCTCAGCGGCCTCTTCCTCTTCTACAAATATGGGGCAAGAAAAATGGTTATCGATTAATTGGGATGGTCTTTTAAAAATGTTATCGCATGCATTACAACAATGCACGCTCTCTCTCTCTCACTGCGTTTACCGTGGTACATGTTCAAGCGAAAAAGTCCATTCAAAAAATTTGAAATGAAAAAGCTGTAAAAATCTTGTAGAATATTTGCTCCCCCGTTAATTGTATTTATAATAAAAGTTGTGTGTTTTTTTTTTCGATTCAATATTTTATTTGACTCTATTTTTCTTTGCTTTTTTTGTTAAGTTTTTTTGTTGTTGTTTTTGTTTGTTGTCTGTTTTCTTTTTTTGTTGTTTTGTTTGTCGCCTTAATAATTACTAGTATATAACAATATCTCATTTTTTTTAAGATTTTTAATTCTGCTGGTTTTGTCAGCGGTTTTGCTCTTAAACTTACAATAATAATAATAATTATAATAATAATAATAATAATAATTTTCTCATGTCTCTTGATCTGGTTTACTCCTTTTTTTCCTTGCGGCTTACACAATCATATTTATTTAATTTTTTTGTTTTTCTTTTTCGTCTCTTTTCTTCATGTTTTGTTGTTTATCATTAATAAGTTTCTTTATATTTCTTGTAATTGCAGTAGATTAGTTATGTGTTATATTGTGTGTGTGTTTTGGTGTGTGTGAGTTTATGTTTGTGGTGTGTGGGCGTGGCATTTATGCGTATAAAACTAGTAAGTTCCCCCTCCTTCTTCACGTTGTTTGTTTTTTTGTTTTTTTCCTTATCAAATGTCATTGTTGTATATAGGTATATATGTATATATGTATATATATATATTTATTTGATGTATGTATATAAATTGTATATATCATTTTAATATTGTTTTGCAATTGCTACAAATCGATTTTAAACGCTTGATTTATTTGCAACTTGATCTCATTGTTTCATTTGATTTTCCCTTTTCGTTTCTCATTTGTTATGTATTTTTTATTTTTATTTTTTTTGTTTCCTACTACTTAAATATGGTATATAAAAAATATTGCAACGAAATAGCTAACAAAAAAATTTGTCGATTGTTTCCATCCATTACATTCGTTTTGTGTTCTTTCTCTCTCTCTTTCTATTATTCTTTTTAATTTTTATTAATATTTAATTTATGTTTTTAGTTCTGTATTGTGGTTTTGTTTTTTGGACACTAGAGTTTCAGCAAATTATTTAATAATTTCTCAAGCAAATTATTTTACTTGATTTGATTTTTGTTTTTAATTGTTTTATACATATATATATTTTAAGGAAGCGTCTGTAACGTGCTTAAAGTTGTTCTAAAACTATATAGGCAAAAAACAGCTTATTATTTTTTTGGGGGGCCGTATTTATTTTTTTTTTGTTTGCTGTGAATACAACCGCACAATTCATGTCTATAACTCATTTTAATAGTTTTCTTTGATTTTGTGTTTGAGCAAAAATTTGTCTGAACAGGCAAACGAAAAAATATATAAATAATTTAGCTTTGAAATGTGTGTTCAGAAGAAAAAGAAGCTGAATGAAATCCAGTATCAGTATCATATATAATAATATATAGTTTGTGTAGGATTTTTGAAAAAACACACACGCAACTAATATATTGTATTTTATAACAAAAATTAACTAGTTATACACAAATTAAAATTGAAATTTTTCTACACAAGCTGCTACAAAATAAGTAAGTTTATTTATATATATATTTTTTTTTTTACAAAATAAACAAAATTAACAAGCCGTTTAAAAGTTCAGTCTATTGTTAAAGAGGCACGCCCGCATGCAACACCACCAGAAAGTTATAGTAAGAAGAAGCATATACAAATGTATGTGTATGTGTATGAGTGTGTGTGTGTTTGTTAAGCTTTCACACAGCAAGACCAAGAAACAAACAGCTCTTGGCCCACTGTGCCCGAGCTAACGGTACATGTCCAGTGTTGAAAAAGGAAGAGTTTTGTAGGAATTTATATACTCATTGTATTTACATTGTATTTTTTTTTGTAGTATATAATAAAAACAAAAACAAAAGAAATTATTAAGCAAAAAAAAAAGAAGAAAAATAAACAAAAGTTTAAAGATTGTGTTCGTAACAAAATTTGATGTGTTTGTGTGTAATTTATATATGAAAAACAAGAAACAATTTGAAAAATGGTTCAAGTGTGTTTATAACGAAGAAAAACATACGCGCTCTCTTTATATATAAAATATACATATAAACATATTTATGTAAATATATATATATTTAAAACAAAAATAGTTAATTATTATTCCACACACAAAACGTATAGAAACAAAAAAAAAATAAATCAAACATTTTACATTTTTCACCTGTTTTGCTTTTTAGTCTACAAAAAATGTTGTTTTTAATTTTGTTTTTAGTTTGTTTTTTTTTTTGTTTTGTTGAATGTGTAGGCATGCGTTGTAGTTTTTGTTGTTGCTGTTGTTTGTAGTGGATTTATCATAAAAAATATGCGTGGTTTTTTTATATTTAACTTTTGCTTTCTTTACGACACGTAGTTGTTGTTGTTGTTGTTTTTGCAAATAATAGTTGTTGTTGTTTGTTAACATAATTTCAACATTTTGTTTTGTATTTTTTTTGTATTTTTCCATTTAGTTTTTAGTACAATTTTTTCTTATAGAACGCTTTGTTGTTTGTTTGTTTGTTTGTTGGTGTTTGTTTTACTATAATAATTGTGTTTTTCATATTTTTGTATATAATATATTTATTTTATTTAATTTTATGTTTTTTGTTTTTTTATATGTATAATAGTTTCTATTTCATTTTGTTGTATTTTTTTATAAATTTTTTTTGTTTGCTTTTTACATTGTTTTGCAACTGCAACTGCAGCTTTATGTTGTATCCGATTGATTAATTGATTGATTGATTGATTTGATTGATTAATAGCGTTCGTCATCAGTATTGGAGTTGGAATCATCGCAATCTTCATCATCATCATCATCATCATCGTCATCATCATTGGAATCTGAGCTACCGGAACTATCATCCGAATCGCTGTTGTTGTTGTTGTTGTTGTTGCTGTCGTGGCTGCCATGATTGTTTTTGCTGTTGTTGTAATGATGCTGTTGCTGCTGTTGTTGCAGTTGCAACTGCTGCTGTTGATGTTGTTCTTGCTGCAGTAGTTGCTGCTGCTGCTGCTGTTGTATCGTTACAACCGCATGATGTTGCTGTTGCTGCCGTTGATGCTGCTGCTGCTGCTGCTGATGTTGCATGTTATTGCTGCTGCTGCTGTTTTCGGTTAAACGTGCAGCTGCCGCCGCTGCTGCTGCAGCTGCCAAAGCTTGTGCCTCTGCCGCTGCTGTAGCATCTACTGTTGGCGCTGCGCTTATCAAAGTCTTATCATAGTCCATAACCAGCTGCTTGATGTGCGCCAATTTGGCATGCAAATAATCAAATCTCTGCTTCTCCTCGTGTATGCTACGATCACTATTAATCCGCTCATATTCGCATACAATTTGTCGCTTTATCTGATCATAATCATCGCCACCCCGTTGCTGGGCGCCCTCTAAACGCCTCGAGAGATCCTGAAAACGTTTGCTCACCCCCTCCACACTGGTCAGCAGCTTGCAGTACTCATCGTAATCACTTTGAAATTCATTCTTATAGCGTCTGCGCACCTCCAGTGTGCGTATGGGCGCATATTGACTAAAGTCATAACGTGGTGCATTCGCATTTGCTGCCCCATCCGATGTGGCAGCTGTGGCATAGGCGTGTGCTGCTTCCGCTAGCTGTTGTGTGGGCGATGGATGTTTAGCGGTGACAGCAGCAGCAGCATTATGATTGTTGCTTGTTGCTGTTGCTGCTTTTACAGCATATTGATGTTGCTGTTGCTGTTGTTGCTGCTGCTGCTGTTGCTGATGATGATGATTATTCGTTGTTGCTGTTGTTTCCCTTTGATATTGTTGTTGTTGTTGTTGATTATGTTGCTGTTGATAATGCACTTGCTGATTGTGTTGCTGTTGTTGCTGCTGATAGTTGTTACTGCTGCTGCTGCTGACACGTTGTCCACGCTGTCCGCTGCTGCTGCTGTTGCTGTTGCTGCTGCTGTCATTCGTGCGCTTTTTGCTATTGGAAGCGGCGTGCGTGTTGTTGTTGTATGAATTGTACTCATCGTGCGCATTGTTGTTGCTATTAAAGCTACTGCTGCTGCTGCTGCTACTACGTTGCTGCTGCTGCTGTTGTTGCTGCTGCTGCTGTTGATGCTGCTGTTTTTGCTTGTGTTGCTGCTGCTGCTGCTGTTGCTGCT
Source organism: Drosophila tripunctata (assembly GCA_035047385.1). Taxonomy (NCBI): domain Eukaryota; kingdom Metazoa; phylum Arthropoda; class Insecta; order Diptera; family Drosophilidae; genus Drosophila; species Drosophila tripunctata. The sequence goes on from JAWNPS010000179.1 coordinate 203,109, forward strand.
GCTGCGTTGTCGGCATCGCTTGTCGCACAAAACTGGCAGCTAGTTTTGGTGGCGTTGTTGATGACGACTTGCGACTGTTGCTGTTGTTGTTATTGCTGCTGCTGTTTGACTGCGTCGCTGACTGTCGACTGTTGCGCTCCTGTTGCGTCTCATAGCCACTGGAGCTGCTTGAATTGCTGCCCGTGGAATTGCGCTTGTCGTTGTTATTGCTGCTGCTGCTGCTGCTACTTTGCTGCTTTGCTGAGGATGAGCTGCTGCTGGTGCGTCGACTGTTGCCACGTTGCTGCTGCTGCTGCTGCTGTTGTTGCTCAGCTGCTGCTGCTGCCATGCTTCTAAACTCATCCATGTTGTCCAGCACATTGTAGCTCAAATCACTGCTATGCTCATCGTGATGCAGCTGCTGCTGTTGATGACTGCTGCTGCTGCTGCTGTGGCGGTGTATAGGCTGCTGCTGAGCTGCCAGTGCGACTGCGATACGTGGATCCACCAGTTGTTGTTGTTGCTCCGGTTGTTGGTACCACCGCATCCCTTGTGTAATGACTTATGCGCATCTTTTTGGTCTTGCCGGTGGCACTAAACATTTCATCGTATTCGATGCTGCTGCGCTTTAAACCGCCACCGCCACCGTTGCTGCTGCTGTTGCCGCCACCGCTGCTGCTGCCATTGTGTTGTCCATTGTTGCCCGCGGACAATTGTTGGCTGGTCATTAGGGACATGAGGGGTGGCGGACTGCCGGTATGTGTAGATGTGGGACTTTGTCCAGATGTCGAACTGCCCGCATCCGAGCTCATTGGTGGCGTCAGATTCTGTGGCTTGCGACGCTTTAGCTGCTGCAGTTCCTGTTCACTGAAAAATGGCCAATTCTCATCGACATCGTTCCACATCGGACGACGCAAATTATACGTATTGTGTGGCATAACACTTATGTCCCTGAGTATATTACATATCATGTTGCGATCCCGATCCTTGATGCCCTCGTTCTTTAAGCGTGCAAAGAGTTCGGGCTTCTTGAATGGCTTCAATGCCAGCAAATGGATTAAACGCTCACGTATCGTGCGACGTGATACATCAGACATTTTATTGCCACCTCCGCCACCGCCACCTCCACTGCCTCCCGATTTGCCACTGTTGCCACTGCGAGAATTGTTGCTGCTGCTGCTGCCACCACCATTGAGCATTTTCTGGCGTCCGCCAGCAACAGTTGGTGCTGTAACAATTCCCCCAGCTGCTGATGCTGTTGTTGTTGTTGTTGTGCTGCTCTCTCTGGGTGAATTGCCACTCAAGGCATAACCCTGCGAGATGCCATTGGCAAATGTATTGGCCAATGTTGCTGCCGCACTGCTGCTGTGGCGCCCATTCACTGTACCGCTGGCGCCCAACGTATTGGGATTGGGATGGATATTGGGATTTGGATTTGGATTGGGCGAACGTGATGCTATTGCTGCTGCTGCTGCTGATGACGTCAGACCATTAAATGGCGATGAAACTAACTTACGACTATTGTTATTAATGTTAAAACTATTGCTGCTGCTGTTGCTACTGCTGTTGTTGCTGTTGTTGATGTTGTTACTACTGCTGTTGTTCCCACTTGTTGTGTTGTTGTTGTTGCTGTTGTTGTTGTGTGCTACCGCTGGCTTCTTCACCTTACGCCCAATATCCGATTGATTTGGCTTAATCTCTCGTATACACTTGCTCTTCTCCGTCTCCTCGGCTCGGGCCATTTTTGTGCGTGTGGTATCGTAGACATCATCGTTGGCATGAATACGCATTCGTCTCGCCAATGCACCAAGGACATCCAGCTCCTGTTGCTGCTGCTGCATGCACTCCAATGTGCCCTCAAGATCATCAATGCTGAAACCAAATTTGCGTCCATTTTCAGCACCGTTATTAGCAGCAGCAGCAGCATTGTTGCTATCGTTGTTGTTGTTGCTGGGCAGCGGAAAGTGTATGATGCCAGTGTTGCCTTTGCATTGAATTTTGACACATTGACCGGGCGCCAAACGATTGGCATTCTCATTTCTTTGATACTCCTCGATGGCACGGTATGCGGAGTCGGTGAGCTTAAGGAATATGTATTCCTTGGTATCATCGGTGTAACGGTGGCTTTGTGACATACCATAATTGCCGGACGTAAATGAGACATTGTTGTTGTTGCAGTTGTTGTTGTTGTTGTTGTTGGGCAGGCATTTTGTTGATGCAATCGAATTGCTCATAACGTGTTTGCGCCCCTCCCCTCCAAATTGTATGTATGTTGTTGTTGTTTGCTTTTTTTTCTGTGTTTTTTTCTTTCTTCCTTTTTTTGTTTGTTGTTTGTTGCTTTTTTTGCTAATCACAATTGTTTTTTTACACGCTCTCCGTTGTATTATTCCTTTTGTGGGGAGTATGTTGTTGCTACTACTAGTGTTCTAATTTGTTATTTAGTACTTGTTAAGTTGGCTGCGGCTGCGTTGTCGTCGTCTCGACGTTGCGTGGCGAATGGCAAAAATTTGGTTTTTTTTTGGCTAATAACAACAAATACACGGAAGAGAGCAATGGAAGTGTTGTTGTTTTTGGTGTGAATTAAACAAACTGGAAGTTGTTGTACAAAAAATTTATTGTTGGTTGCTGTTGTTGTTGTTGTTGCAGGACGCGTTCGTTGATCCTTCTGCTGCTGTTCCCGCGTCGTTCCACCAAATGGCAACCGATTTATTTAGATTTCTGTACAATTTAATAATATGTATTTGCTTTTTAGTATGTTGTAATCGCAAATAAAATTTACGTTTGTTGCTAAGACGTGAACGTGAACTGAGAAGACAAATGCATAAAGCTTAACACGTACACACACACACACTAATACTTTTATTAACTGACTCTCTTTGAGAAGAGTTTTGAGCTAAACTGCAAACTTGCTGCTGCTGCTGCTACCGTTGTTGTTGCTGTTGTTTTATTTCTTTTTTTTTTTTTGGGATTTGAAATGCAGTCAGAGACGTATACAAATTTGAAACACTCTAACACACACACGCGCATATATAAATTTTTTTTTGGTTGCTGCTTGAGAATTTCACTTCCGTATAAGTCGCATTTTCTCTCTTATTCTCTCTTTCTTTCACTCTCTTGCTTGCTTGCTTGCTTGCACTAGACTGGCGGCTCTCTTGCTACTTTTCAAAAGTCTGCTTCATATTTGCACTCCACGTTGTTTCTGTTTCTGTTACTGTTACTGTTGCTGCCTCTTCTCGCTCTCTTTGATTGTGTGCTACTTGCAAATAACACAATTTCTTTTGTTAAATAATATGGTATGTATATATTTTAATTGGGTTAAGGTAGGCATGTATTTATTGCTCGATGCCTTCGTTTTTTGTTGTTGTTGTTGTTTCTCGTTTGTGTGGCGACGAGTGCGCGATTTGAGTGACTGTTGTAACTTTTGCTGCTTTTGTGGCTTTGCTTTGAGAGTTGAAAGTGCGACCGACTCCTGCGCCAGGTGCTCAAATTGTCAATGTGTGTGTAGTATATGAAATCGCTCAAAAGTCAGGCGGCGGCGACGGCGGCAGCAGCAAAATCAAAGACAGCGCAGCGCAGAGCAGAGCGAACAATCAATGCTGTTACACATATGTATATATATATACGTATAACCGCTGCTCACTCACTCACACTTGTATGGATAATACACGTCGCTTGACTGCTTTTGGTGGTGTGTGCGCTCGCTCGCTCGCTCGCTCGCTGGTTTGTTGCCTCTATATTCTCTCGTTCTCATTGATCGGCGTGTGCCAAAGCGAGACAACTGCTGTTTTGATTGGCTTCACTACTGTTGCTGCTGTTGTAGTTGTTGTTGTTGCTTGATCTTTTTCTTTTTTGCTTTTGCTAAAAATCATCTGTGTTTGTACGTTGATTTTTTTTTATATATATATATATTTTTTTTGTGTGCTGCTTATAATATTTTTTTTTGTCCACTTCTATATTAGTTGCATATATGTTCATTTGTGTGTGTGTGAATATCTTTTTCCTAGCACACACACACTTGTAGTAGTATTATCCGAATTATCGATATTTCGATAGGCACAGAGTTCAAGCACTCGAACAAATATATTGTTAACTTTGTTGAATGCCTTTAATTTTAACCACTTTTTTTGTTTCGTGTTATTCCAATTTGTTATTGCATGCGTATGCGTGAGTGTTTTTATACATAAATATATGTATTGCACGTACGTACGTTTGTATATATGTATATATTTTAGGTTTTTACGCCAACACTTTTACTCAAGACATTTTTGCTTTGGAATTCTGTTTCGCTGTTTTATTTTCACACATCTTTTATTTATTTGATTAGTAGTGGGTGGCACTCACTGGAGAATTCGTTAATTCAACTATGTATTTAGTTAGTTTTAGCTTTTGCACGTTGTGTGTTTTTGTTTTTATTTCCCCTTTTTATTTTCATCCACATACAGATATGCAATTATATTTTTGCTTGTTTGTATCTGTGGTATGTGTGTCCAAGGTATCTTAATCAACGTACAAAAGGTATCTGCTAAATGAAATCGAAACGAGTTGCTTTCAAGTGGTTGCCGTTGCCGTTGCTGCTTTGCTTTTGCTGCTGCTGCTGCTGCTGCGACGGCTGCTGCTGCTGCTGTGCACTCGTTTATTATTACACCACTCACCGCCGCCCCGTGGACAATGCTAAGACACAGCGATGTCGACGAGTGTGTGACGCGACGGAGCTGAGCGCAGAGCTGAGCAGAGCAGAGCAGATCAGCAGCAGTTTGTCGTAGCTCTCGCACACACACACATTCATGCATATACGAACATGGGTGCGCGTTGCGCTCTCAATTTGGCGCTCTTACGCTCTACTACTCTCTCGCCCGTTCGTTCGCTCGCTTGTGCGCTCACTTTACTACTTTGCCGTCTCGAAAAAAAGTCAGCAGCAACAACGTCTCGATGTTTCGTTTGAAATACGTACGTGCCTTGTATCACTTGCTGCTGTTGCTACTACTACTTATGCTTCTACTACTATTACTGGCTCTGCGGCTGCAAGTAGTAATTGGTGTTGTTGTTGTTGTTGTTGTTGTTGCTGTAATGTAGTTATTATGGAAGTGAAGCGTAGAGCAAAATTGAAAACAAGTTTGCAATTTTTAATGTGCGCACTTGGCACTCTGCCGCTGCCGCTGTCGCTGCTGCTGCTGGCCGTTGGCCATTCCGTTATTCGAATTTGCTTGGCTCTCTTTGTGGTTACGCGTCGCTCTCTCACGCTCTCTCTCTGCCTTTCACGCTCTTTCTCTTACTGTTCAAGAGAGCGCCCAAGTAATTGCGTTGAACTACTACTCTACGTTCGAAGCGCATTTGCTTATCTACGTTTCTTTTTTTTTTTGTTTCTTCTTTTTATACCTTTATAATTATAATTATGTGTGTGTGTGTATGTTTGTATGTCTGCTTGGGGAACCGTTGCACGTCTTAGCAAAAAATTAAAAACTTTAGCTTACTTTTTTTGTTGCTGTTGTTGCTGTTGTTGTAGTTATAGTTGGTTTTGCTCTTGTTGTTGTTCCCGTTGAATGTGGTGTATACGCGTGTGTAATTATCTCACAACTGCTGGAAAATCTACACAGCGGCACGCGTCACAAATATGAAAACAACAAAATATATATAAATAAAATTTATATATACATATATATATATATACAAGAAGAAGCAACCGCAAATGTACTTACAACATGTGTAAATGTTGTTTGTTTGTTTGTGCTTCTTGTTGCATATGTATATATTTAAAAATATTTATATATATATTTACATTTATGTGACAATAGTCAAAGGCGCTTTTTTTGTAGATATCAGTGACTTTTTATAGTTGAAAAATGTTGAAACAGCTGTTTTTTTGGTCTGCCACCTGCGCGTTGTATCGTTGTTGTTGTTGTTTGCTGCTTTGCTGCGCTGTATTCCTCCCACCACGTCACAAACACATACACGCACGCAGTACTCTAAATGCGTTTACTGTTGTTGTTTCTTTAACGGCTGCTGCTCGCTGCTTGGCACTCGGCAAACCTTTCACACTGCCCGCACACCCAGCCTCTAAGAGCACAACGACGGGGTGGGCACTCAAAATCAGCTGTGCTCGCTCTGTTGCTGTCTCGACCGAACAGTGTTGAGTAAGTTCAGTAATATATCAGTTTATCGCTCTCAATCGATAGCCAGCAGCGTGTGTGCGTTTGTTTTATTTTGTGTGTGTGTGGAAAAAAAGCTCTTCAAATTGGTCGATGTTGTTGCTGTTGCTGTTGCTGTTCTCTTGTTGATGATGGCGACGATTTCTCTATAAAATTATTACCAATTTCAGTGAAAATCACTTCCAATATAAAATATAGTATATATTTTGTCGTACTTAGTTTGTGTTCCTGCTGCTGCTGCTTTGAATTGTTGTTGCGTTGATTCTGTGTATAGTTGTTATTGTGTTGCTTGTTGATTTATGGCCGTGCTCTCTCCTTTTTTTGAATTTTTTGATTTCAGCTTTTCTGGTTCCTTTTTTTTTGTTTAATATAAAATTACGATTTTTGCTTTTATTTTCACTCTACACTTTTATAAAAGAAACGAAAAGAAGTTAGTTTTGCACACTGTGTTTCTGTTTCTGTTTCTTTTTACACTTTTTCTCTTGTTCTCCGCTTCCCTTTCCGCTGTGATTCGTTGTTGATTTACTTTTATATACATATGTGTGTTATATTATTGCACTTGTATTTGTTTACGTTACGCGTTCATGATCATACGTTCGCGTTACGTATAGCTCAGCTGTTTTGTGTTTACGTTGCATACCGTTACGTGACATATTTTCTCTTAAGCGGGCGCTCTCTCTCTCTCTTAAAAGAGAAGAGTGCACTTAAAGAGCGCGAGTTTCCGAACCACTCGTTTTTAATATTTTCTGCAAAATGCGCGCTCTCTCTCTCTCTCTCTCTCTCTCTTTTGTCGTTGCCGTTGTTAATTCATCGTGTTCACTTTTGACATTTTTGCATACAAAAAATGTTCCGCTTTCAGGTAGTTTTACCGTAGCAGACAGAGATGCATGTGTATGTAGGGTATGTATTTATTTTTTTTGTGTGCCCGTTCGTTCGTGTCTCGTCGTGCCTACTTAACAATGTTACACACTAGGTTCGGGTTTGGCCCGTGTGTTTTGGGCTTATCTCTGGGTTTGTACTAGGAATTTTTGGCTAAACAACAACTCGCACCTGAAGATCTCTTTAGCGAATTTATTAACAACCGCAGGCAGGAAATGGATAAATCTGGCGAGCAGGTCGCATTGCAATGCAGCTGTCAAAAAATTGACAGTCAAAAACAAAGTCATAAAATGAGTTAAACTACTATGTTTGTCTCTTTCTAACACCATATACCGAATCGTTTACGCGTGTGGACAATCGTTTTGTTGTTGTTGTTGATTTTTTGTGTAGTCGAACAGGATGAGGATTTATGGCAAATAGCAAAAAATAGCAATTTTAAAGCTCATAAAAACAACACAAAACCAGACACACACGTCCGTACACACACTATATTGCTATAAACTAACTCACAAATAAAAGCTATAAGCCAAGGTAACAACTTGAAGTTCATTTATAAAAAAAATATATATAATAATGTTGCCCCTGGTTTATTGTTGCTGTGTGTGTGTTTCAATAACAACAAATTTGCAGCCAACGTTAAACAAATTAGCCAAAAAAAAAAGTATAATAAAACCCAAAGAGCAACTAACAAAAATACAATTTCAAGTTTGAAGCGCGGGCGCGCAACGTTGCCGGCAGCCATTTGTTAAAAACGTCACAACAACAATAACAACAACAACAACAGCGCTTAAATAGCATTGAGAGAGCCCAGGCGAAAGGCCAATGCACTGCGCGTGACGACAGCGACAGCACAACGAACAAGGAAAAGGAAGGAGAAGGACAAGGAGAGAAAGAAGAAGGTGCTCTGTATGTGAGGACTTGACAACAGCTGGCCACAAAGGCTTCAGCAACAACCACCAAATCAAAAACTAGACGAAGTAAACAAGAAAAAAACCCAAGAAATATCTGTGTGAAAAACGTGTGAACGTGTGCAATGGAATGATCCAAAAAAAAGAAGGGCGGCAGTAACAAAAATCTCACACGATTCTAAAAAGAATTGAAATAATGCAAGCTTATGTGTAAGTAGTGTGTGTTGGCAGTGCTGCAGCAGCAGCTGACAGCTGTGTAGACAGTTTTGCTTTGTGCTGCGCTTCTTTAAAACAACAACAGCAGCAACAACAACAACAGCAGCAGCAACAACAAGTACAAGCCATTGATAACAATGTCAAATGAGAACGGTAGAGGCAGCGTGAGTGAGTGAGCGAGTGAGTGAGGGTGGGGAGAAGTGAGCAGCGACGACAAATAGTGGTGATGGCATTATTAAACGATTATCTTTTCAACTTTAATAATAGACAATGTAATCGTATATAATCTTGAGTTTGTAATTGATCCACTTGATTTTAAAAGACTTAATTTTTTGCGTTTCTTTCTTAAGCTTAATAAGCTTCTGTCAAAAGTGAAGTTAGCTGCGATTCTTTTTTTTCTGATGCGCTGATCAGTGTTGTCAAATTAGTTATTTGTACAATGTTGTCAAATTAATTTGGGTACAATGTGGCCAGATTATTTACAGTGATTACAAGTTTCATAATTTGATATTCTGCGTAAAGCAGTGGTGATAAAAGTAACAGATTTACAACAATCCACATAATAAGACTTTTGCTTTTTTAATGTCATTTTATAAATTTGCATTTTAGCTTATTTCATATTAATTACAGTCATTAATTATCGTTTAATTAATAAAGTTTTTTCCTAATCAATTCATATATCTGAAAAAAATTCTCTTCTTCTTGATGAAATATCTATTTTAGGCCCAATATATTGTATTTCTAATCATAGAAACTCTTGAGCGAAAAATCATTACTGCCTAATTAAGCAGATCACTCTACACTGTACGAATTTATATTTTATTCCCTTTTTGAAATATTTTATTTCCTTTTCTCAAAGAGTTAATAAAAATTCTAAGCTTTAATATTTCTTTCTAATTGTTTAAATATTTAACATTTTAAAATGTTTAACAATTTTTAAGTAGACTTGTAAATTAATCGATTAATTAGTTTGTCTGTTTTGCCATCCAAACCAGCAAAATAACTTAACTCGCTAATGGCAGCGTTGCCACCTTCGCCAAATCGATCGAATATTGCAGTGGAATCGATAAATGCGCAAACAAACTCAGAACAAAAGCAGCGATAAGAGAGAGAGAAACAGCAAACAAAACGCATTAAACACACATTAACAGCTATACACACAAATATTGTATAAGTGTGTGTGCACTAAAATACGTGCAAAGCATTTAAAAATGTAAATTTTATAAACACTGATAGGCCACAAAGACTGAAAGCACGAACGGTCCCTCCCTCCTTCTCCATGCCCCCCTACACAAACCAACAACAACTCGGAACAGATGTTCCAAAAATGTAGTAGGGCAACAAGCAGCAACAACAACAACGACGACACGTTAAACCAAAAGTCGAGTAGTAATGCGACAAAACAACAATAACATATTTTATGCGTACGACAGATTAAAGAGAGCGCTGCTGCTGCAAAGTCTTTTGCGCTCTCAGTTGACAGTGAGAGTTTGATGTAAATGTGACGAGTTAAAGAGTGACAGAGAGAGCCAGTTTGAGTGCAAGCAAACATATGTGCGTGCGTGCGTGTGTATGTGTGAAATGAATAATCAATTGTCGACGACAAGACGCGTCGCTTTGTTCGCCTGCTCTCTGTTTCTCTCTCTCTCTCTCTATCGGGCGGTAATTGCCCACACGGGAATCCCAAAATGCCATGCCACACACACATAGCAACATTGTGTGCACTTCCAATAAAAACAACAAAAAACGACTCAACAGGCGGCAGCTCAATTTCTCAGCAAAACTAGACACAACAACAACAACAACAACCATAAATATATAAGTATTAAAGTACACATATTATGGCAATATTTTGAATTATTTTTTTGTTTTTTTTTCAACATTCAACACTTGCTATTTTTAGCAAAGAGAAACAACAACAAGATCATTATTAGGAAATGTGACTCACGCTACAGGCATCAAAAAAAAAAACAACAGTGTGAAATTATTTGTACATACAAATGTACAATACATATAACATATTTATTTATTTTCATATTGAGCAAGGCGTTAATGTTGTACATGCATAAATCGCAATGCAAATAAATATAAACAAAAGGCAGAGAGACACAAGAGAGGAGAGCAGGGGACAGTGGATGGGTGCTAGCTAGGCAACAACAGTGCTGCACAATTTCACAATCAAACCACTAATGAAACGCACTATTTATTCACTTATCGACTTTTTATAAAAATAGCCAACGATTACCGCTATACACATTACTTATTCACAACAATACAAATGCGAATGTGAATACGAGTACGACATTTTGTCACAGTACTCAGTTGCAATTTATTGTGGATATTCACGCTAAACAGCACGCGATAGTTTGACGTCACTGTTCTTAGTACTGCAAACAGGCATTTAACTTTAAATTCAGCTGAACTTGAAGCGTTAACAAGACTAACAAGCGTTAAAATAGCTAAACAGCTCCCAAGTTAAAGTTAACAATTTCAGTAATATATTATTTTAGTTAGTTCGAATCAATTATCGCCGATTTAACAAGTTTCATCGACTAGTTTTTGTAATTTAATTAAAAAAATTAAATAAAATAAAAAAATTTTAATTTATAAATCCATATAAATTGAAAATAAATTAGATAATAATGTGTTCTAAAGTATAGAAGAAGGAACTAAATAAAACTATACCAATTCCCAAGCTAATAGATAATAGCGTCTCTTGAAAATTTATAATTTATCTGTATTTTTCTATTGGTTGTATTATTTTCAATATTTATTTATAAAGTAAGCAAGTTTATATTATTTTAGTCTATATTTAAAAAATTGTGAAATTTACTGCGTTCTTTTTTTGTTGATATCTTCAATAGTTTAGCAGGTTTTCCATTTTAAAAATGTAGCTTAAACTGTAGCTATTTTATGTATTACTTTATTTAAATAAAACATTTTTCCTCTAAACAAAAAACAGTTAAATTCTTATTCTTTACATAGACATTTTTCAAGGGTTCTATAAAGTCAAAACAATTAGTTTTAACGAGGATTGATTTAACTATTTTAATCATATATTGTAGCTGTAGTTTCAAAAGAAACCCACTAATACAGGTACTAATTATTAAATGCATCGTTAGTAATAAGGAATAACATATTTTTATATATGCCCCCATAATATTCAAACAACAATGCGACATTTCGTAGCAGAGTTCAGCAAAAGTTCACATTAAATAATTATACCTTTTTATGATTGACTCATAACAAAAATGTTGTAGAGAAATTACCAAAGCGATTAGCTCAATGGAAATTCTATGAATTGGTCATCATGACTTTTTACAACAACTACAGTTAATAACGATAAAGTATTTTGCTTTTAGGGAAAATCACATTAAACAAACCCCTGAGGGCATAAAAAGTCCACAAAATTTCAAGGTTAAGGTATTTTCAAACCCACTCATTTCTGAATCAGAACCCACAGAGTGCATTAATATCGTTGTGTTCTTTGCAAAAAAAATATAGTATATATAAAAAAACGATACACGATTTATAATAAAACACAAAGCAAACAAACACAAAACGCGGTACAATGAACTGTGGCCTGAACGGACATCGCAGTTCGCCCTCTCAACCAACAACGACAACAATAACAACAACAAATACAACAAATTGTATGACGACAACAAAAACCAATCAAATTATAAGCGTCACCTGGAAGAGATCTTGTTGAACAAGCGAAAAAAAACAAAAACAACAACGTTCATTGACCGATTTAAAACAACAACGTTGCCGCAATTTGTATTTGTTGTTGTTTTGTTGTTGTATACATTGCATAATTCTTTATTTTTTTTTGGAACCAATGATTATTAACAAAAGTTCAACGGAAATGCGTTTTACGCTCTCTCGCTCCTCCCATTCCTCCCACACTGTTGCTTTCTCTATCGCTGACATATCAAATTTAATCAAATTGGAAAAAATATAAAAACATTGACCGTGAATGGGCATAGAAAACCTTTTAGGTTTCTTATTTATTCTGATTAGATTACACACGTGCGTGTGTGTGTGTGTGTTTGTGTGAGCGTGTGTTGTAGCCTTATCTATTAATTAGAGAATTCAAAACTTTAAGTAAAAGAATTACCCAATCAAATCAGCGAACAAAAGCGGCTGTGGCTGTCTATACTCTGTACTTGAAGGCAAACTAAAAGGGTCCATTAAATTTTTTGTAGAATAACTCGATGAAACAGGCAGCTGAAACAACTTCAGGAGCTAGAGCTACTAAATTTAGATTGTAGTTCATTTAAATAGTAACAGAAACTTTTAGAGGTTTGCTTCGAGAGCTAGAGCTACGAAATTTGGCTTGTATTTCATTTTAGAAGTAGCAGTATCTATTAACTTTTCTTACAAAAAGTCGCTGAAGCAGACACTAGAAAAAATTTTAAGAGCTAGAGCAACTAAATTTGTGTTATATTTCATGTATTATGTATTAAGTGTACTTCGAGAGCAGGAGCTACGAAATATGGTTTATATTTAATTTCAAAAGTAGCAGTATCTTTTAAGTTATCTTAGAAATAATCGACAAAACAGACACCTGAAGCAACTTTAAGAGCTAGAGTCACTAGATTTAGCTTGTTTTTTTTAATTTAATAGTTTCAGTATCTATTAAGTTTACACCAAAAGCTAAAACTACCAATTTTGGTTTGTATTTCATTTCAGAAAGAGCAGTATCAATTAACTTTTCTTACAAAAAGTCGCTGAAGCAATTACTCATAACGTTTTTAAGAGTTAGAGCTGCTAAATTTGGCTGCATTTCATTTTAAAAAGCCCTATATCACAAGAAGTTCTTGGAATAACTCAGTCAAATGCAAACTGTTAAGTTTTCTTTTAGCATAAACTAAGTTTAATTTTAATTTAATTTAATTTTATATATAGGAAAATCTTTAGTACAGGGTCGCTAGCAATCGATAGGCTCTGCTACCTTCTATTTGTCTCTAAAAAAAAACAGCAAAACACCAGTGTTTAAAAAACTGCCAACAGTTTTTGCAGTTCGGTTATTGCTAGAACTGTTGCTGCGAGCATTTTCGACAGTCGCAGTCGCAGCGAAAGCAAAAACATTTTTTTATCAGCAGCGCAGCGCTTCGGGAATCGACAACTTCGGCAGTTTTACGAATGCTAGAGCTGTTGCTGCGTGCATTTTCGGCAGTCGCAGTCGCAGCAAAAGCAAAAACTGTTCTTGATCAGCAGCGCAGCGCTTCGAACTGCGTGAACTGGCGACAGTCGCAGTCGCAGCAAAATCAAAAACTGTCGACTGCCGAACAGCATAGCACAGCACAGCACAGCAGATAGCTTCGACACTTTTTGCTTTGCTTTGTTTTGGTAACTTTTGTAACTGTGTTTTGAAAACACCATTAAGAAAAAGAACATCAACGGTGATTTACAAATTCTGGTTTGCGGTGTGATTTCTTCTCTTTTGCTTGAAAATCGACAATTAAAAGTAAATTTAAATATAAGAAAAAAAAAACATAACAGAAAACAAAAGCCAAGTTAGAACACAACAAATAAGTAATAACTAGCTGAAACCAGTCTTGGAGCTGCATAAATTTAATCAACTTGAGACCACAATCAAAATTCGTTTTAAGAATCGCTTTTTTAATTGTAGCCAACTTGAAGCAGAGTTCTAAAAAAGGCATTTCAAACTCACTCACAAAAACACTTCAACGTTAGATACGTAACGACAATTATATATACTGATAAAAAGCAATATATATGTATGCATATTTCATGCATAACCCGGACACACTGTGCAAACAAACTTGTATAACAGTGCTGCATAACGGTGTAAGTTGTGTGTAGTACATTCTTTTGTACAACACAAAAACCTTTGTGTGGATTCTTCAAGTTGAAATATTGTATGAGCTAAAAAACCTCAACACTGATTGGGATTTGAAATCGTTTTAGCATTTCAAAGAATCAAATAGAGATTATTATTTAAGCTGAGCGGGAGGGGATTTTGATTTGTTTGCTTCTTATATATAAAATAAATTTTAATATTTTTTTCAAACATTACAGAAAAAAAGCCACAAAAAACAAAAAAACCAAACTACAAACTTTGGTTTCGTAATGTTTTTGTTGTTCGCGGTTGATCGAAGCGGCGATAGAGCTACTGTTTCTTCTTCTTCTCACACGTACACATAGGCACACAAATACATGTGAATGCTAATCAGCAACAACACCCAAAAAAATTAAAACCCGATTTAAACCACAAGCTAGAAGCTGCTTTAAAATTATCGTAACCAAGTCAAAGCGAGAGAACTGAGCAAGAGAGTGAGTGAGTTGAATGAGTGAGATAGATAGACTGTGTGCGAAGAGAGCAAATGCGCAAAGCTTGAAGCTTTTTGGAAGCTCAACACACAAAACAAAACTGAAACAACAACACATAAAAACTTGTCTTCCCAGATTCAGTTGGATTATTTCTTCTTAGTGGATCAACAACAACAACTTCCAACTGGACTAAAAAACGGACTCCAAACTGAAAGCAACAACAGACAACAAATACAACTACAATAAGAGCAGACGCAATAACGAGAGATTGGCGGACACAGACATCCGTTAACTGTGAGCTGAGCAGCACCAAACTCAACGGTGGACTGGTATTCCCCATAGCACCACCTCAGCCCACCTCACCTCAACACCACCTCTCATTTAAGCCTCTCGCTCTCTCTCTCTTAAAATCTTTGAAGCTCGTCGTGAATTTCTTACTGTGTGTATTTTTAATTTAAACATACATACATATGTAGATTTTGAATTAAAGATTTTGTATTCGGCATTATTATATGGCTATATCTTTGAAGATAAAACAAAAACAAAAAAATAAATAAAAAGACAAAAAGAAAAAAAAGACTGAAGGTCAGTCAAATTGAGCGTACAATCAACTTTTTAATATTTCATTATAAATTTGATCAATTTGCTGTTGTTGTTGTTGCTGCCACAAATGAGAATGCACTTTGCATACACACACACACACACATATGGTTATTTAATATTACAAATAATTAAGCGAGTTGATTTGTTAATTTTCATCACATTCAACCAACTCTAATTTGTGATTAAATAACAGCTAATTAAGTTCTTTTTTATTTTATTTGTGCGTCTGTTAATCAGTGTTGCCTATTTAACAAGGGTCTGAAAATAGCTACTTATATTCACATGTTAAAAACAGTGTTGCCAGATTTTTAAACTCGAAATAAGCTAGATTTTAAAACAATTATAGCTAGAATAAGCTAACAATTCTAAAACCTAGGCTGAACTGTAAGCTTTAAATTTCTTATTACAAGCTATACACAATATCAGATCTAGATCTATTATTGAATAAGTTTAATGTTGAAAAAAATATACCAGAGATTTTATCTTTGTTTTAGGAATCGGGCTACTATCTTTATTTCTATTATTATTTTTTAATTTTCAATGTATTTATTGCAAATAAAAAAATCTGAAGCGTAAGATTGAAGACTTTTCTTCATTTCTCAGCTTCTAGAAAGTTAAATTGAACAATTTAACTAGCTAGAAATAACTGTATTCTTATTTCTAGCTAGCTCTATAAGCTATATTTAAGTATGTACTCTTATTTCAAATAGCTACAATCTTTTTTTTTATCATATATGCCGATTTTCTAGGAATGTTTCCGGACATTACGCCAATATTCTCTTAACTAAAATAAATTTGTTTTATTTTTGGTTTCTTTGTAATTATTAATAATTAAATCTAAACATTTAATTGGCAAAAATAAAATTTTTAACAATCTAAATGCATAAAGTTAATTTATCAAAAAATTATATATGATACACAAGCATTATTCAAAAATTACTGAGAGTTCTTTTAAGCTAGTTATTTTAAGTATAATACTAAAATAAACATATTGCTCAATAATTAGTTAAATATGAAAGTATCAAATCAGTTATATAATTCAGTCTATGTTATAAATGTAGTAGTTAAGATTTTATTACTAATATAAAATAAACAAATACATTCAAAAACTGATATTGATGAATTTATTACTTAAAAAAGTTATTTACTAAATTTTAAGCTTAATTACTTATTTATTTATTTTGCTTATTTTTGCTTATTTCTGACTTTGAGTTTCACATAGCTATTGTATAATTTCATTGCGACTAAAAAGCCAAGCTGTCAACACTGCTGTTAATTGTAAACTTCCGCACAGTTCTCTCCCTTTCGATGTCTCTTTTTTACTACTTTGCGCTCTCTCTGACTGAGTGTTTACGGTTTTATTTTTTTTTTTTTGTTACTCTGGACTTTGCTTGTGTGCCATGTGCCATTTTTCTATGTCTGTTCGTTTGTATGTGAGTTTTCTGTATTTGTTTAAGCTTTAAAATGTAGAACTTCACCTTCATTTTGTTTGTTTCCGGTGTCTTTTGTCTAAATGAAAATACTGTGGATTTGGATTTGAATTAAAAATGGTCTAAAGTAAGCTTACTTTAGATTCATATTTCATCATAACTGATCCATAAATGCTTAAAAAATATACAATTACTCATAAACCACACAATGCTATTTAACCTAAAAATAAAATACAATTAAATGCATTTATTGTTGTTATTATTCTATTGGTCAGAGCAACAAGCAAAGCTTTTATTTGGATGCTCGTTTTAGTGCACTTTAAAGCAGAAATTCACCACAGCACACCACTGTGGAGCCACCAATAAGAAACCACCTCGGTATGCAAGTGAAACAAAAAACAAAGATACGAAAATTATATAAACATTATAGGCAAACCGTAAATATGACTAAACCCAACCGCAAAGCAGCACCAGCGACAACAAGAACAACAACAACAACAACAACAGCGATATATGTAACAAGTCGGGTGGCAACAACAAAAAAGCAAAAAGAAAACGAGGGCCGCGCAACACGAAACGTTGACGACGACGACAACCACAACAAAAACAACAACAGTAACACAGTGCAGCGCTGCTTACAGCCCTGTTGTTGTTGTTGTTGGCTAGTTGGCTGGTTGGTAATTTTAATGTTGGTTTTATTTTCTGGTTTCTCGGCTACGAGAAACTATGCCAAAGTTAACGACGACGACGGATTACAATAATCAAAATATATGCAAACAACACTCCAACACACATACAATACACTGAAACGTCAAAACTATTACTGTAAGTGCGACAATTATTCAAGTGGTTGGCAACGCGCACACATGTCAACATTTTGCAACACTGTCTTAATCAACCAATTAACTGCTGCACACCTATCGATATACACACAGACAGACACGCGCCCATACTAAATTGATATCGATCTAGTTAACATAAAAACTATATATCTATGTGTTCTTAAATACCAAGCAGATAATAATGGACAACTATTTGTATGTACTTATGTACAGAGAGATACAGTTGGATTTGGACACACCCATAGAGCAAAAAAAAAAACAAAAAAAAAATGGTTACCTTCCTTTCTACATAAAACTATTTTTGGTAACAACTGAAGCAAAAATTGTGCTATACAGCTATGGGCAAAATAATAGAAATGTAATTAAAAAAAATTCATGATAGACAAAATATATTAAAAAAAAAGCTTAGGCAATTTAGTTTTTATAACCTTTATTTCAATCTTTTGTTACTAATGTTAAGACTTTCGAGACTACTTTTATTATCAGCAATTATTACTATTGTATTCTTCTATAAATAAAATTGTTTCTATCACTTGAAAACTAACGATAACAAAAGCTATACTCGCTATTTTAAAGTTAACGTGCTATTCTTAGATATTTAAGAAAATGTTGTTTATAGAAATGTATGGACAAAAAATGCGTTTCTATTTCTCTGCACACAACTGTAACTGTATACAGTGCATAAACAAACAAACATACATTTTGATGTATATGAACATACGGGGGCTTGATAACAATTACAAAACTATTGAACCAATTAAGTTAAGGTCTATAAAAAAAAGAAATGAGAAAAAATTAACAACAATAACAACAGCTATTCGTATTTTCCAGCAACACATACGGGTCACTAAATATAGTGAGAGAGAGATAGAGAGAGGGAGAGAGACGTTTATGTAGATGTGTAGGTGAGAGAGCTTGCAAAACCACAATGGCGACAAAAATAGGCAAAGGCAAACGCTGTCGAGACAAAAGAGACTGACAGACAGACAGACAGGCCCACGGGAATGAGAGACAGCGGAATAGATACGTATACACAAGTGTGTACACATTTGTACCTACTAGCAAATTAAAGTTTTGTCATTTTTATTACACGCGTGCTCTCTGCTGCTCTGCCTGCACTCTCAATGCGTAAACACATTCTCCCATATGCAAATATTAATGACCTTCACTTTCACCTCATTTTTTTGTTTTTCTTTTTTTTTTTTCTACAGGGCTGAGGCCAGAGCAAAATATACTGGTGAGAGAGAATATCATCAGCAAACTGTTTGAAAATTGTGTCGATTTTCTTAATAAATAAATGAAAATAAAAACCTATTTTATAGCTATAAAATAAAAGACCATTTTATAGCTACTATTTTAATAGTACAAAAATAGTACGAATTGTGGCTTCAATTGTAAGCACAGCTACACATACTTTTACACGTGACAAATGAAGTGAAACAATAATAAAAAATTAAAGCACAACAACAACAAAAAACAGTAGCTACAAAATTTAAGCAAACATACATACGTACACACATTCATATATTTTTTATAATGAGCAGCGATACGGCCTTCTCTCTGCTCGTGATCGGGCGAGCGACAACAGCAACAACATCAACTATACAATTACAGTAAATAGGTGAAAAAGACAACAGCGCGCAGTTGCACAAATATAAAAAAAAAGCAACCACAAAGCACAAATACACACAAACACACACACACACACAGACACAGCTACACAAGGTATTACGGTAATCAATGTCAAATGCTGCCGATTTCATTCGCATGCACAACAACAACAACAACAACAATATCCGACTGGCTGTCTGTTTCACTGTATATTTTTGTGTACTTGCACAAACACAAAAGCAATATAAGAGCAAACACACACACACACAACCAGTGTTGCCAACTCTTCTTATGGCCATGAACTAGCTAGCAAAATAATTGAGATTAAAAGCTATGAGCATCTATAATTAATTTACAAAAAATTAATAATAAGCATATTTATTAATTTAATTTGTTGAACTTTGTCTAAATTGTTTTTAATATACATTTTGTTTTACTATTTCGTTGCAATTTTAGTTAAAATTCAGAACTGGCGAGTAATAAGACAAGTTGGCAACACTGCTGGCTGACAACAACACAGCTGCTGAAAATGAGAGCAACACCAACAACAACAACAAACAGCGGCTACAGATTTGTCGCTCTCTTCTGAACTACATAAGCCCGTTTTTATAGGTGAACTGTATATACTGTATATGCTGATAGACAAATTAATTAATTTTTACACATTTCCAATAAAAAATTATTTTTAATTTATACAAATGTATAAAATGTTGTAGTACACCACAACATTTAAGCTACATGTATTTTGTAAATGTGACATGGATAGAAAAATAATACCACTTGTTGTTTTTGTTGTTGTTTTGTGGCGACTGCTTCTTGTTTTGGCATCATTAAATGCAATATGTGTGTGAGAGCGTGACAGCATCAGAGAGAGCATGCATGAGAGACTAATCGTCAAATGGCTCGGCGCTCTCTCTCTCGCTATTTTATTACTCTCTCGCATATACCCAAAAGGCAAGGCAAGATCAACACACAAGCACGAACAAACACACACACAATACTTTCACTTCTTGTATTGAATTTTATTTCGGATTGGGGCGCCACACACTGTTGTTGTTGTTGTTGTCTTTTATATCTTTTTTCAACAGATTTATGCAAGTTTTGTGCTGTGCTTGTATGTGTATACACATTCATATGCATGTTTCTCTGTCTGTCCGTCTGTCTGTCTTTCTCGTTGTTTTGTGGCCCTCAGCAACAGCGAGCGAAAATACAAAATTATAGAAAATCAAACAAACAAAACGACAAAGGTGGCTATAAGAAGAAGAAGCAAAAAACAAAAATGTACGACATGTGTAATTTGATCGAGATACGCATATTTGTAATTGGGTTATTAAAATAACATTTATTTATCGAACATTTATTGTATATGGTTTACTTTTCCTGCATTAAAACTACTTTTAAGCATTTTTAATTTAACTTGCTGAGCAGCTTTGGCTGTTGTTTGACCTCAAACATGAAATGATCATTTCATGTAGATAACAATTTACGAATGCAGCTTAATTTTTGATAAACTTGATCCAATAACAATTAAACACTCTTTAGTAATGAGAATGTAAATGAAAATGGAATGCGTCAAAGTGCTTTACACCTGACGAATAACTTAACATATTTCTCTCTCTTCTCTCTCTTATTCCCACTACATTCGCTCTTTATGCGTTAAGTGCACACAACTAACGATTGAACTGGAGTGCAGCAGCCACTGGGCGTCTCTCCCACCATTATCTTGCTATCACACTTGCTCGCACGCAAATAACATCGCTGCGTCTCAGCTGTTATTTGACAGCTTTTGCTTTTGACCAATTTTTTTTGCTATGAAACGTTAAATTAACATTTGCAATGTAAAAAAAAACTGCTCACACTACAAATACAACATTTTTGGCATATTCAAAGTGTTAAATTTAACACTTTCTTTTTGGTCAAAACCGGCATTGAGAATTAATATTAAAAAAAAAGGAAATCTAAAAACTAATCATAAAATGCGTATTTTAATGGGCATGGCTAAAATTTAAACAAATTAATTCTGGTGAGATGCGTCTTGAATTAGGCCTTCTCCACAGCAGACAGCTGTTGGAATTTGTTTTAGTGGCGAAATAGACGACGACGACAACGATAACGAGCGAAGTAGGTGTAAAGCGCACAAAGAAGAAGAAGAGTGGATAACTAAGCTGACGTCAGAAATGCTTGCAGTAAATATTGTTGTTATTGCAGTTTGAAATGATGATGCGCTACTACATTTTGCATGCATATCGATAGGTGTGTCAACTTATCGATAGCAAACACACACACATCACATCACATGTTAAAATTAGACTCTGAAACGGCTGCCCACGTTCGATTTCTAGGATAACTTCTACACACACATTTACGCCCCCTTTGCAATGCAACAGCGTCATTTTTTTTTACAGTGGCATCTCTCATACAGTAAATATGGCAGCATTATCGAATTAACATACATATATAGTTATAGTTATTATACACAAAAAAACAGGGTTAGTTTCTGTTGCTTTTTTTTTACATGAGCCGGCGACGGCGGCAGTTTCTTGTATTTCACATTCCAGCGAATTCTCACTGCTTTCTTCTTCTTCTTCTTGCTACCACCCTTTTGCGCTGTTTCGATGTTTTTGCTTACTTTCTTGTTGTAGTTGTGGATTATATTTAATTTGTAAAGTTGTGTTTACATATATGTCGATATTTTATATTATTTGCGTTTGTATTGCTTTATTGCAAGTAAAAATTATTTATACTTTTTTTAATTAAAATCGCGTAAATAACGCGACATCAACAGCGACAGCAGCGCAGCGGCTGATTTTCGACAGCGACGACACGACTACAACAAACGAAGGCGACGACGGACGAGTGCGAGTGCGGTTGGCTGACGTTTTTGGTGGTTGAGCGCGAGCGAGCGAGCGAGAGAGAGAGAGAGACGAAGTGCTGCTGCTGGAGCGCGCGCGTGCATAACACACACATACATACATATTTACGTCTCTCTATATACGAGCGCAAGCTCCATCACACACTGTTCAATGGGTGTGAGAGAGAGAGAGAGGTGGGGAGCTGCCGTGCCGAGCAAACGAGTCAAACACGCACACATGAAAGCAGACGTAAATATGTACCGTATGTACTATATGTAAGTTTGTACATATATATATAAAATATAATAATACACGACTCTTGCGTTAATGATATTGAATGTAAATGGTGGCAACTGTCTTTTTGTGCCTCATTTAGACGGACAGACTAAACGACGATCCGCCCGAGACGCACGCACACACACGCACACACATATGTATATAAAAGTGGAGAAATCAATCAACTGAATTTAACACACGGCGGAAAAGAGCGTACAAATATATTTTCAATATTGCACATTTTCTTTTATTCGTTTCTTCTTGCATTTGCACACACACACACAACCATACAATACATGATGCATGTGTATGTGTGAGTATGTATTATTTTTATTTCTTTTTCTTACACAATATTTTTTAAAATTGTTTGCACACACACACTTTATTATTTTACACTTAATTGAGCTCTTCTTGGTTTTGATATATTTAATGCACGTATTCCCCTTATAGTTATTATTTTCTATATAATTTACAAATGTAATTTTAACAAAAAAGGTTTTCTTTAGTTTAAAGTCAGAAATCACGTCATGGCTGCCACGTCCAAGCAACAATGAATCGTAAAATTTCCAAAAGCAGCCCACTTCACGCGGCGTTATCGTCGGTTGCGGTTGCGAGTGCGTTTGCTGAGCCGAGAGAGTGAGCGAGTAGGTTGGCACTTCGCGCAAGTCTCACTGTTCAGTGTGTACACATTGTTTTTTTTTTTTGGACAAAAATATATTCTCAACATGGGCTTAAGCAATGTGTTAGAGCAAGTGCACTATATATACAGAGCGTGCAATCAGACAACCCCATAATTTTGCAAACGAGGGCAACACACACTGTGAACGCATTTGGTATTTTTTAGCACCACATTCAATTGTTTCGGCAAATACAATACTACTTTTTAACCAGTAGCATTATTATTGCAATTTGTTGACATAGAATTTTATGCTCTAGCAATCAAAATTATCTTAAAAAAGGGCTTAACAAAAGCCAAAGACAATGATAAATTGCATTTTATAACTTTTAATAAAATTACTCATATTTTGTTCTTATTAATTAATTATCACTTCAAATAAACATTTGGATTTATCATGAAATTAATAAGAATTTATAACCTGTATAAATATATGTATACGTAAATCATTTTTAATTGCTTTGTTGGCAAGCCGCCATTACAATTTCTTAACGTTTAACCGTTTTTTATAAGACCAATTACATTCTTATTGCTTGCGCGCCTTCCGTTTTGAACGGAAACAAAGATCAAAACAAGCATGTAAAACATCTGTTTTGTCGGTTGCAAACACTGTTGAGGTGCGAGCGAGACAAACATAGCATACCACAGCTGCATTTGCGAAACACAGCACATAAAAATGCAATAATAAATTTGTGTAGAATGAAAGAGGCACAAAAATGTGAAAAAAGTCGCGCGTCAAATATAAAATTTCACAAATTTGTTAAATTAATGGCAAAGATTTAATGCAATTATTATACATTATTGCAAATCGCTATTTGGGGAGCACAACAAAACTAAAAGAAAACAATAATAAAAGGCAAACACACGCAGCGCGGCAGCGGCAACGAGACGTCGTCGTCGTCGGCGGCGGCGGCCGCTGACGCCTGCTGCTTTGCTTACTCGCTTGAACATGACCACGGCTCGGTGTATTCGTATTCTGCCGAAAAATTTTCAGCACACTTATAGACAGAGAAAAACGTTGTACTCACCCTGAAAATTATCGTCATTCTCTTCCTCAGATGCCATGCTGCCAATTAAATGCAAATTTTCAACGTTTTATGCACAATAAAAGCGCTAAAAATATTTTCACAACAAATAAATTAAGCACACACACGACACTAGTTGTGTCGTTTCGTTCAGAATAAGTTCAATTGAACAGTTCACTGGCTATTGCGACAAATACTGAACCTGTTAAAGAACGATTGGCAGGCTTGCATTATTTTAGTTATCGATAAGTTCAATTTTAGAATTAATTAAGCAACACAATCAGAATCGTAGAGAAGCGCGCAAATTTTCTATGCTCATAAATGTTTAATTGGATTTGTCGCCATCCACTATGTGCCACTCTTGGAATTGGCGTTGGAACAGTTGCAGCATCGGAGTTGATTTGGTTTATCATACAATACGCGCGCGACACGATCAAATATAGGAAATTGCAATTACACGAGATGCTCATATTCAATGAGTTGGGTTACATTTGCCTGTCGGAACATCGCGATGGCAGCAGCAGCAGCAAGGATTGCACAAATATCCACTGTGCCCAGCGTAATATTGATCGCATTAAAGAACTGATAGATCTGGCCAAATATAGCATTGATCTGGCCATGTTCTCCTTAAACAGCGACGAATTGCTGAATGCCATGAAACGAGCACTCAGTCGTCGTGTTCACATTCGCATCATTGTGCACTTGCGGGGACGTGAATTGAATCAAAATCTCGAGATGCTCGCTCACATGGGAGCTCGTATTCGTGTCGTGTCCTCGGATCGCAAGATGATGCATCATAAATTCTGTGTGATCGATTCGCCACTGCGTATCGATAAATTATGGCAGACGGGGCGACTTAAATTTAAACCAACTATTATACATCCGCCAGTGGTAATCAGTGGATCAGCCAATTGGACACCCGGAAGCTTTGGCGGCAATTTTGAAAATATTATGATTAGCAGCAACCAAGTGATTGTAAACAAACTTGAGAAAGAATTCGAACGCATGTGGAAAGTCTTTTTTATTTTGAACTGAGGCAAGAATGCAAACTTTTAAAGTGATAAGAATATATAAGAATATATATACATATGTTTTATCTCATTATTTGTTAAAACTGATTGAAAATCAAAGAAAGTTTATTAATTTCATGCATACCCCAAAAAAAATCAACAGTTTTTTTTATTTCCTGATACCCTGCACTGTAAAACAGCGAAGGGGTCTATTGGGACTTGTAAAATAAAATAATAGTTCCATGCAAGTTTGCAATAATATTCCACTTTATTGTGGATTTCGGGGCATAAACTTGTATAGGAGCGAAAAAATTAGTGCTTTAATTCATGAGATGAGTTATTATTTAATTGTTACTTAAAATATTGCACTCAATAAAGTCTTAAATATGAGCAGAAACGTCATAAGCTGACGAATAGGCAGCAACAGCAACATTTACGCCTATTGAACCGCTGAAGCTATTGAGCTGGTACTAGTTCATATATCGATAACGTGTTTGATTGTGTATCGACATTTTGCAACACTGTCTGGTTGCAAGATTTAAACACATGTTTGGTTCGCTGTTTTTGCACTAATTGTTTATTAAAATGTTGCGCGTAACACAAACAAAAAACTCGCTGCTTGATGGCGCTACCATACCCGGACAGCTGTACACAACGCCCAAAGACTGCGAGGAGTTCTTCGAGAGCCTTGAGAAGCCAACAACAGTTATTGCAGCACCACGATCCACCTGTAAATATACAGCAACTAAAGTAATGCGCTCTCAATTGTTATTAATTTAATATTTTATAGTTATACGCGCTGGCGTATTGACCACAGTGCGTGGCTCTGCTTATATAGAATATGGCAACACCAAAGTGCTGGCCATTGTGGCGCCACCACGCGAACTGGTGCGCTCCAGTGTGCGTCGGGTGAGCATGGGAGTCATCAATTGTTATGTGAACTTTGCGGCATTCGCCAGTGATGAATTGGAAACGGTGCCGGAGCGAGAGAAGCATTTGAGCAGCATGTTAACCAAGGCACTTCAACCACTCGTCTGTCGCAATGAGTTCCTCAACTTTCAGCTGGACATACGTGTGCTAATTTTGGATGACGACGGTTGTCTGCTCAGCACCGCCATCAATTGCTGTGGCGTGGCACTGGTCGAGTGTGGCATATCGACATATGATCTAATAACTGCCTCCACGGCATGTATTTATCGTCAACATGTCTTTGTCAATCCGAGTGCCAAGGTGGAGGAGTTGCTCTGGCAACATCGTGCTGGCAATGCACTGCTAGGCAGCAGTAGTGGCTCCAATGATGAAACAATAGAGGAGCATGGACTGCTGATTAATGCCAGCATGGATTCCTTTGAGCAGCTGGCTCAATGCCAACAATGTGGTTATCTTAAGCCAGAAACTTATGTAAAACTACTCGATTATACGCTGGAGATTAATAGATCCTTGAGGGAGCTAATCAAACGCGTGCTAACGGAACGTGTGCAGGAGCAACATGTGCTGGATATGCGAGAGCGGGACGAGGAAAGGCTAGAGGATGAGCGACTGGCTGCCATTATTGAGAAACTGAAGCAACAGGGACTCCATGAGTTTCTATCGACCAACATTAAGGAAGATCCACATACCGCTAAATAAATAATAAACATTTTCTTGTCTTTCCATAAAACTGAATTTCTTTTTATAATTTTGAGCTTAATTATCTAAACGTTTAACAATTTGTGTGTGTGCGGTCCAAAAGGGAAGTCGGGGAAGGTGAGCTGCTTCTACTACTGTTGATCTGTGGATGCTTCGAGCACTGCGCCAGAGTAGGCCAGATCCCAGTAGTGCTCCACCTGATGCTTCTGAAAGAACTCTCTGGCCATTTTCTCCATGGGAAATATTTTAAATTTAATTTCACCAAAATGACGACGCTGACTGGTGCCCTCCCAGACCAGCACACAGGAATTGGCCACATCCTGGCCGTCATTGCCCTTGACCAGATCCTCATCCCACTTGATGCGATGCAGCATTAAGCGACGATACTTCTTTTGCTGCTTTGGTCCACCCTCGACAACAACAACACAGCAATCCCGAAAGAGCGCCACACTACCGGTCATTTGCAGCTGTTTGGCATTTGTTTCCACCTTAAACTTTTTACTCTGATTGTCCTGAAGATCACGTATGCGATAGACGCTAACGTGAACCCCACAGCTGGTGTCCTCCTTCAGTTTACGTTGTTTCTTCTCACTCTTCTGTTCGCTGGTCAGCTTCCTGGCATTGTTGGCATCCTCGTGCGCCTTCTGACGCTTGGCCATCTGCTCACGCACATGTGCTTCGATCTTGGTGGGATCTTGAACGGCATCGGTGCCGAGGACACGCATTAGATTCGATATGCGTAACTTTGGCTCTGGTGGCGCCACCAGACCCAAACGTATCTTCTCCTGCTCCTCCTTCCATGCCTCACGACGATTCTGTCTGCGTAGCTTCTTGCGCTCCTTTTTGGTGAGGAATACGGGCAAATAGACGGGCTTCAGCGGTTCATCTGATGAGTAATAAATACAGTTTAGAGTTCAAGGTTTCTTAATAAAAATTTAAATAATTTTTACGGCTGTAATAGCTTTTAAATCAAGTATTTAATTCTACATTATTATTATTATTAAATAAAGGAAAAGTTTTTGCAACTTACTTGGCGGCTTCATTTGCGTGGGATGCTCAATGAGATTGCTTATGGCCGTTTGGCGTATGCTAATCTTGCCACTCGTCTCGTCCAGCGTCTGCAAGTCCTGACTGAGAATGACCGAATCCCACCATTCCATGGCGGGCACATCATCGGGCATATCCTGTTTGGGTGCAATTAGCGCCAATTTGGTGGCTGACGAAATGCCCGTCTTGCGAGCGATTTGGGATATCTCATTCTGCAGACGCTCCAGTTGACTCTTCATGCGCAAACGTTCCGCCAGCTGTTGGAATTTGCCGGGTTCGTGGAAACGCAATGTGCGCTTATTACGCACCGTGGGCTTCAGGGCAATACGATCGTCAAAGTACTTGATAGCATCGTCTTGACCGGTGCCGCTGATGGAACCGCTGTGGCTGCTGCTGCTGCCCTCGGGACCCGTCGTTTGGCGCTGGAACACTTCACGCTTCTTGGCGCGTATGTTTGCCTTTAGAGTCGGTGTCACCGTGGGTATGTTGATGGTGCGACCACTTTTGTCCACTGTGCGTCCCTCCTCGTCCAAGATGAGTGGCTTGGGGCGTTCCTGTTGCTGCTGAGCGGCAGCTGCCGCTGCTGCAGCTACCGCAGTGGGCTGCTGCTGTATGATATTGGCCAGATTACCGGTTAACTTGGCTCGAATCTGTGCCTGCAGTTCGGCTATCTTCTTGGCCTTGTCCGAATCCTCGGGCGTGGGCTTTTTGGCCAGCGCTTGTGTGGCCAGAGCCACCGGCATGCCTATTTGTGGCACCGACGCCAGCAGAGGATCCTTGTCGCGCAGATTGCTGAGCGCACGTTTACGTTCTTCGATTTCACGCTGGGCATGGGCCATCATCAGTTTGATTTGTGTGGAGCTCAGCGATGAGGCCATTGTTGCATCCACGGTCGAACCACCGTTCTTTTCCTTGACATCGAAACGTGACTTCTTTGGTGCAGCATCGACGCCGACGTCGACTGCGCCGCCAGACGCGCTGCGCTTGTTGGCTGTGGCAGAGGCTGAGGCTGATTTTGATTTCAGTTCGTCGGCATCGGCGTCGGCGCTTTGGGCATCCTTGCGCGTTATAATAGACGACATAATATTCGCAATTAAATTGATCTGACTTAAAACGTTTAAAGTTATTTACCAAAAACTTTGCACATTCCGCTATTTATCCGCATATGCTTTATTATTTTGTACTTGTTACACTCGTTTCTCTATGTTTATCTGCATCTGCAAAAACGTTTGCGTGAAAATTTCTTCGGGGCACAAAAGACAGGGCTGTTTCGCACTTCTCTAGAGTTGTCGCGTTGCATAAGTTTGAATGGACGAGTCAGTCTCTCTTGAACTATTTCGTGGCGTATTTTTTGGTTGGTCACCTAAATATTTTACCAGGCAAATTTATCAAGGGGCTTAATATTTGTTGTTTGCTCTTATTTTTTATATTAAGACACTATATATAATTGTTAAAATTAAATTTTTTCAAAATTTTTAATGAAAAATGTTTAATAAAATCTTAATTAAAATATTAACAGTTCATTTTTATTTATATTATAAAAAACGCTGTGCTTGTGTTAATTATTACTAAAACACGTTATAATATAATTACAATTATTTATTTTTATCATTAAATTGAATATAAAATTTTTAAATACAGTTTAAACTGTTAATTTTTATTTAGTTTTTTTTTTTTAAGTTTGATAGTAAATAAATAAGTGGTAAAAATACTTAAAACTTATAAGTCGAATATTTAAAAGCAACCGATCTTGTTCACGACTAACAAATTAACGTTTGAACTCATTCTGCAAATTGAATTAAGAATCACAACTAAGCTACAACTCTGCCACTCGGAGTTACGTTGTTCACTCAATCGAACTGTGTAATCGTTATCGATACTTTTGCAGCCTCTATTTGACAGCTCAAAAAGCGCTTTGTAATTGTACTAAGCAAAAAAACGAGAGTATAGGAAGGCGGAGAAAAGTGAACGCCGAATTGTTAAAAATTAATAAATTTCGATATTTATAACATTAAAAAAAGACTTTAAACTCGCTATACACAATATACAATATGACGGGTGAGTCGAAGCTTGAGAAAAAGCAGCTGCCCCTTGGCGATGGCAAGGATGCAAAGGGCAAATCATCAGCCCAGGGACAGGATAAGGAGCAGTCTGACAAAGCCAAGAAGGATGAGAAGGAACAGCAGCCGCCAGAGCTATCGGATGAGGATCAGCAGCTGCAGGAAGAGCTAGAGTTGCTCGTACTGCGTCTGCAGGAGAGCGACAAGAAATTGTATAAGCCAGCGTTGGAAATGATGGCCAAATTGATACGTGCCTCCACCACATCGATGACATCGGTGCCTAAGCCACTGAAATTCATGCGTCCCCACTATGAAACAATGAAAACAGTGTACAAGCAAATGCCCGACGAACAGACGCGTCAATTGTGCGCCGACATCATCTCGGTGCTGTCCATGACCATGGGCAGTGGCAAGGATTGTTTGGCCTATCGTTTTCTCTGCGATCGCAGCCAGACCATTGGTGACTGGGGACACGAGTATGTGCGTCATTTATCGGGTGAGATATCGGCACATTATCACGACACCACCGGAGAGTTTCGCACCCAACTAATTGAGCTGGTCAAGCAGATTATTCCCTATGATATGGAACACAATGCGGAGGCAGATGCCTGTGATCTGCTAATTGAAATTGATCATTTGCATCTGCTGGCCGAGTATGTGGATGAGTCAGCATATCCACGTGTCTGCCTCTATCTACAGTCCTGTTATCCCTATGTCCCAGAACCGGATAACACCATCATCTTGGAGACGGCCTTGCAGTTGGCACGCAAATTCCAACAGCATACGCAGGCAATGCGTTTGGCCTTGATGCTGAATGACATGGGCAAGATCGGGGAGATCTTTAAGGAGCCCAAGCAGCCGGCTATGCAAAAACAATTGGCTTTTATGCTTGCTCGCCAGCAGGTCTGCATTGAACTAGATGAATCTGTGCCAGACTACGATGATCTGATGGAGATTATGTCGAATGCCAATTTGAATAAGCATTTCCTGAATCTGGCACGTGAACTAGACATTATGGAACCCAAGACGCCCGAAGATATATACAAATCGCATCTGGATAATTCACGCTCACGTTTCGCTTCCATTCAAGTGGATTCGGCCAAGCAGAATCTAGCTGCCAGCTTTGTCAATGGCTTTGTGAATGCTGGCTTTGGTGTGGACAAACTGCTGTCCGAGGATGGCAACAAGTGGCTGTATAAGAACAAGGAACACGGCATGCTATCGGCCACCGCATCGTTGGGTCTGATTCTGTTGTGGGATGTCGATGGTGGTTTAACCATGATTGATAAATATCTCTACTCCACCGATGATAATATCAAATCGGGTGCCTTGTTGGCCTGTGGCATTGTTAATTGCGGCATTCGGAATGAAGTTGATCCCGCTCATGCTTTGCTCTCCGATTATATTGATAATCAAAATTCGTGCATGCGCATTGGCGCTATTTTGGGTCTGGGCATTGCCTATGCCGGCTCCAATCGAGCGATTGTCATTGATACACTGAAAACCGTATTTGCCAGCAGTGGCAAGACCTCGCCAAGCGTGGAAATCCTTGGCATTACGGCTCTATCGCTGGGTCTGATCAGTGTGGGCACTTGTAATGCTGAAATCACTGAGATTTTGCTGCAGACCATTATGGGCATGTCCAAGAACGATATGAAGGACACCTACGCGCGTTTCCTCTGGCTGGGTCTGGGTCTACTCTATTTGGGACGCCAAAAGTCCACCGAGGCGGTTATGGTAACACTGGAGGTGCTCGAGGAACCGCAACGCAGCATGGCCACCACAATGGTGGATATTTGTGCCTATGCCGGCACTGGCAATGTTCTCAAAATTCAACAGTTGCTGCACATTTGCTCCGATCACTACGAAACGGCCAATGCCGATGAGGAGAAGGAGAAGAGCAAGAAGGACAAGAGCAAGGAGAAGGTAAAAACTTGTAGACAAACTATTTAGCATTTAACATTTTAAACTCTTTGTGCTTTTGTAGGAAAAGGATAAGGAGGAAAAGAAGGAGAAGGAAAAGGAGAAAGATCTGTCGCCCACTCAAGCAATTGCCGTGCTGGGCATTGCCTTGATTGCCATGGGCGAGGACATTGGTGCCGAGATGGCCTATCGTTCATTTGGCAATCTATTGCGCTACTGCGAACCGGCTATACGACGTGCCGTACCCTTGGCCTTGGGTCTGATATCCGCCTCGAATCCCAAGCTGAATATTTTGGATACACTGAGCAAGTTCTCGCACGATGTGGATGCCGAGGTGGCACACAATGCCATCTTTGCCATGGGTTTGGTCGGTGCTGGCACCAACAATGCACGTCTTGCCTCCATGTTGCGTCAGTTGGCCCAGTATCATTCAAAGGATCCAAGCAATCTGTTTATGGTGCGCATTGCCCAGAGCCTGACGCATTTGGGCAAGGGCACATTGTCCCTCAGTCCGTATCACAGTGATCGCCAGCTAATGAATCCAATGGCTGTTGCTGGTCTAATGGCCACATTGGTCTCCCTGCTGGACGTTAAGAATCTAATCCTAAATCGTTCCCATTATCTGCTCTACACTCTGGTGCCAGCCATGCAGGCACGCATGCTAATCACCTTCGACGAGGAACTCAATCAACTGCAGGTGCCCGTACGCGTTGGCATTGCCATCGATGTGGTGGGACAGGCGGGCAAACCGAAGACCATCACTGGCTTCCAGACACACACCACGCCCGTCCTGTTGGCCATTGGCGAACGCGCCGAATTGGCCACCGATGAGTACATTTCCCTAACGCCCGTCATGGAGGGATTCGTTATACTTAAGAAGAATCCCAACTTTGTCAAGTAGTCGTCGCTGCTATTTCGTTTAAGACATGAAATGTATATGAAAATGTCAACCTACACTTAATCGTAATAACCTTATCTTCCCCCAACCCCTACCCCAAAAAAAAACTAAGCTCTTTTTCATGTCATGCATAAATAAAAACATAAATTTACACATAATTATAAAGCAGAGTTTGTGTCTTTAATTATTAACATTACATTTTCATTAGCATTGTTTTCAAAAAATATTATTTTTCATTAGAATTAAAAAAGTAAATCTAATGAAATTTGCATTTCTATAATGAAGTCTTTTGTTTTTTAATCGATTTTGAATTTAAATTAAGTTTTTTATATTTCTTATTAGCATTGCTTCTAATGAATTTGATTTTCCTAGCACTGAATAAGCAATTCTTATGAATTAAATTAATTCTCATGAAATTCTTGTTCACTTCAATTAAAAAGTAATTCTAATAACATTTTAATTTTCCTAAAATGTTTGTTTGGTTAATAGATTTAAGTTTAACATTTTCCATTGGTATTGTTGCTTATGAATTTTTTTCAGCAGTAGTTTTAATAAAATTATAATTTCTAAACTGCTTAAATTGAGATTTCTTTCTTTGTTAGCTTTGTTTCTAATGTAATTTTTTGTCTAGCATTCTAATGTAATTATTATTTCAAATTGTTGGTAATGCTTTTCAATAAAATTTACTGTTGTAAAATTTTTTTTTATAAATTAAAAGTGTTTTATAAAACTAAACAAGTTATATAAAAGTTAACTGATAAATAATTCACATTAATATGTTTAAAATTAAAAAAAATCCCTAAATTGTATACAAGTTAAAAGAACATATTCATTGAGGTTTCTAAAATATGTTTATAATTTATTATAAAAATGATTTATTATTATTATAAATCATTTGCTAAAATTTTTAATTTGATATAAAATCAAAAAATTGGGCTGATCATTAAAATGTTCATTACTTTTCATTGTTAATGTCAATGCTCGTAAATATGAAATTTCATTAGCACTAGTTTTTGAAGCATTACTTTTTTTAATGCTATTGAAAAGCAATTTCAGTAAAATAACTTCTTCCAATGCTGCTGAAAAAGCAATTTAAGTAGAACTAGTTCTTGCAATGCTATTAAAAAAAATATGTTTAAAGGAATTACATTTTTCTATATTAAATAAATAACCAATTCGTCAATGACAGCATTTTAATGCAATTAAAAAAGTAATTAATTGGAAATAGCTCTAATAAAAAAAGATGTTCATTAGAATTAATGTTTTTAATGCTAATGATCTGTTACTAATTCATTGCAAAAGTAATTAATAAGAAACAACTCAGATATAAAACAGATTTTCCCTTGAAATATTTTTTACAATGCCTTAGGAAACCAGTAATTAATTAAAAAGCAACTCTGACATAATCCGAAATTACCAAAGCTAGCGATTAAGCGCTTCCAATGATTAAAACAATAGCTGTAATAGATGTATTCAATTTTATTGCGTCATTTCGGCACGACCAGCACCTTTGGGCATCTTTTTGTTGGTCGAATCCTCCAGTTCCTTGGCCTTGTAGTAGTGCGGCGCCACTTCTAGCAACCATTTGCTCTCAATTTCAATAACCTGACGCATATACTCCTTGGAGGTGAACACAAGCTCATGATAGAGCACCCAACGTGGCAGCTCCTCAAACAGCGAAGAGTTGGGATGTATCATAACCGTTTGATTGTGCTTAATGGTCTTGTAGTTCCCACCCTTAGACAGACGTGCCACATGATAGAAATAACCGGCTGTGGATGCCTTGCGCACATTGATCGTCTCCGGCAGACAGCTAACCATATCGATTTCTACACGTTGCATTAGACCCACCAACTGTTCCCGGACATCGCGTGCCCGCTTCATGGAGCGATATTGTATGTAGTTCTCATAGCACCATTGGGTGCTGTAATCCGTTTCGGCCCATTGATTGTAGACCTGCAGCAGACTCAAGTGATCGCCATGCATGTGATTGAAGTTCTTGCGTGCGGTATCCGCATGTATGATCTTATCCTTGGGACGATAGAAGATGGCGCTGTTAACGGACAACATGGCAGCAATGGTGACCATTTCCTCAGAGCATTTGTATCTGGAAAAGTCAAAAGATTATTAGCTGTTTTAGTTTGATTTGAAGTGCTTCACTTACTTCTCGCTAGCTAGCAACATTTTGCCCATCATGGGATCCACCGGAAACTCGGCCATGCGTCTGCCCAGCTTTGTGAGCTCACCATGATGATTGAGGGCACCCAGCGCATACAGCTGCTCCAGGGCCAACACTAGCGTCTCGTGTGGCGGCGGATCAAGAAAATCAAAATGTATTAAATCATTAATGCCCAAAGCCTTAAGCATTAGTACAGCATTGCCCAGATTAATGCGACAAATCTCCGGCACTGTGTTCTCCTCCAGCTCATGTTTGTATGCCCACGCAGTGTACAGCCGGAAGCATTTACCCGGCGCCGTGCGACCAGCTCGTCCAGCACGTTGATTCGCCGATGCCTTGGAAATGGGCACCACCATCAACGACTCCATGCCGGTGCGGGAATTGAAGTTATTTTGCTTGGCAAATCCGGGATCAATGACATACACAATGTTGTCAATGGTCAGCGAAGTTTCGGCAATATTTGTGGCCAGAATGACTTTTCGAGCATTCGGTGGCGTTGGCTCAAAGATCTTGGCCTGCATGTCGCTCGGTAAATTGGCATAGACCGGTATGACAATAAGCTCTCGGATTTTGGAACCCAGACGCTTCACGCGATCCTGCAGCACCTCCTGGCAGGTCTCGATCTCGTCCTGACCGGTAAGAAACACCAAGATGTCGCCAAGTGGCTGTGTTGCATGTATCTGCAGCACAGACACACAGCACGCATCGATGTAGTCTGCCTCTGGAGCTTTTGTATAGAATATATCCACTGGATAGCGACGTCCGGGTATGCGAAAGATGGGTGCATCATCAAAGAAAGCGGAGAACTTCTCCGCGTCCAGTGTAGCGCTGGAGATGAGCAGCTTAAGCTCTGGCCGAAACCTGGCGATATCCTTGACCAAACCAAAGAGAATGTCTGTGTGCAGTGTACGTTCGTGTGCCTCGTCAATGATCATGACGCTGTAGGAGCCCAAATCCGGTTCGGAAAGAAACTCACGATGCAGTGTGCCATCCGTCATGTATTTGAGTATGGTGCGATCTGAGGTGCAGTCCTCAAAACGTATACTGTAGCCCACCTCATTGCCTAGCTTAACGCCCATTTCTTCGGCCACACGTGCCGCCACCGACATGGCAGCCACACGACGTGGCTGTGTGCAACCAATCATCTTTTTGTCCTTGGTAAAGCCCGCTTCGACCAAATACTGTGGCACCTGTGTCGTTTTGCCAGAGCCCGTTTCACCCTCTATGATCAGCACTTGATGCTCTTTTACAGCAGCTATTAAATCATCCTTAAAGGGATACACTGGCAACGAGATGCGTGTTTCTTCCAGGGTTAATCTCTTACGCTCCACTTCAGTGAGCTCTGGTTGCTTGGCTGCCTTCTCGCGATTGCCATCCAATGTGAGCGCTTGTATGAAATCAATTTGATCATCTAGCAGCAGCTCATACTCCTCCTCGGCCTTGGCATCCTTGGCACCAAATTGAAAACGTGCCGAAGCCAATTGCTCAGCTTCCCATTTCTTTTGCTCCGAGTTGGGTTGCTGCTCAAACTCATCCACCTCCACATATTCGGCTAGCAAAGGGTAAATATTAAAATCTCTAGAGAAAGTAGCTTTAATCTTAGCTATTACTTACAGCGCTCTCCCTTCTTCTGATCATCGGGCATACGATAGCGTTGCACACGCTCCAGTTCTCGTGCCTTCTCATGCTCCTTGGCTATGTTCAGCAGCTGCTTCTTATACTGCCGTTCCTCGCGTTCCCGCTTGGTAAGTCTTTAAATAAATTTAAGTCTGTCATAATTGTAATTACTCTATTAAACAACAACACTTACACGCTATCATCAAACAGATACTCATCGTCCAGTATATCTGCCTCCAGTTCGGCCACTTTGTCATCCTTGCGCTTCTCCAAGTATTGTCGACGCGACTGCACACGCAGATGCGGCACAATTTTATCCCGATCCTCATGCTCGAGCTTAAGGCGTTTGGTGGCTTCCTCAATTGCCTTCCTGCCACCGCTGGCCTCAACCACTTTACGTGTTCGATCCTCGTCGCGCTGCTTTAGGCGATTGGCGAACTCATCACGCTCCCGCAAGTCCTTTAAACGTGACTCCTCCTCGCTATCTGGCTCCTCTGCACTGCTGCTGCTGCTGCTAGCGGTACGTTTGCGATTTCTGCTTGACATGTTTAACTAAATATTATAAATAATATTATAATAAACAAATTGCCGGTTGTTCCAGTTTGGTATGCTGTTTAGCATTCGGAAACAGTGTTGCTTAACGAAAAATTCTGGTGTTGCTCCAGCTGTCTACTGCATACTGGCCTACTGATATCGATAGTTCATCACAATTAATTTATGTATCGATTAGACTGCTCAACAACTGATTTAAAACTAATGGCGCCAATGTCATGGTTGCAAGAAAACAATATTTTAATTATGTTTTAAAATAAAACTTTTATTTAGCTGAATTCTTAGGATTAGGACTTGGGTCGTATAAGCATTTTCACGCCTTTATAACCCTTCCATTTCCAATGCAAGCGCGTAATGTTTCTAGTTTCACTCTCAAAGTATTGTCCATTCAGATTACTGCAAATTAAATGGTAAATAGTTGTTAAATAAAGTTTAAAAATTGTGCACATACCAGCCATACGGACGCGCATCATAATACCACCAGCCACCATTAAATTTTTCAGCGATATTTTCAGTTGGGGAATTATCATTATCCTGATCATATGTGGAAAACTTATGGCCCAAATGATCATAAAGCTTATTACTTAAATTTCCCGTCATTTTACCTAACTTTTTTAATTTATACTTTTCCGCTTCGTTGCCAATCTCAAACCCATCATAATGAGCATAGAAAATATCATTATTAAAATCCACAAGTTGGATATATAGCTCTTGGGGCTGATAATTTGTCATAATATACAAATTCTGAAGTCCAATAAAGAATTCTCCCTCCGGCTTGCCAAATCCCTCACTATAGTCGGTCCAATTCCTAAAGAAATTCTCCGATCCATTGATTCGACGTTGAATTACAGCCCAACCGGGTCCGGCCGTATCACCATCACAGTAAACTGTAATTGGATGCGTGCCGGGAAATTCAATTGTCCGAACAGCACTGCTAAAGCCAAATGCAAGGCAACTGGTTTCCAATGCAGCAGTGCCAGAAAACTCCATGGGTATGGGAATTGCTCTTTCCATTCCACTTCCAATTCCCAAAATATGCCTGGGTTCTATACCCTTGCGTTCCAATGATGGTTTACAATTTGTTGTTGATTTCCGTCGAGATTCGCAACTGGCTTCTTGAGCTTCAAGTGCTTTTTTCAGCACCTCAATCATTTCATCGTGACTTTCCAGCTCAGTTAATCGAAACTTAAACTCAATTAATTTCTTTTCCAGTTTCAAATTGAGTTGCTCACAACGTTCCAGACTCTCCAATGCACCCGATAGCGTTAATTCCTATATTAATTATTTTTTTGTTTAATTTTAATTATTTCCACAATCCCATTTAAAATTTTTACCTGTGCTTTAATTTGAATTGTCATACAAAATGTAGCTACAAGCCATAATAAAATCCGTTTCATTTTATAGACACTTCAGTTTAGATATATTAACACTGACTGATGTATAAAATATATACTCTCAATAAATTCGTAAAAGTTGAACCAATCAATTCAAACTGTATCCGAAAGGATTAGAGATACATACTTCCTAATGGGGGTATTAATTAAGGGACTTGTACAATTGTGAACTTCAAGTGTTTCACGATATATTTAAGACATAAAATAAAAAAATATATATATATTTATACATTTTTAATATTCATTTAAATTTCGGTATGCTGCGTGTTACACCAAGCACCTTTATATAATTTCGATGAATTACAGTACATGATTCTATCGGGATTCGAATTCCGTTCTCAAGTCGTAGCAATTTTGTACTCTTAGCCACTAGAACAAGGTCACGTATTCCAATGGTGTGAGTTACTTAAATAAATTTCTCTGAATTTGAAATGTCCAAATACGTACCCAGTCTGGGAACAGTTTAAATACACCTTGCACTGGACTAGCAATAAAAATATAAAAATCCATTACTATTTTTAAAAGTTATATGCTTAGTTTTCTCCAAGTGTGTCTTACAGGGTAATTCAAAGTTGTGAATTTTTTATATTCTTCTAATTCGTCAGGCTTTAGTAGCATTAAACACAATTTTAACAACTAAAATTGAAAACTTGCAACTTAACAAAGCTGTAAAGATTAAAAGTAAGTTTTGTTTTTTTTTTTTTTGTTTATTTTGTTTAACGAATGTGCTGAAATCTATTAAAATAAACTATGCATAAAAATAAAATTTTTTTTAAAAATGGTTTAAATTTTGAAGTTAGAGTTTCAGTAAATAGCTGACTTAATATGCCTTGGAAAAGATATTTTGGTAAAATGGCCAATTTTTAAAACGAGTTAAAAAATGCTGAGGTAATATAGCTTAAAATTTTAATATTCACTTTATAACTCCCATAACTACAATACCAGAAAGATATTTCTATGTATGACAACCTAATTTAAGATAACATTTTATCTGTGCAATTAATTCACAAAAGGGGTCTAAAGTTTTATAAATGTAATAAAGCGGAAATTGTGACCCAAATATAAAATTATGCTCAAAAATTCTTATCTTTGCAGTACGAAATATTAAAAAAAGTACACCCCATAATGTATAAACACTATTAGAAAATGTGTATCATCAGTTTTATTAAAAACAAAAAATAAGATAGAGCCAGCTCAGTTTTTTTTTCAGCTAGCTATAGTTGAATAATGCATCAATCAATTAAACTATATTAATTTTATTAAATGTAGAACAAATTTTAAAAAAAAATCAGCGCATTATACATAAAACAATCAAACATTTATGAATGTAATTAATTGCACAAGTGTGACATTAAATGCCTTACAGTAACTGAATAATTGATAGACATGTTGCATATATGATTATTTTATTTATATAAAACTTTAATTTAAATTTGCTACTGTAAACTATGGAAAATAAATAAAATTAATGGTTCTGCTGTTTTTTTGGTCCAAATCAATGAAAAATGGTATGGTTTGAAAATATATTTTTATACATATGATATATATAAGCAGAATTACCATTACCATTATAAATTTGTAAAGTATAATTTATTGAAATATGTTTTTGTATATCGTATGTTGAATGAATTGTTTAATTATGAATGTTAGTTGACAACAAGTTGTTGTTTAGTTGTGTCACTTGTGATTTGGGTAAATCGCTATTAGAATCGAATATAAAAAACAATAAGATGGTTAAACTTAACGACAAAACAATGTCACGTCTCTTAATTGGCTGGAGCACTGGCCATTGTTGGTGGTGCGGCCAATGGTGGTGCTGCTGCTGCTGTTGCTTCACTGCTGCTTGTTGCTGCTGTTGTTGGTTGCTGCTGCGGCGGTGTTGGTTGAGAGTTGAACACATGTGCCATTTGTGGTGGCATCGGCGTTGGCTGCGTTGGAAACAAACCGCCCATCGATGGCTGTACTTGCGGGTAAGTGGGCACAGTTTGTGCCGCAGCACCAGCAGCTGGATACGAGAGAGTCGCTGGTGCAGACATAAAAATC
The DNA here is from genome assembly GCA_035047385.1 of Drosophila tripunctata. NCBI lineage: Eukaryota > Metazoa > Arthropoda > Insecta > Diptera > Drosophilidae > Drosophila > Drosophila tripunctata. The sequence goes on from JAWNPS010000179.1 coordinate 243,204, forward strand.
TGTTGCTGCTGCTGTGGCGGCAGTCCGGCCATCGAGAACATGGGCACTGCTGGTGGTGGCAATGTGGCTGCCGTTGCTTGTGGAAATGGCAATTGAGCCGCTGGAATGCCACCAACATTCTGCTGAACATTGGGATCAAAGACACCAGGTATATAAATGTTTGCAGGTGGTGCCACAACCTGTGGAGCTGGCACCACAGGCTGTTGTGGTGGCAGCACAGGTTGTGGCGGCAGCACAGGCTGTGGCTGAGCTGGAGCTACAATTGGCTGCGCTGGCGTCTCCACAGCAGTTACTGCTGGTAGCTCAGTTGCTGTTGCTGGTGGCTCATTGATCGTTGCTTGGTTTGCTAGTGCTGTGGTTAATGCATCTGTGCCATCATCCGGATTGAAATAGGTCTTGAAAATGCTTTGCGCTGGCGGCTCAATCGTTGCTGGCGCATTAGTGGCACCAAATGTATTAGCCAGCGGTGGTATATAAGGCAACGTTGGTGCTACAACGGCGCTGGCCGCAGCTGTGGGTGCCAGCAGGGGCACGGTAACAGGATTAACCAACATGCCCGTCGACGGAGCAGCTGTTGGTGGCGGCGGCGGAGCTGGCATTGACTGTACAGGTATGCGATGCAGATAGCCATAGCCAATGCCACAGCCCAGAGCACCCTCGCCACCCCAGGCAGTGTTGGGTTTAATGGTCACCTCGCGACAAGCATCATCATCCAGATTATAAACATACATCTTCAACGGCTGCTGCTCGTGTGTCTCAATTAACGTAAACAGATCATCGTTCTCATGGCGTATGGCATCGGCGCCAATTACATAGTCGCTATAGGCGCGCAGACCAGCCAATTCGGCTGGTGAATTGGGATGCACCTCCAGTATGTGCCACACACTCTCATTGGCTCCCTCAAAGGAGCAGAAGCGTATGCTCACACCCAACAGTCCCTGGCCGCCCCAATTGTTGCTGGGCGTCAGGGTTAACTCGCGTATGGTTTGTGTTTTACTGGAATAGACGGTGACACGTACTGGCTTGTCCACATTCTGACGCAGCAGCTCTTTAAGCATATCATTATCCTGGTCCAGACGTGTGCCTGCTATGGCCACAATAAAGTCAAAGAATGCCTCCAGGCCAGCTTTTTGGCCCGGTGAGTTGTCTTGCACCTTGAGTACGTGGTAACCTAATTTTTGTTGTAAATTATTAAATTTTATTTACATTATTAAATATAGCGAGTGTGTGTGCGTGTGTTCATATGATTGGCTCTCAGTACTTTTGTGCCCCCAAAAGTATTGACACAGTTTATATATGTACGTACGTACGTACGTACGTATAGTAGTTTACGTGGTTCTTGTTATTGCTTACCTTCGGTGCCACCGCCGGGTACGTGTATGCTTTGACTGGAGCCCATTCTTCAATCCCTTTTTGTTCAAGCACTGTCTTATTAATTATTGGATTTGCTGACTATACAGCGTTTATTGTTTGATTATTTTGATGCGGCAACCAAAGAGAATTCTGTTCTTCGTGGCAATTTGTAAGTACGAATATCAGTGTTTCAAATGCTCTCGCTTAGTTTTGTCTCGCTCGCACATCAAGTCAGGGATGGCTAACAAAATCAGCTGCTATCGATATTCGTGAGTTTTTCAACACACACTGCTTTGCCACTTTGAGCATAACAGAGCTTATATCATGTTAATGCGATTAACATTAATCTGCAACAGTGTGACTACGCTGCTAGTGCTGTCAAATTAACTATTTTGTGGCTAGATATTTCTTTAATGGACAATGTCATAGAAATCTGTGTAAATTAAGTGTTTAGTGTGATGATAACAATAAACTATTTTCAAAATCATTATTATGTTTAAAAATGAATAAACTTCGAGATTTTCTTTAAATATGACATTTTGCATTGTTGTTTATCCCATTTCCTTGACCGATTGGATTGACATCGCTGATATAAGTTTATTTATAGACAGCTCTTAGTTCTGTTCATGTATATGTTTAATAGTTTTTCAATTCAATATAGTTAATGCCAAAGATTAATAAATTATTTATTTCCGCTAAATTTACTTCATGGCTGCTGCAACTTGCCATTGTTGTTGGTATTTAGCCACAGCTTCACGATGTTTCAGCATGTCCTTCTCCCTGAAAGACATCAGATATCACAGAATTTATAAAGCACTTGCAACAGGTGATATAAACGGATAACCTACATATTTTCCAGCGTATCACTTGAGCCCTTCAATTCTTTGGAAATGTACTCAATGCGTTTGCCAACATTTTGACGGGAATCCTCCAGTTCCTGCTTGACCAACACTGGTCCGAACAACTTGTACACTTTGTTGTCGGGTCCAAGCAGATTCAGTTCATCCAGCACACACTTGTTCTCATTCAGCTGGCTCTCCAGTAGGGCACGTTGTTTGACCACCTTGAGACAAGCTAAAAGTCGAATAATCAATCTTTATTCCTTTTAAAATTCGTATTTTTTACTTACATTTCTGCAGGTTCTGATATGACTCAACCTCTGCTTGCATTTTTTTGTACAATACTGCGCTGTTTTTGTCCATTTTGGTTAGTTCCTGCGTAGATTAAATTAGAATTTTAGTAGTTTGAAAACAGTTGCCGGCATAAAAAATTATTTAGAAATTAAATTTAGTCCCAATGGGTCTTTTGTAGGTGTAGTTGTGTGCGCGTGTGTGGGTGCTTGAGCTCTTCACTTATACTGACTGCTTAATCACAGCATTTCAATAATACATTCTACTAAATAATATATTTAAATACTTCTCTTATATTCGATTTACCTTTGCTTAAGGATTTGGCTTTATTTATAAAGAAATATTAAAATAATCGCAATTTTATGACTGTCGCGCACAGACACTTTAACAGAACTGGTAATCAGCAGCACACGCTTTTATGTTAATGTGCAGTGTGACCACAATGCAACAATTAACAGAGCTGTGACAAAAACAGCTGGCGTCAAACATAGTTGAAACAAAATTTGTAAATCAGTTTATTTATAAGTGTTAATAATAGTTAAAGTTATTTTTTTTTAAGTTAGTAAATAGTAAATAAAGCAATGTGTTTTTAGCAAAGTAAAATGTTTAATTTAAACAAAAACTTTAATCGCGACAGTGTTGAAAAAGTCAAAGAGGGTGTGCTTAATGTTTACTGTACATTATAAACATGTAAATTTTGTTTAAAAAATATGGAAAAAATAAGTGGTTGCTATTTACAAAAAAATTAAACGCTTTTTGTATACAAACATTGTAAAGTTACACATAACATAAATATTTGTTTAGTGTTTTAGCCAAAAAAGTGTGTGTTATCGATAAACATCATACAGTCGTGTCGTGTAAGGACTACAGTAATAACACCACTAACGCTGCAACAAAGCAAAAGGTTTCGCGCCGAAAACAGAAAACGGCAAGAGCACGCAACAAATAACAAAAGAAAAGAATACAAACATACATTGGTTAATGCAAAAAGCAAATGTTAAAAATGTTTTAACAAAACAAATATAGCGGTAAAGGCAGCAACGCAACGTCCAGACAGACGGCTGCAGTGTATGTGTGTGTGTGTGTTCGCTCAATCGTTTGTGTGTGGTGGTGTGCAAGCAAGCGGCGCGTTTGTAAAACGGCTGAGGTGTACCTCCTCCCCCCCGCCTACGGCACCGCTCTTTGACTAACACCACGATGGCACCAACAAAAAAACGTGAAAAGGATAATGCAGACAATGCTGTGACCGCTGCAGTTAACAGCAATGTAAATGGCTTGGCAAGTGGCAGTGGCGATGCTGCAACAAATGAAGCATTAAACGCTTCGATCAACTCCGCTGTTGCCCCGGAAACGCATACAAAACTCAATGGACATCAACAAGAGCAGGAACTCTTTTTACAAGCTTTTGAAAGTAAGTGCGAGAGAATTTCCCTCAATTCAAAAACTAATTCGAGCCTCAATTACATTTCCAGAGCCCACACAAATTTATCGATATCTACGCAATCGACATGAGACAAATGTAAGTTGAAACTAAATACTATCTATATATTTTATGTTTATATTTGTGTACTCCATTTTAGCCCATATTTCTTAATCGCACACTCAGCTATATGAAGGAGCGCATGTCGCGCAACAACAAGAAACGTGCAAATTTTAAAATCGATACAATACTGGACACCATTACCCAAAAGTCTGAGGCTGTAACCCAAAATTACCTGCATGTCATCTATGATTCACTACATGAAAAGCTTAAAACGGAGGATATCGAGGATACCGCTGATCTGTTGCGTGGTGCCGTTGCAGCGCCGGAGCAACTGTTGGGACAGGCCGGGGAATCGGTATGTGTGGAAACCACACTGTATAAAATAACGCGCAGCAAGCGTAAGGATAGCACTCTCGATTTTCAAGAGCTGCTCAGCAAGACTTGTCAGATTATCTACAATCCCAAGGAACGCATTGGTGAGCATTCAACCATTAGCATACCGTTGCAAACAATGCGTCCCATGGGTGAGCAGCATACGCTCTACAAGCTGCTCTTTCGCATCAAGATGCAGCAGCCACAACAGACTTGCAACGATGAGAATGCAGGTGAGTTTAGAGCAAGTGGCACTTAAGTTGCTCAATCAACTTTGAAGTTATATTGTAGATCGGCAGAGTAGTTCAGGCTACAGTTAAAGAAACAATTCCAACTAGCATTTGGGAGATCATTTTGTAAGAACTGAATTTGGCGAGTCGTTTTTAACTCCCCGGGAGAAGATTAAAATATGATTAATCTTATGAGCGATTCAAGAAAGCGTCCAAAGCGTAGTTCAATGCATAACAACAAAATGCACAGCAATCGCCAATTGATCGTACTGGGTATTGAAACGCGATTGTTTTCATTAGAAACGAGTCGCTTATGTTTAAAAATATGACTCGAAAGTGAGTCGAAACTGATTAGAAAAGGCGGTCATAGGCGACTCCTCAAGAAGAGTCGCTGGTAGGGTATTTTTTTCTCCCGACGAAGGAGTCATTTATGATCAAAAAATGAGCTCATTTAGGACTATTTTAATCAGCAAGCGGACTCGCCAATTGATCGTACTGGGGATTGAAACGCGATTGTTTTCATTAGAAGACTTGGAAACGAGTCGCGTATGTTTAAAAATATGACTCGAAAGTGAGTCGAAACTGATTAGAAAAGGGGGTCATAGGCGACTCCTCAAAAAGAGTCGCTGGCAGGGTATTTTTTTCTCCCGACAAAGGAGTCATTTATGATCAGAAAATGAGCTCATTTATGACTATTTTAATCAGCAAAGTGGACTCTAAAGCGACTCGAGTATGATCACAAATGTAGTTTGGTGGGATAGTTCATAGTATATCAAGTCTTTGTAGTAAAAACTTTTGCATTAATGAAGCTAAACACTTGTAGAACATAGAAAATCTTAACAGGTTTATAACTACACTAGTCGGCATATTTATTTTGACAACACTTAAAGTGAAATTTTTAAAAAATCATGAAAAATACATGCAAAGAGATTTTTGAAAAATTTTTTTTTCATCACTAATAGATTCTTTTGGAGAACTTTTTGCATTCAAACATTTTTTGTTTTAGCCCGGGGGAAAAAGTTTAAAAATTAGACCTTTGCAAGAATTGAAAATATTCCACGTGAACTCAATGGGTTAAGAAGCATTATGTATTATTAAAACGGAATTGAAGTGACCTATTTATTGATACCAAACTTCTTTCGAAGTAAGTTTAAATTTTAAGTATATTTCACTTTAAGGGTTGTCAAAATAAATATGCCGACAAGTGTATATTGAAGATGTATATTTTATATGTATATTTTATATGGTTGCAAGTAGGTCTTGAAAACATGTCTTTTAAATGCCAAACATCGAACTTAGTAATACTTTTCCTTACACTATATGAATCAATAGGCTTCCATGATTCCAAATGCAACTTAATAAAACTATTAATTATGTATGATTAAACTAAATTGTACTTACTTTCAATCTCAATTTCAACAGTTACGCCACCGAACAAACGTTCACGCTCCAATGAGAAAATGTACGGTTCCGAGTTGATATTGTATGAGAAGTCAACGGGTTTCATTACCGAAGGCGAATACGAGGCAATGTTGCAGCCATTGAATTCATCTAGCATTAAGTCATTCTCACCAAAGAAATGCACCTGGGAGACAATGCCCGATAGCTACATTCCACTCTCGCTGACCTACGAGGTGTATCAGCAGAGTCCCATGCTCAAATTCCATTTGACATTGTCCAATGAGCAGTTGCCGGAGATTATTGCAGCACCGGAGCTGCAGCGTTATGTACAACATCTGGATGTTGTTGAGGCGGAACTCAGGCGACACAATAATAATAATAATAACAATTGCAGTGGCTTAAAAAATGGCAGCAACAGCAACAGTGTCTGCAATAAGGCAACGCCCGAGCATATACAAATTGTATACAATTTCATGTATAGTAATAATACGCGACAGCAAACCGAGTACACACAGGAACTAAATTGTCCCTGGTGTGGCTTGGATTGTCTGCGTCTCTATGCGCTGCTCAAGCATCTGAAATTGTGCCATGCTAGGTTCAATTTTACGTATCAGCCGGCGGGCAGCGGTGCAAGGATTGATGTCACCATTAATGATGCCTATGATGGTTCGTATGCGGGTTCGCCATATGATCTGGCCGGTCCATCGGGCTCATCGTTTGCACGCACCTGTGGTCCCGTGAGACGCACTTCGGTCACCAGCCTAATGGTGTGTCGTCCCAGGCGTCAGAAAACCTGCCTAGATGAATTTCTTGAATTGGATGAGGATGAAATCAGTAATCAACGCTCCTATATCACGGGACACAACAGGTGACCTTATAGAATTACAAATCTCTTGCAAAGTAATTACTAAATTAATTTTGTAGATTATATCATCATACCGAGACCTGTCTGCCGGTGCATCCCAAAGAGCTGGACATTGACTCGGAGGGGGAGAGCGATCCACTCTGGCTGCGCCAGAAGACCATACAAATGATCGATGAATTCTCTGATGTAAACGAGGGCGAAAAGGAGCTAATGAAACTATGGAATTTGCATGTGATGCGCAACGGATTCGTCGGTGATTGTCAACTGCCGTTGGCCTGCGAAATGTTTCTGGATGCCAAGGGACACGAGATTGTGCGCAAGAATCTCTATCGCAATTTCATACTGCACATGTGCTCCCTATTCGACTATGGCCTAATTGCAGCCGATACTGTCTATAAGACTGTGCAAAAACTACAGGGTATGCTCAGCAAATACGCTGCCGGCCAAGAGTTGATGCAGCGTCAACGTGAGGCGCAACTGAAGCATTGGCTTGATATTGGCATGCATAAGAAACAAGATGATGTTAAGCACAAGTCACCGCAGAAGCAACCACAGAAACAACTGTCCAGCTCCAGCAATGATACAGCAACTACCTCAGCCACATCAGCATCCTCTGGCAGTGCTTCCAGCTCCATGCAGCCGCCCAAACGCATGCCTGCCAATCTGAAGCGTACCAATGCCGCCGTTGCAGCTGCCGCTGCAGCGCTGGATGCTCAGGATAATGGGGCCACTGGCAGCGGCAACAGCAGCAAGAATGTGGCCAAAAAGAGTGCCGATCAGCCGTCACCAGTGGCCAATTTGGCCAACACACGTGAACGACGATCCGATCAGGGTCTAAAACGCACTGCCAACGGTGGACGTCTCAGTGCCCCCGAAAGCAGCAGAACTGCCAGCTCTATGCCCAAGCGTAAACTTAGCCCTAAAGGTAAGTCACGTTATGACATAGTTATTATATTTCAGTCACTTAACATGCTTTGTTCATCAAACGAATCACAACAGACATAAGTATCATTGTAGTACTTCATCATCTAGTGTCATAGCATTCAGCTTCATATAGCAACATTGCCCATGTAAGCGAAGGGAAATTTGGTAATTCGTAATTAGAGCTGGGGAATTTATCGATGTTTTAGCTGTTTTTATTGAAAGAGAACTCTGTTGCCATAAACAGCGTGTCATTTATTTAATTTTTTTAAAAACAATGTAATTTTTTATTTAGTATCCGGTGGGTGACAAAAATTAAAAATTTTTTTTTATATTTTATGTTAGTTTTTATTTTATTAGTGTTATATTTTTTGTCTCGTAATTGATATCCTATATTTTGGTAGTTGAATATCATTTAGTCGCTAGACAGATACCTCGTTAAGGGGTATTTTTCAGTAATTATTACTTAGCAATTAGCAATAATGAATGTATTTTAATTAGCTACATACTTAAACACTACTTCTGATTGATATTAGTACACAGTTTTACTGAGATCTTAATTATTTATCTGGTGCAGCACTGGAAATAGTAATTAATTTTTTTTTATTAATTGAGATATTCCAGAAATTTAAATTGGTATTGTTTAGTCTTACTTAAATCTCTATTATTAGAAGAACCAATTAAAATATGAGTCAAAACTTTAATACTATTAAACTTAGAAACTGAAAGAAAAATTCCCTATTTCTTTTAGGCTGTTTTTTTTTTTATAAAGAGTTCACTGCTTGGATATTTCTGTTTCTGTTAAATGGGCTGTCTGTTCGAACTGTTTATTTGTAAGCTAAATTTTTATTTAAAACTAAAAATTGGACAGTTTAAAGTATTGAAAAATGATTGAAATGCATCAAACTTCACGTAATTATTCCTTAGTTTCATTTTAATATTTGCAAACATTTTTAATCTTAACTCATAAACTTTTGGAATAATTCAAGACACTTTATTTAATTAGCTTTTGTAAAATAGTTAGTTTTAAAATATAATTTCCATTATAGAGCAGCAACTAACAAACAAATAAGCTTGCATCGCAACTAGTAGAAGCATCCATTTGTCTTTCTTCCATATATATGTAGATATATATAGCATATTAATCGTGCACTCATACTGATCGAGCTCACAGCGCCATTGCCATCGTCCATGAGAGGTTCACATTGATAATACTTACCTTGCCCCATCAAACAAAATGAAGCTAAAATTATTCAAAATTTGTTTATCAAAATTTTTTTTCATTATGCGGGCGAAATGCCCCATTCTTTCTCTCTCTCCCACTCTCTGTCTACCTTTCGTTTCGATTGTATTATTTTTGGATTTACATTTACAATTTGTTGTACTGTGTCCCCTTTTGGCTAACAACAGAAATGTCTGATGTGGAGCAGTTGGAAGCAATGGCCTCAGTGGATGTGCCAGTAGTTCTTGTGGTTGTTGCTGACAATGATAATAATGCCAATGAGAACGATGTTGAAGATGCAGCAGCAGTTAATATTGCTGATGATCATGTTGATGATGAAGTAACAGTTCACAGCAGTTCACAACTGCCCACAATTAATGATAATTGAGCTAGACAATTGTAATTCGCATTTAACACATTTAACATTCATTTCACCAAACTCTTTTACACACTCTGTCTCTCTCACACACACACACACACACATCCGCCTCAACAAACAGACAATGCTGTGCTCAGCAAGCGTCAGCGCTACAGCGACGGCAGCGCCAATGTCAGCGTTGGGCTATCGACCAGCGGCAATGGATCAACGACGCGCAACAAAAGCAATAATCATACAACAACAACTACACTGCCAGCAAACAGCAATAACAACAACAACAACAAGCGACGTCGGACCCCATTGCAACGAAGCAGATCAAACAGCACTGCCAGCAGTAACGCCAGTAGCGCAGCTGCGCATGGGCTGCGCACGCGTCTGTCAGTGCCAGTGACCAAGTACGAGAGGCGCTGACGCAAGCGGCGCTGCTGCCGTTGCTGCTGCTGAGAAGAAGTTAAGGAAGACGAGAAAGAAGGCGATAAAGATAACGATGTCAACTGATGGGAAGAAGAAAAATGTTTCGTTAGATTTAAAAGTATGGTTTTTCGAAAATTCTTGATTCTTAAGAACAAGGTTGAGCAAATGTTTAGCAATTTAATATATATATATATAATTGACTTTTTTTATTATTAATATGTTGTGTTTATTTTATGCACTTTATTATGTTGGACATTTGTAAAGTTTTGAAAAATCATGGAACACCTCACATTTCAATCAAATACACGAATGCATTAATTTTATTTTAATGAACATTAATATAAATATCTTAAAAGCAAGTTACTTAAATATTTGCTAATTGCAACAAATCATTCAATTGTAATAACTATAAACTCTGTATGATTATAATTTCGCAACGACATTCAAAACAATCCAATTTGTAATTAGCGCAGAGTCATATGTATACACAAAAAGAACAGAATATATATATATATATATATATATGCATATATATTTCTACCAACCAATCAACCAACCAGGCAACAGTTCAATACAATATAGGTATTAATCAAAAAACAATTTTAGGAACGCTGAATAAAGTTTTGCATATATATTTTTACAATGCATGTAAGTTTGTTTAAATTAACTTGAAAAGTTGTATTTTTTAATTCAGTTTTAAACCAATTGCGTATAAAAATTAGTTACCTTGTAACAAATTTTAAAAATTGCGCCCAACAACATTTGAGCAAACTCCATATATCGATAACTAGCATCTTCATTACAGAGCTGTTAAAGAGGAGTCCCTGGTGGTGAATGTTATTGCAGGAGGAACACTGTTAACCAACATTTGCCGCCTTCGTTAAATTTAAAGCTTTCATAACTTAAATGCTTTATTTGATCCAAAAAAATACATAACACAAGTTTAATTTTGTAGCGTTTGACATGGTTTAGTTGGGCTCAACTACACTTGTTTATTTGCTGCAATAAAGGTTTGAAGAAAGTTATTTAAAAGTTTATCGCTGACATAATTTTTGTTTCCAACCGCAAAAAAAAATAAAATGCAATGCAGGTCGGTGCCGTTGGATGAGGAGGAACAATGCGAAAACTTCAAGAATTGATATTATTGTATGTATAAAACTAAAAATTGAAGAAGCCATCTACTAATATATGTAACTAATCTTGCAAGCACCTCGTCTGAAAGTATTTCTCGTCGATGAAGCGGCAAAAGGACACCAAATGCTTAAACTTCTGCACAGTTTGTGCCAGCGCCATGTTGGGCAGCCTTGTGGTCAATATGCTGAAGAGATGTCCAAATGCGATGGCATCCAGTTCACAGGGTAGCTCGCCATAAAAGAAGGGTGTGTCGGGGGATTCTTTAAGCTTGTATTCCAGCGTCTCACAGCATTTCGCCACCTTATCGATGACATCATCGATATCCAAATCATTCCACTGATAGACTCTGAGTAGACGCAGTGCGTTACGTCGCTTATTGTAGTTCTGCATCATACTCAATGGCCAGGGGAATACAACTCCATTGCGAGGAGCAGTTACCTCCTTGTACACTCGTTCGTTCTTGAAGCTGATGTACAATTCGGCCATTGTGAATATGTTCTCCACCAGCGAAACATATGTGCGCATATCTGCCTTGGAATCCTCATCCAAAAAGCTACCGATTGCCATTTCCTTTTGCTCTACAAAATTCACAATTGGCTCGAACTCGGCAAATATAAAGGCGCCCGCTCGAATAAATGGCAGCTTGGTCATGCGTCCGCCGGGTGACATGTGCTCCGCATTGGCACACGACCGTATACCAAAGGGCAAATTGCACATCTTCAGATAGGCCTTGACGGCCAGGCAACTGGCATTCTCCGGCAATAGGATCTGTTCTGCCTCAAAGGGCTGTCAAAAATGGTCATTGGTTATTAGTCAGACAAATTACTTTTGGTGCACTCTTATTACCTGATACAGGGTAGCATCTTCGGGCCATGGCTCCTCGGCCAGTTTGTCGGCGGTGTGTAATTGATTCAGGTACTGAGAACTTTGCATTTTAATTTCGAGTTAAATGTTTTATTCAGCGATGAAGTAACAAATCAGCTGTGCCAGCCAAGGTTGCCAGACTGCTTAACGTGTACTGCTGCTCTGCAATTTCACGATTTATTTAGACTTACTAGATTAACTGCATCACTCAAGTACGATTTTTTATATTTCTTGTTTGTTAAATTTTAATTGATTGCAAAAGAAGTAAACAAAAATGTAAAATCTATGAGCTAGAACTTGGTATCTGAGTCCAAAAGTGCCATAACTAAAATGAGCAACCAAAAAGAACAATTGGAAATGAACATGTTCCAAAGTTCACTGTTCACTGAACTACTCGTTTTTTTTTGGTTCACTCACTTTTGAGCAAAACCCAACATTGCAACTTTTCGCTGCGCGTTTTTTCTTGTTTTTGCTTGTTTATATTAAATATAGTACATATATATTTTCAATAAAAATACACATTATTGCTATTGCTGTGCTACATAGATTTCTAACTAATAACTCATAATAAAAAAAGGTGAGTACGCGTTTAAAAATGTATTTAAGTAGGTGTTGTGCATGAGTGTGTATGTGTGGGCTTCTTTATTGCAAATAGCCAGAAATAAAGCATTTCTTTTTTTTATAAAACTTTTAAACAATTTGCTTATCTGAGAACCAGAAAGTAGCGCCACTCCCAAAATATAAAATTAGTATTGCTAACTAACGAGCTGTGGAAGGGAGCGCTATAATAAATGCCGGTGCCCGAGTCTGAGATTGTGTTGGTGTGTGTGATTCATGCGTCTGGCTCTCCGCTGTTGTTGCCGCTGCTGCTGCTGCTGCTGTCGTTGCGTGCCTTGCATTTCTTTATCAGGAGAGGCCGTCTAAGCAGCGCGTCATCAGCGGCGCAGCGCGTATACAATGCCTTCAATCAAACCCCCTTGTCAAAAACACATCACACTTTGGCGGGGGGTCGTACAACATTTTTATGTTTTATTTTCCATGCCGCTTCTGTTATATTCTTTTATGTCAGCTATCTCTTTCACACTTGCTTGTGCGTACTTAGTATCAGAGTTGCCAAGTCTTCCAGCTAACTTAACATACCAAAAAAAAGCTAAAATTTAAGAAAAACATTTGGACTCCAAAAATGTTTTATTAGTTAAAATAGGCGGTTTTAAAACTTAAATCTTTGAAATTCAAATAACTTAATTAAATGCATTTCGTAGTTATTTATTATTGTATGCAAAATGTTTAAATTTTTAACTGCAAGATTTTAGCGTAGCAAGTTAAAACTGGCGTATATAAACGGCTTAGTTGCCAACACTGCTTAGTATATTTGATTGTGTTTCTTTTGATGATTTGAATTCTTTCCAAAATGTACAACATATCACATGCGTATGTACATTTGTACATACATTTGTACATACTTAGTGCTGTTGGCTTTTGGTCTGTTCATTTTGCATTCACACTTAATTAATTTTCATTTTGTAATTCAATTCTAATACTACACTGGAATTTGTGTGTTGCCAAAAAATCAAAAAAAAAAAAAAAAAACGAGAGAATAGAATAGCAAAAGTGTGTTCTCCGAAATCGTATTTTACCGAAACTGTTTTCTTTTTTGTTTTTTTTTTATTTTTTTCATTGCTTTCTTTTACTTTCGGTTGAGTAATATAATGGAAATCTCAAAAGAGAAATATACAGAAACTGAACTGTATAAAAATACATTTTTATTATCTGGGTTTGTTGTCGCTGACCATGCGTCACAATAACAATAACAATAATAATAACAATAGCAATAGCAACAGCAGCAGAAGCAATATAAGTCAACAACTATATTTAAATTAGTACTTTATGCATTTTAGCAAAACCATTTTAAGTAAAAACTGGCCAACAAATTGTAATGGAAATAAAATGAAATTATCGCATACAAACTTGGATATGGGCATAAAGCCAGCGACGTGTATTTAGATAATGAAAAGCAAAACCAATAACAATCTCAGATAATGAACAAAAAAAACAGAAAAAAAAACGGCAGTAAAGAATAATGAAACCCTGCCATGTGTGAGAGTATGTGTGTGTGTGTTAGTCAACTCAACTCTGGTCAATAATATTGAATGCCGATCCGACCCGTTACTTCGCCCCTACACCATTCCATATACGCTCTATCGCGCAGAGTCTTATCTGTGTACATGTGTCCGTATTTGGTTGCGCCTTTACTAGTACGTACATTCATACATATACAGCATTGTGAACCCAGCTGCAACCATATTTTGTCTAGCTCTCTCCCTCTCTATCTCTCTCTCTCTGGCTCTCTATCTCGCTTGCTTTGCTCTGGTTGAGTGTTGAAGTTCATTAATGCGTTAATAATTGAAATATAATCAATAATGTTTAACTGGCAAAACAAGCATACATACCATATAATAAACCTTTATTATGCTAATATTTATACGGGCATGTTAGATAAAATAACTAATTTGTTGCAGTAATTAAGCACAAAGTATTTAATAAATATTGTACCAAAGATTCGATATGTTATCGCAGAAATATAGCAGCAAATTATTTGCAATTCAACCACTTGTTGCAGTCATTTGCACACTTAAACTTTACAATAATTCACAGAGGCGTAGCTAAGAGTATGAAAAGAAGGACCCAATTTGCTAAGGACCCCCATCTCTGAAACAAAATAGAAATATTTCAGATAAATGATTAACGTTTGCTCTTTTTATACCCTCTGAAGGGTATATTGGGTTTGTCAGAAGTATGTAACAGGCAGAAGGAGGCGTGGCAGACCCCATAAAGTATATATATTCTTGATCAGCATCAACAGCCGAGTCGATATAGCCATGTCCGTCTGTCCCTCTGTCCGTCTGTCCGTCCGTATGAACGAAAGGATCTCCGAGATGGTAAGAGCTACAAGTTCAAACTTGGTCAGTATCGACCAAATATTTAGTCAGTCAATACAAGTTTGTTTCCTTTTTTTGATGCCACGCCCCATTCGCCCACAATTAGCGAAAACCCAGACATACCTCGTAAAAAATACATGTTTTTGGCGAATACCTCGGTAACTATAACACCTAGGGTCACCAATTTTGGCATCCAGGTTGCTATTTGCAATATAAATATAATGCCATCAAAATTTTTTGGATGCCACGCCTCCTTCACCCATCAAAAGAACAATTTCTTTGTAACTTTGCAAGCGGCTGGCTTACTTATTTCTTAACGTATAGTTTTGTAACTTAGCATACACTTGCAGACCAATAATATTAAACGATTGTGAGAATTTCATAACTATAAATAAAATGTTTGTCATACAAACTTAAATTTTTATCGCAATAGCAGTGCACTGCTTTCGTTTATGCTGCAGTGTTTACAAGCAGTGCGTGTGTATTTAAAACTTACTCAGTGCACAGCTTGTGTGTATAAAATTTACGCAGTGCACTGCATGCAAGCAGTCCAAAATGAACTCATATAATTGGAAACGAAGCACAGAGGGTATTACACGTTCGGCATGCCCGACTGATATTTTCTTTCTTTTTAAATATATTTTGCTTACTGGAAATTAAAAAATTAACTTGAATAATTTAAAGAATTTTAGTTAATATTTTTCCAAGATCACATATCTATTATTTACATTACTAATAATAAGCTAAATTTTGCTACAAATCTACAAATTAAATATATGTATATATATTTCTTTTAATTAAAGTGCCATGGCTGAAACCGAGACGAAACCCACTGAAGCACATCACGATGAAGATGTGCACGATGCCAACTATCAAGCACCGCCGGTGAAGACCATCGAGGAGATAATGGCCGCCGATCAAGAAGATGAGAGCTTAAGGCGCTACAAGGAGGCACTGCTGGGTGCGGCACAAACTGAAAAGATTATTGTTGGTAAGCATAAGCAATACATATAAACTTAAACATAAGTAAAACTATATGATTATGCCTCATGCAGATCCCAATGATGAGCGTAAGGTTATTGTCAAGAAATTGGCGCTTGTTGTTGAGGGACGCGATGATATGGAATTGGATTTAACCGGCGATCTTAGTAAACTCAAAAAGCAGGTAAGTTTTTTTTTTGTTCATTTTTCAATAATTGTGGCATAGCTAATTTGCTAATTGATTATTTTTACAGGTCTTTGTGATCAAGGAGGGTGTTCAGTACAAGGTGCGCATTGATTTTATTGTGCAACGCGAAATTGTGCATGGACTTAAGTATGTGCAAAAGACTTCCCGAATGGCAGTGTCAGGTAAGCATGTCATTAACAACATGTACTAGCTATGTAAATGGGGTAGATATACCGTAGAGAGATGCTTTTGATTATTGGAATGGATTTGGAATGGGTTTTCCTTGGTCTTTGCTATCGATTAAAACTGACTTGACCAGTCTCTCTCTGTTGGCCTTGCCTGATGTGTGCACTTTTAGGGCTTTGAACGGCAAGACAACACAAACATGGCTTTTGCTATTATGCCATTTCAGTTGGCATTACACTGTTGACACTATCAGATCTGACAGACTTGGTACATTTAGAATGGGAAGCAGCAGCAGTTTTGATGCCACAAGTCTGCTGTGCGGCTTATTTAGCGTAGTTTATATAGTGTTTATAACATTTGCAATATTTACTTTAATAATGTGTTGAGACAATGCTTATTCTTATTTGTTTAATGCTTAACATTTAACGGATATTATCATTGCTATTCCTTATGTTTTAAGCTGTGGGTAAGCAATTGCTTTATAATTATTTATTGTATATTAATTGTTATAGTTACTTAACTCAAATTTATCTTTCATCACAGTGGACAAAATGACACATATGGTTGGCTCTTATCCCCCCAAGAAGGAAATTCAATTCTATTTAACGCCTGCTGAGGAGGCGCCCTCTGGCATGGTTTCGCGTGGAACCTACTCTGTGTCTTCGGTATTCACGGATGATGATAAGCACATACATCTAAAGTGGGACTGGACCTTTGAGATCAAGAAGGACTGGGCATAAGACACCGCACCAATACCCTTTTCTTTCCAGACACTCAAAACTTAAAACTAAAACTTACACACACACACACAGAGTAACAGATAATGTTGTACCCAAAATTTAATGTAAAATAGGAAAAAATTCCCAATTGTCAAGTATTTTTGTTAACGGTATTAATCCAACAAATATTTTTGTATTTTAAAATTTAAAACTTTTGTAAATGATGAAAACCATGAAAAGTATTTTTGATACTAAATAACTTGAGAGTGTGTGCTTAATGATGAAATGTAATTTTCGCCTATATTCTTCCTATATACTATTACAATACATATAAGTCGATCAGTCAAATCAGTCAGTCAAGTCATCAATCAATCGATCAGTTAGTCATTCAATTGTACCGCAAAAGCTCAGTCACTTTAAAATGCCATTGGATATGTATAACATAAATTTTGCAAACTGATTTAATGTTAAATGAACCTTTAAACTTTAAGAAAGTTTTGCGCATTTTTTGCCTTGTATTTAAACATAATGTGAAGTCCCCTCCCTCTTTTTTTGATTGTATTTGTATGTAAGAACTCATTATAAAATGCCCAAAGATGTATTCATTGCAGACGCATCTTTTAGAACGAATGTGGTTCTGCTTGTGTAATTTGTTTAATATATATACTTTTGATTTAAATAATTGATAGTGCAAAACTTACAAGATACAAAAAGTAAAATGCTACACTCTGTACTCTATTCTAACTATTTGTCTGTGTAATATGTGTACAATTTAAGCGAATGAAGCGAAACGCAACTGAAAAGCAATGAGAATAAAATGTATCTAAATATATATGATATAATGGTGATTGTGATTAATGATAATGGATTTTTGTTCATGTGAGCTCTGTTTAATTCTATGTGCAATTAGTAAGTATGTGAATTTGAATCAAGCTGGAAAGAAAGTGCATGGGAGCTTAATCGATTTAATATACCCTGTGGTAAGTGCATATTGAATTAATATAATTGGGATTACTCAGTAAATAATGAAGTAGTCAAATTTGGAATATACTTTCATTAATTAATTTATTTATTAGCTATTAGATCAGATCTGGTCGTAAAGTTTACTACATTTTATCAAGATAGCTTTTAAATTTATAGATAACTTTGCATATTAGCAGAAACAGACAGACAGTACAAAACATCCTAAGAACTGTGTTAACCCAACTTCTTAAATATTTATATATCTTTTAAAATCAAGCCTCACTTTTCTATATATGATATAAATATACTTTATGCCCTCAAAAACAACTTGATATATGTACTCTTGGTACAGGGTATAATTTCTATAAAATTTATAGTAATGAGTTAGGTACTGTGCTAAACCCCCGCTCTAATCATATTGAACTCTTATCAATAGTTAAAAATTAATTTCACGGAAAAGTAAATAGTACGTACATATTTATATACTGACTATATGAATGAGTGTGACGTCATGGTGTCAGGCACGTTTACCTTTTTCAGCACAGAATTTGAAATGCACACAAAACAAAGAACAAATGAAATATTTAAATGGGCCTTTGCATTAAATACTCGCAGAAATGCATGAATTAATAAGACGGGCAATGGAGGGGGGAGAAAATTACGTGAGAGCCTCAGGAAATTATGCGAAATAAAAGCGAAAATCGTGTAATGGAACATCAACAAGCAAACAAACAAACGTTGGCCTTTGGGCTTTTCCGGAAACACTTGAATACGTACATTTTCGTGCAATGTGATTGTTGCTCATTTAAACTACCGAGAAAACCAAAGAGAAAAATAAATTAAATCAAGGGGGATAAGGAAAAACAACTTTGATTACAAATATTGCGCATTTTGAAATTCAAACTAAGTGGTTTCTTGTTTAGATGTTTCGCCTCTGCCTCTTAAATAGCAATAATGTTTTAATATCCAACTGCAATTGCAGCATTCCAGCATCAGTGTCTGTTGTCTTATTGTGCAGAAGCAATGACAATAAGAGCAAAATAAGAACCAAGTGCCAAAGGAGATAACAAGTACTTTTTAAAGGTTCGACTTGTTGGTATCCTGTTAAGACATTGGGTTAAATATCATGAACTTTAGTTCTTTTAATGTTTTTTAATTTAAAAAGCAAATGAATTTAACGCTATATAGCTATAGGTATATCTAATATACACTAGTCGGCATATTTATGTTGACAACACTTAAAGTTAAATTTTCTAAAAATCATAAAAAATACATGCGAAGAGATTTTTGAAAAAGTTTTTTTTCCATGACTAATAGATTCTTTTGGAGAATCTTTTAGCCGGGGGAAAAAGTTTAAAAATTCGACCTTTGCAAGAATTGAAAATATTCCACGTGTACTCAATGGGTTAAGAAGCATTATGTATTATTAAAACGGAATTGAAGTGACATATCCATTGATACCAAACTTCATTCGAAGTAAGTTTAAATTTTAAGTAGATTTCACTTTAAGTGTTGTCAAAATAAATATGCCGACTAGTGTAGAATACATGACTAGAAATATACAATTTTTTATGGAAAGCAGTTTTTATATCAATGCAGTGGGTATTATCTTGTTAGAAGTAAAGTAGACTCGCTCGGAAATTGTCTTCTCTACTAGTCGCTTTCTCTTTGACGTGCTTCAAATATTTTATATTAGCTTTTCTGAATAGTGCTTGAAAATCTCTATTATGTGTATTGCTGCAGGGTATACAACAACCTGGCACAATAAGCTATGTACACACCCACACACACAAATAACGTTGCAAGTGTCGGCCATTTTGTCGTTGTGTAGGCGCACTTAAGTGCAACTGTTTGCAAATTGCGCCTAGCAGCCTGCATCGATGTTTATAGCCTTATAAAATTTATAGTGCCACAGGTAGCATTTTTTTCTTTTTTTCTTTTTGCACTACAGTTGGCACTAAGAGTATGCTCAGAGCCACAATCGATAACAGTAATTCTTGGAATACAGTAGTTTCGATTATATGCATGTTGTTTTGCTGTTCTTTCTTTCTTCATTGATAATAGCCCCATAATGTTTAGACTTTTTATACTACTTTAAGTAAAATAGCTTGTTGAAATTTAGTTTGTGGAATTGCCGTTTTGTTAAGTCGTTAAATTAAATTTGGGATTGTGTACCTTTTTGCTTATGGATACATCTGTGAAATGTGTCTATTAAAACTTAATTGAATATGCCGAAGATTTGTGCAACTTCCTTTGCGTTTGTGCCATTCATTTTGTATGCGAAGGCGCAAAGTGAACGTGCAAAAGTTTTTGGGCGATTGCCAGCAGGGACTACGTGGCGTATGATGAATTTAATTTAGCGACCGTATATATGTGTGTCGTAAGTAAGATTATGTTTAGGTTCAAAGGACAGCTTATTGTCTTTAATATACCCTATACTCAATTGTGCATACTTATGTTAGACTTCAATTGTTAAAAGGTCAACAGCTTTGTTGTTTAACAAGAACATATAAATATTTTTAAATTTGTTGCATCTTTAAACAGTTTATGATTAATTCATAGTTAGTAGTTCGTAACTTTTAGGGTATATTTTTACTTAATACTTCTGACAAGCTTATGCTTTATTTCATTATTAGATTTTCGTTAATATGCTAAGCCACTTTTCAAGACATAAATAAGTTTAGTTAGTTTATTGATATCTTTTGGTATGGGAAATCTCAGAGACATAAATTAGGTTTGTGGAGAGAACCAAATAGCTTAAGATTTATAGCATTTAAAGTAAATGTTTATGTTTATGCCTTTTCTTGTCAAAAATAATCCAGAAAAGGTAGAGTTCAACCGAGCCTTGAGCATATTCATCACTCAAATGTGCTCGGAAGCCTTAAAGCTATGAATGGATTTTGGATTTTGCACTTTAATGGTATCGACTGGATGGGATGACACCAGACAGGAACAAAGTGCTAAGAGACAAGCGTTAGAAGCACTCAAACAAACTCACACACAGAGATGACGACCACAGCGTTGTGGCCAAAAGCGACCATCAGATTTATGCGTAGCCAGACAGACGGACAGACGGACATAGTATAAACAGAACGCACATTTTTCTTTTTTTTCAAAAGGTAGTCAAAGTTTCTGATACCTGACAAAGAGAGGGAGAAAGTGAGAGAAAGAGAGAGAAGAAGCGGGGGTGATGGTGTGTGGCATGCAATTCCATTTTTTCTTTCTTTTTCCCATTGGACAGCAAAATAATTTGCGTTTATATTGAATTTCTTTCACATTTTTTTTTCTTACGATTGAAAAATTTGCGTGATTTGTGAATATATTTATTCAAATGGGTCTGAGAGGTTGTTGCTCTCTCTTTCTCACACTTTTAGTCTGTCTCTGTTTTTAGTGCACATTTCAGAGGCATTGATTTTTGGCTATTGGCATGTGTAAGTATATATAATACTTATGTATGTCTGTATGTTCATATGTCAAAGGTCTTTGTTGCTGATTCAGCAATAGCAATTGGTATAATGATATGTAGATTTTAGTCGTTTTTTGCAAAAGTTATGATACATCTTATCATCGACTATTAAGGTAAAAAAGTCATCAGTATTTATGACGGTAATCTGCATGTTTGGCTTACGGATTTTATAGATTTTTTGTTATTTCTTTAAAAAACTCAAGTAATTTGTCTTGAACATATTAAAATAAAAATAGGATACTTATTTTAAAACTGTTGCTTAAATTCAAACAAAAATTTATAATTTTTACATACATATTTGTTCATTTCTCAATGGAATCTTGTCACGTTCAAAAAGTCACGTTCGACCCAATATAAATACGTAAGCTACACGATGACATGACAAACTTTTAGAAAAGGCTAAAGTTCAGTGAGCTGACTGACGGTAAAAGACCATGTACTTATTCTGGGGGCATAAAAAATAAGCAATTTTTTTAAAAAAATAAAAACCAAGTGGGAGAGTTATGGAATTAACGATTTCGTCACCTATTGGGATGGCCAAGAAGTCATTGCGAATTTTTTAATAGAAAGTTAATAAATTTTTTCAAAAACTTAGAACGTACTGGAATCATTTACATATTTTTCATTTTGTTTGAGGATCATTCGCTACATTTCCGCCATCTTTATGATTTTTCTTCTTCTTTTAAAATCGAAAGGTGTCTAAAATCAAATTTACAACGTTACAGAATATTTTCCAAGTACATTTTATTATAATATCAATTCATATTTTCTTTATGACTAATTCGTACATTTTTATCACTGAAAGCTGTGTGATCTAGAAGTAAATTTATTTAAAACTCATATTTGCGGCCATTTTGCAAAACTTTATGGTTATGTCTAAATAAACAAATTTTAAGCACACTTTCGGGCGTTGTAAATGGTAAATATGACAAGCTGTTGTCACACATACTGCACACATACACAGACACGCATGCTGATACTGTTAATTGTCTGTCACGCTGGGGCGGCTTCATGGTTGTTGTTGCTGTTGTTGTTGTTGCTGCCATTGTTTTGTTTGCTGTGCAGTTTTGCTGTTTTGTAATTAAGTCGAGCGCACTAATTAAAGCACATTCCGTAATTAGGTTTTATGCTGTGCCCCAACTGATGCCTCATTCTCTAGCTTTTCTCTCTTTCCCACTCTCTCTATCTCCCTAACTGTCAAATGCGCAGTTTTCAACACAATTTCTCACTTTCGTTTTAATTTTGACCTGCTATTTAAAAAGTACATGGAAAAGTTGGCTTCTGGAACCCCATAATGCAAACATACTCTTAAGCAGCAACATTTCAGCGATCTTAGGTAAGGATAACAAATTTGGTATGTGGATTCCTCGGCATAATCAAAATACATTCATAACATTCGAAATCATTGAGATATCTTAAGCAAATTGGCATTGCATCATTTCTACGCACCTCAAATTTCGTTAGAATCTGGCAGATGACACAGCTTTTTAAACTTACAAATAAGTTTTAAATATTATATTTTTTTTATTTTTCAAAGATAAATTATATAAACCTTTTCTTTAAAAAACTCAAGTAATTTGTATTGAACATATTAACGTAAAAATATGAATCTTATTTTAACACTGTTGCTTAAATTAAACAAAAAATTTATAGTTTTTACATACATACAACATTTTAAGAAAATCATTTTAAATACTTAAAATCGTTTATTTACAGTTTGAATTTTTGAATTAATTACTAACAAAGCAAATATTTATTTGATGGTAAGAACTCTTCTTATTAGTTAGCTTGATTTTTATTTTTCTTTTAACTGCGGTTAATTGATTTTGTGCATTATAAAATGAAATATCTAATAATATCTAATAACTTTGGAATATTATTAATATAATCTTTTACAAATAAATAGAATTTGATTCAATTTTTTTTCAGTTAAGTTAAGTAATTGATGTAGTGAATTCAAAATATTTGGTGTGAAAATTTCCAAGTCGCACTTTTTACCGTTTGGGCTGAGCGATGACTTCGATTGTAAGAAGACAGAGCAGAGATACTACAAAAACCAACCATAAAAGCGAAATGGAATTGATTTTTTCTGACTTGCGGCTTGGCTAAAGTTCAAGGATTAGTACTTTAATGTTAATGTATTATTATTGACAAGTCTAGGTCGCAGCTAATAGCAGTCCACGAAGTAAACAATTTGATATTTACCTTCAATCGCAAGTATAACAAATATACAGTGATTATAGCTAATCAGATTAGACTTTCAGTTTAGCTGAGTCATGCCGTTTTGTATGTATTGTTAATCTGTGAGATTGACCTGTTCGAGTAATTTGCATTTGATCGATTACTTATTTACGCAGAACTCTAGCTGGGCAAATAGATACGCTGACAGAGTTCCACAATTCAAAGGTCAACGAGAAATTGTGAGCTTGTTACAAATTCAAGACCAAGTTAATACTTCTGAAAGGTTTCTCACGCCTACTCGGTGTGTGAGTGTCCTGGCCATCAAGATTCTTGACCAAGTTTTGAAATGAACGCGGTGGTGGGCAGCAGAACGTAAACATGTTTTGATTTCGATAAGGCCATGTTTTATGCATAAATAAGAAAACATTTTGCTATTGACAAGGGGATTTGATGGCTGAGAACTTAGAGTGTCCAGTTTACAAATTTATGCAAAATCCATTTGTGACTTCAATTAGTTAATTTTTGTTGTTTGTCAAAAGTTTTGCGCTGCTTGTATAGAAATCTTTTGGGGATTTACACATTTTAAATTAGTTCTACAGTCTGTTATAGTATTATTATTATTTTTGCTTTGTCAATTTTCAACTTTATTTATTTATGCAAATGTGAAAGTTCTTGTAGTTTTCTCTGCCAGAATATTGCACATCGTGTATATAATTTATGTGCTTTTTGGTAATTGCATTTGGAGCTTAGCAAAGTCATAACTTACTATTATAAATAACAAATAAATTTTCTTTAAATATTTGCTAAAGTACTTAGTGGTTATTTGCTCTAAAGACTTGTGCTAAACTCTAACAAGAAATGTTTAAGCGCAGACGACTCAATGCTTGTTACGTATACGACCCTTATTGTGAGACGGAAATTGCACAAGTCAGCAAACAAACTGCATAGCGCTGGGAGACACACACATGTATTTGTGTGTGTGTCGTTATGTTTGCTCCCACTGTTGTTGTGGTGTGTAAATAGTTTTCGTTTTCGTTTTTGTTGCCATTCGATATTTTCTTAGACGAAGCCGGAAAGAAACGTTGTAAATATCCTGCTAAACTGGAATTAACAAATACCAAGGGAATCCAATCGAATTCAACTTCTAGTTGCAATATATATAATTTAATTTAAATCGAACACTGACGATACGGGAAATTGAGGTTGAAGTGCAGGCGGCAATTGCATTTACAGCACTACTTTAAGTTTCATTGAAACTGACGCTGACAAGTGCAAAAGCGAAGAGAAAAAAAGACTTGGAAATCAATAAAACCAATTAAATCCAAATAAAAATAAATGAAATAGACACTATACGATTTATAGTATTCTGCTTCATGTAATAGTAAACAATTATTTATGAATGCATATACTATTTGCTCTTTCTATGAACACTTTATAAGTACAGTACTTCCCAGTTATTAGTTTAACCAAATACTCCGAAAATTAAATTGTAATCAGTTAATAGGTAGAAGTACTTAATTTCAGTAAGTATTTTTCTTTATTTTGCTTTTATTGGCTTAATAAAATTTCTAAATCAATTTTATGTTGATTGATTAATTGATTAACTGCCAGCAGACAGGCCATGAGTAAGTATGTGAAAAGTGTCACTTGATTAGAAGCTACTTAAAGCAACGCCATATCAAATATTAAGCATACGCAACGCTTGACGTATGTATCAACAAATGTCTGAGTGCGAACTTGTAAAGGTGTGTGCTTGCTTGTATGCGATTGATGGTGGATGGAGGGGGGTTTCATTGAGTAAAGTGTACGTGTAAGCATGTGTTTGTTTGTATGTTTGTATGTGTAATATGCCGGCACTCGTGATAAAAACCAAAACAGAGCAACAGACTGTCAACACTCTCAATTCCATTGCTCTCTTTAGCTCTCACACTCTCACAAGTTCATACTCTCAATGTATCTCCCACACTCTCTCTCTGTGTGTCTCTCTGTTGTTGCTTACGCTCAGCAACATTTTGCGGCAAGGTCGGCAACATTTTTGTTGTGCTTGTTGCTCTGTTTCAAGCAGGTTCAACAAGAGAGCACTCACAGCGTGTTTTGTTGTACGTATGGCAGCATTTTACACTTAGCGATAGAAAATATAATATGCAAATAATGAATGTGTTTTTCTAAAGGGTCTTAAAATTAGTTGAATAGTTTTATTTACATTTTTTAATAAATAATAATAATCTTTATAAATTCATAATAAGTATTGCATTCATTATTAAATATTATTGTACTATATTATTTTTCAGTGAATTTAATATAACTGTTTTAATAATAATAATAATATAGTTTTAAAATTGTCCTTAAGAAAATACTGTTACTTTTTAGAATAAATCATGCATTATTTTATAAATTTATAAATATGTACATATATTAATTTAACTTTTTTAAAATAATTTTGCTTAAATGTCTAATAAAAGCACCATCTTGTACGTCTGCTCGTGCTAAGGATGAAAGAGGAAGCTTAAACTAGAATATATTAGGTACAACATAGTATTTTTATACGTCTCCGAGTTCACATTTTATTTTAAATTTTTTATTATTATTATTTTAATAATATTATATTAGTTTGTTAGCTTTGTGAGTTTCTATTTAAATTGTCATATTTAGAATTTATTACATACATAAACTATATTATTATATGTAGTTTATTTTTAGTTGTTTTAAAAATATTTCTAAGTACTAAATTTATTATTTAGTTTACCCTTTTTTAGATTTTTAAATAAATAAATATTTAAATGTATTTAAAAAGTATTATTTTAAATTAAAGTTAATTTATTTTAAAATTACATAACTACATATATTATTTTTTCTTTAATATTATATTGTTTTATTTAATTTTTTTACCTTATCAATTTCATTATAGAATATATTAATACTATTTTATTTTTTGCCTTTAACAATTTCTTTCTAGAAAAGTTTTATATTTTTTAAGTCGAAATTGATTTACAAATTTATTTGTTATTAAAACGTAGATAGTAGATAGTATTTAAAATTAATATTTTCAAAAATCAAAAATTTGCTAAAAATTAAAAGCAACAGCTAATTTTTTAGAGTGTAGCGCCTTAACAAAGTCAAAAAAAGAGCCGCATGAGTTCGGCAAGCATGGCGCACTCGGCCTGCGCTCACTCGATTCTATGGGGTGTGTGTGTGTGTGCGTTTGTGTAAACACCCGACGACTCTGCCTGCTCTGTTTGACAGGCACAGCCTGTTGGACATCGCTCAGTTCTGATTAGAATGAGCGCTCAGTTCTGATTAGACCGTGCGGGCGTGCGGTTCACAGTCACTTTTTTGTTGCCCGCTGTTGTCTGTTGTTCTCGTTTCCTATTTTCATTTCGATACGATTTTGATTTCGCGCGCTCGTTCGTTCGCAGAGGTGTGTGTGAGTGTGTGCGAGTGTGCGAGTGTCTGTGAATAAAATGTATAAAAAAAACGTATATATTATTGATATAAATAATTAAGCTATATATACAAAGAAATTCACATGTGAAATTCACTTAAATTGCCAACAACAATAACAACAAGAATAACAACAACAGCAGCAGCAGTAGCAACAGAAACAACATCAACAATAATTTAGGTAGTGTATCTTGCTCTGTAATTCACACAATGAGAACTTTTAATTAACGCACAGTAAAGCAAAGCAAAAAGTGAAAAGCAAACTGCAAAAAAATGAAGCAAAACAACAAACAAAATGTGGGCAACCGGCAAAATGAGCGCACATTATTTACAGTGTCTCCCACCCAGCTAATTGTTAGGTTCAATAGCAACTAAAGTTTAGCTAAAAATACAAATAAAAACAAAAACAAAAACAATAGTGAAAATCAACATCAAAATCAAATACATTGAAAGGCCTCTGGCGAATGTGATAAGCGCTAATCGGCTTTGATTTCCGATTTCTATAATTAATTTTACGAACTTAGACAAAACTGCTCGTGATTTGTTTCATACTAGAATTTTAAATTAGCCTAAAGCAAATTTGCGGAATTTGTATTAATTTTTGCATTTAAATTTAACTTAAATTATGTTGCCCTTGTGCATCCTCAGCTGGTGTCAAGTCTAATATTTGCGCTTTATAGCAAAGTGTATCAAATATTCGTCAGTTTGAAGTTCACAATATTTTTTGGCTTTTCAATCTTTTTTTATTTTCGCAATTTTGACGGCCGGACGCGACGTTCCACTGTGTGTGTGTGTGAGTGTATATTTATGATGAAAGAAATGATCCAAAGAAAAAAAAATAAATAGCAGCACAAATAAATTTAGTTAGCGACTAGAGACTAGTGATGCCGGGTATATGCGTAACTATTCCACACATTTGTGGGTGGCATTGACTTTGGCATTATTATAATCATTATAAATATTATATTCAACTCAATGACTTATGCTAGTTTGATTTTGTTGTGTTTAAGTGCATGTTTTAGAGGTCAAAAGTGCTTTCGCACAGCTCAAATCTTTCCAGTGTTTTAGTTAGTTGGTAGACTACTAAATAGTTTGATTAAATATTTCAACACACAGACAATTTACGCAGCTATGGTTTAAAAATAGTCACTAATGTTACTTAGTCGCAAAATCATTTGCCAAATGTTGTCTTTAAATAAATCAAGTTATAAAAATGCTCGTGCTGATTTTGTTTTGGCTCATGGCTCAGCGTTAATAAATAACCTCCCACACTTGTTGTATTCTTTGTTTTGTATTTGTTTTTCCTTTTTTTATTTATATATATTTATATATATATACATTTTACAGTTTATTTTTTATCTTTATGGCAAGACAACGTTGAAATTCTATAAGAACGCTTTGCGATATATTTTAAATCAACGCAACTCGGGAAATTACTAAGCATGTATATCTGATAACCCAGTGAGTCCGCCGACTGCACGTTTCATAAACTTGCTTGATATTTTTAAACCATATACTTAACAAAAGTACGGTGGTCTATTAAGTTTGTCAACAGTTAGACAGTCATCTGTAGCCCTATAAAGCACAAATATTAATAATCAACAGAGATTATAATAGTAAAAGTCGCCAAATTATGCATGTACCTGCTCCTAAAGTAGATGAAGTATCTCGAGTATTTGATATTCACTAACCAAACTCACACATTATGTGTCTGGCATAATTTTCTAAGTCCCGACCAACTTTGGTTAGAATCGAATAGCTATATAATATAGCTGCCTTAGATATATATATATATTTGAAATATAACAAGAAAGAAACTGTCAGTCGGGCATGCCGACCGTATAATACCCTCTGAGCTTCGTTTCCAATTATATGAGTTCCAATTGGAGTAGCTACTGCAAGAACTTAACATGCACACATATTTGTATGTCTGTCTCGCTCGCACGTTTTTCGTTTTCGTTGCTTGCGCACACAAGCTCAGTGCTATGCACGTGGCAATGCCTTGCTTGAATGTCACGATTTGCGTTGTATTACAAACTTTTTTAATTATAGTCCAATTTTAATGAAATTTTCACAATCGTTTGATATTATTTGGCTGCAGATATATACTAAGTTACAACACTATACGTTAAGAAATAAGTGAGCCAGCGGCATGCAAAGTTACAACGCAATTGTGGGCGAAGGGGGCGTGGCATCCAATAAATTTTGATAGCATTATATTTATATTGCAAACAACAACCTGCATGCCAAAATTGGTGTCCCTAAATATTATAGTTACCGAGATATTCGCAAAAAACATGTATTTTTTCCAAGGTATGTCTAGTTTTTCGCTTATTGTGGGCGAATGGGGCGTGGCATCAAAAAAAAAAAAGATTCTTGTATTGCCTGACTAAATATGTGATCGATACTGACTAAGTTTGAACTTGTAGCTCTTACCATCTCTGAGATCTGTTTGTTCATATGGACAGACAGACAGACGGACAGACAGACAGACAGACGGACAGACAGACAGACGGACAGACGGACATGGCTATATCGACTCGGCTGTTGATGCTGATCAAGAATATATATACTTTATGGGGTCGGAAACGCCTCCTTCTGCCTGTTACATACTTCTGACAAACCCATTATACCCCTCAGAGGGTATAAAAATGTTGTTCCTAACATGAAAAACGTTTTATATGTTAAAATACGTCAACAACACTCACACATTATTTTTATAATAATATTTTTTATATACCCAACAACTTTGGATAGAATCGAATAACTATATAATATAACTGTCATCTGTTCGAAATTTCTATGCACTGTTCTTAGCATGAACAACTTATCTTATTTTGAGATAAGTAAACCAAAACTCACACAGTATATATATATATATGATATTATTTCATATATCCAGACCAACTTTGGTAAGAATCGTATATCTATATCGTGTAGCTGTTATATGTTCAGAATTTCAAACTGCTGTTTAAAGCATGTAAGAGCTTTAAACTTTTGAGATATGTCAGCCAAACTCACACAATATATGTGTGATATTTTTTATATATCCCGACCAAGAATCGGACAACTATATAATATAGCTGCCATACGAACGACCGATAAAAATGGTTGTTGCATATGAAAAATTGTATTTGTTTTTAAAAGAGCTTATACATGCATACTTTATATTTCTCCAAAATAAGTACATTGTCTTTTACAGTCGAATCGTTTTACTACAGCCTTTCCTTTTAGCGGTTACTTTTGGGTTTGGAGTTCACTTTTGGTCTATTATCAAAGTCAAAGTCGCCGGCTACTGATAGCGACGATAAAATAGTTTATTGAAGACCCAAATAAGCTCAATGAG
Source organism: Drosophila tripunctata (assembly GCA_035047385.1). Classification (NCBI taxonomy): domain Eukaryota; kingdom Metazoa; phylum Arthropoda; class Insecta; order Diptera; family Drosophilidae; genus Drosophila; species Drosophila tripunctata. The sequence goes on from JAWNPS010000179.1 coordinate 273,381, forward strand.
ACAAATTATATTTCACATTTATCTCAAAATAATCAATCGTTTTCCTTTTGCATTTACAAAATGAATTGCACATTTTTAAGCAATTATGCCAACTAAACTAATCACTTATTGTTGACTGTGCTGTAGAAATTTTAATGAAATGAGAACTAATAACTTATAACTGGAATGCATATCAAAGTTCTAGGCACACCCCTAAGATTGTGAGTCATTTAACTTGCGTGCACTGTTATAAATTATAGAAAATTACCAACTAACTACTAACTGATATGATTCACTCTGAGATAAAACTGTTACAGAACTGCTATCAGTTACCGTACACTTGAAGTAATTTCATAATGTTACTACATCAAAGCCATAATACTTTTCACTTGATTTTGAAGATAGAGAAATGCATAAATTGAGAAAATATGTGCAGCATCCAAATGGTTCTTATAGCTAATAAGCATCGGCTCTATATCTATAGTATTGTCAGCTGTTTCACAATTATAAAAACAAATATATAAATAACTTTGCGCTTCATAGATGACACAATTCCCTATATGTACGTCCACTATATAGAATACTTATGCGATAATAATACGCAGATTTTCAAGTACAGAAAATATGACATACATTTGTTCACGAGTCTGTAGCAAAGATTTTCAATTTGATTTGATATGTTGGTTAATTTGGCACAACAAACTGACAAAATGACGAAAATTTTTGATTACACTAATAAACACAGAAAGCATTTTCGGAATTTTTGGTTTTTTGTTTTTTCATCAAATAGCAATCTAAATATACATTTTTAAAAAACGGGCAAAACAAATAAAAAGTTTTATTATTTATTATCTTTTAGTTTGTTTTAAGCGACTTCTTGACTTTGTCAAGTTTAAACTGTGAAAAATTGTATTCAATTTTATTTTTGTATATTTTCTACTTTGGTTTGTTAAGCAATTTGCATAGCGGTTGTTGGTGGTTTTCCTCAGGTCGCACAGCTTCTTAAATTCATAAAACACCCCAAAACGATGTGTATATGTGTGTATTCTATATAGCATATAGTACTTATATATGTCGAGGCAAAGCGTTTTATATATTTATTTCTCGTTTCAATTTAATTAAATTTGCACATTTGTGTAAAATTTCATATACATGTGTCGTCGCACGGGGCGTGTCAGTGTCTGATTTTGTAGCTGTAGCTGTATCTGTCTCTGTCTCTGTAGCTATGCCAGTGACTAGCAAATGTATCTGTATCTGTATCTAAGTGCCCCCCATGTGTCAGCCTAGACGCCTAATCAAACAGCAGCAACAACAGCAACAATGTTGATGATGATGAGTCGGGGCGGCGACAACCAAAAAAAAGAAAAAAATATTCAAAATCCCTAAGAGCAAAAAAAAATATTTAATATAATAAACATGTGTAATGACGGCAAACGAGAATCCGCAAACCAAAGCAACAAAAACATTAACAACAATAATAGCAATAGAAAAAAATAAAACAACAAATACAAGTGTAGCAAATAAAATAGAATAAATAAGAGCGAAATGTGAAAATGAGTTCAACCGACCATTATATACCGCGTGTAAACAAATTTCATTGCATACAAACTACATATGTAAGGATCAGCACATGTGTGTGCGAGCGAGAGAGATCATGCTACTTACTACTGTTGCCAGCTCGCTCGCTCTACCACATGTTGCCAAATTTCAAATCACTTTTTTGTTTGTGCAACATACATGTGAAACATATGTTAAATTTGATGCTTATGTATTTCAAAATATATTGCAAAACATTTCTTATTTCGATCATAATTCAAGATGACTTCTGCTGCTTGTAACATACTTTTGGCAAGCCTATTATACCCCCGGCACACGGCATAAAAAAAGCAAGCCGCTTGGGGGGTTATTGAAAAAGTCCCACAAAATTATTTTTAATGTGACCGCCAATTGTCAAAAAAAATGTGAGAAAGTAAAACAAAAAATTATAGATCGAATATTTAATACACTTATGAAAATAAATGCATATAAAAAATTAAAAAAATCATTGCATTAACGTTTATTGTATTATCGTTTCTCATAGCTAATAAAATTAAAATGGAATTAAATAAATAGCAATTAGTATTTAAAAGACAGTTGAACCTATAGACTCCAAAGCTTATAGAGTATACAAAGAAATGAGAAAAGAAAAAACATTTAATATTTATTAGCTGTTTCCCTAATTTCTTGCCTTGCGGTGCTGCAATTTATGTGGGCGAACCGAAAACACACAAAATACAATAATTTTAGTTTTAATTGTTTTTAATTAAACAAAATTATGGTACTAATTTGCTGAGGGAGCACAAGACAAAAAAAGTCAACACATATCCGTATTATCATTGTTTTACATTGAATAAATTAAATAATGTCAAACTGTTGCAATTCATTCAAAACTATCTCGACAACAGTTTGAATACAATTCAAACTTCAAACGAACAAAAGGCGTTATCTGTAAATATTGACGACACAACGGAGCTAAAAATAAATGTTATGCCAAAACATTTGTATTCTGTGCTCTGTATTCTAAGTATTCGTATGCGTTGTTTCCAGTAAAACTCATTTAGAATATTACATATATAATAATATGGGACAACAAAGGAGTGTAAATAAGACAAATACACGTCATAACTTCTATACAATGCATGTTCTTATATAAGAAAATGTTAATATTTGTATTTATATATTTGATTAACACATATTTGTATGCTTGAAAATATGGCAGAGAATTTAACGATCGCATAATAAAATAAATTAATAAGTTAGCGGTTCCTAGTCTATTGAACTAGTTGGGAACTTTTTTTAATTAAACCTCTACATTTTATTACTCTTACTTTTTTATTTTTTCACATATAATATTGCACTTTATATTTAGATTTTTATTTTAAGACAATATTTAATTCCAAAAAGCCGAGTGAAATCGCTACCTCTTTCTTTTAGTTTGTATAAAAAATATTGTGTTTTATTTTGAAAAACTTTTTTACAGTTTTGTATTTTTATTTATGTTAAATTTATAGTTATCAAATATCGTGAGTATAAATATAAAACTTCACCTAGCAAGTAAGTATTGGAAAAAAACCCAGAAAAACTTAATCAGAACAACGACGTTTTATATTTTTTCAAATATAATCATGCTATATACAATGTAGAAAACATTATAATCAACACGAATAATTTGAAAGCTAACATTTTTCAAAAGCTTAAATTTTTAAAAAATTATGTGTTGATTATAAATAGAACTGTAAATAATTATAAAGATTGGTATAAACCCAAAAAACTTAATCAGGTAAAAAGTTTTTTATTTATATTCCTATGCCTTTATTAAAATAGTCAAGCTATATATATGCAAATATAGAATATTACAATCAACAACATTTCTTTTTCATTTGATTTAAATACATTAGTTTGTGCTTAAGTTTTCTGCAAACTTTTCTTCTCTCTGTTAAAGCTCTTAGTATTCTTAAATGAGTAATTCCTTAAACAGAACAGGGTATTGTAGTGTTGAGGTGGTGGGCGCATTTGGAAGCTTCTAAAAGCAGCGTATATGCTAATTAATTTCAACAAATCGACAAACTGGGAACTCGTATGTGTTTTTGCTCTATTTGTGGCTGTTGTTGTCAATCGTCAAAGATTTGTTTTAGCACTTTTTCACACTTGCAGCGCGTTAAACTGTCAAAAATAGCTTACAACATTTATCACAGTTTTGTAGAATTGATTTATTTGCTCATAATATTTGTGCCCATAATTCAGAAAATCGCCAGCAAATGCCAAACTGAATGCAAGTTGACAACGTCATCGTCATCGCCATTGCCATCGCCACTAACATCATAAGCATGATCATAATAATTATAATCATTGGCAAATCGAACAAATTTGCACAAATTTTTGGGTCTGTTTGGATAGTCCACTCACTCACTGGTGGATTTGGTCGATTTGGTTGACTGGTTGACTGACGACGACCAAATGGGCGAGAAATTTAATTTTATGGCAAATCTGGTTTGGTCTTGCACATTGCACAAATTCGTGTATTTTGTAAATGAAGAAATTTCAAATGAATTTCATTAAAAGCACTGGAGAATGTAAAAACCAAAAACAGAAGAAAGAAACAAAATTTTTTTTTTGAGGGCATTTAATTTCTTTTGTTTGGGGGATTATGTTTATTTCTTTTGTTAATTACCGTTTTGGTGCCGCTGCTCGACTTTGGTTTTTATTAGCCTACAATTATTTTTAGACTTTTGATGTCGGTCGTTTTATGCACGGAGTGGGGCAATGCTAATAAAATCGCTTAGCACATGTTTGAAAACATTTTTCTCAGCGTCATAAATATACAATTTACAATTTACGGAATGCTAACACTCAAATGCAGCTGAGTAGCGTTGCCAGGAGTCAAGGTCGTTACCGAAAATTAATGACCTCAGCAAAGGGATAAGCTGTAAATATATACACGTATATAAAATTACATTAAGATCTAGCCAAGTCTAACTAGAGACAAACTTCTTTAACTTAATGATTGAGTTTGATATGTGATACGTTTGAATTGTGTTTTGCACTAAATGCAATTTATGCCATTAACTTAAACCAGCAACAAATTAAAGCAAAGCAAAAGTCACGCTTTGGGCGTACATTTCTCTTGCTTCAAAATTTCCTGGCCACTGCCTCTGGCTTTTGGTAAGAGCTGCGACTACGTGCCGTGGCAGCATACTGCAACGAAGGCCAAGCCACAAAACCACAATCCACAATGGCCATGCCCATACCCCTTCCCTACCCCTACCCACTCTCCAAATAGCTACACTAATGCGCATTTAAATAGCTTACACTACCCTCTCCCCTCTACCCTCTGCCTCAGAGTTTTACTAATGAATCAGCATTCATGGGCATTCAAAGCTGCAAACCTCCGAAAAAATAAAAGCAGTAGAAAAGAAGACCCTGTACTTGTTTCTATACGGAAGCCAATTTTACCAAAGCTTAAATAGAAATCAAAGCAGAAACGAATAGACAAGTGCAAAGAGCATTAGAGTAGTGTTGTAAAAATGCTTTAAACTATCAATATATCGATTTGCATAGACAATGTTATTCCGGTAAAATCTAAAAATAAGCCTATGTTCTAAAAACTACATTTAAAATTTGTCCATGTCAGTATTCTATTCCATTTCCTTTTTAGCTTCAAATGTTAAAAATAATTTAAAATATATTTATAACAGTCAGTAGTAGACAAGGCTATAGTTGGACTAGCCGACTGTAAAAAACGCTGCACATATTCTGTAGCAGTTAGAAACAATGTTATGATGATGTATTAAAAATATAAAAGTTATTTAACATAGTTTTTTGATTCTAACACAATTTGTTAAGAATAGAAAATATAATACAAAATACCTAAAAAACTATGAATTTCATAGCAGCTATATATATGACAAAGTTACTTGATTTGTACTTTGTCTGATCTGGTAAAATGCATAATAACAGATGCAGAAAGGTTTGGTGAAGCTACCTTAAGGACAATTATAGTTGTGTTTTATTAAAAAAAATAAATTTAAAAACATTGAATATCTATCAGAAAACAAATATGGATACAATACAGTTCCTACTAGCAGTAAATAAATATTTTTAAAAGAATACATATAACATATATATTGATAAAACCTTCGATCTATTCAACTACCTTTTATTTGCCAGCTACAGGGTACAAAACCCAAAAAAACGAAACTCTTTAACCACAGAAACTAAGTCCAAACAAGCCTCAACCATTTACGCACATGTCCACAATTTGCAGTGATTCTGGCTTTGAAAACATAGGAATTGGCTCACTTTGGTCTTTGAGTGGCAGCTAGGTGCATGCTGCGTATACGCAATGCTTTGTCGAAACACTTGAAATGGGCAACTTTCGCTTGCACTCAATAAAATTGCATCAAAACTGCATAACATTGTGATATGCTTTTAAGGCCACAAAGTTATTCGGCTGTCAATTAATAAAGTTATCCGTAGTTTCATCTGAACTTTGAATGTAGACTTTTGTATTTCGCTTCTTTGGCTAATTAAATTTTGATGTTTGCTAGACAAACATTCTGCAACTGGCAGTCTTGGTTGCCAGAAGCTGCGATATGTATCTATTGGCAACTAAATATTGAATGTTTAGCTCTCTCAGTGCTAAGCACACAACTGAAATGACCATTTCAATTAAATTGTCAGTGCTCCATTGGGGTTCATCTCGAGACAATAAGCTTTAGCCGCTGGCATTAGAGCTGTATTTAAACGTTAAATATATACTGTTGTCTAAGAGATGGGAAATAAATGTATATCTTAAAGACAACAAATTTTGTAAAGCGTTTCAATAAAATAAATTTCACAACAATTGATAGCTTTCTATGTACTTTTAAAGTAGAATTTACACAAAAACCTATCTGTTGTATTTGGTAATATTTTGTTTTTAAATATTTATGATTCTAAATATCTATACCATATGCTTGCACAATAGCTGCTTAACATGGCTAGGTAATGTTTAAAACGGCGCTTTAAGCACTAACAGTCTGTTATTTACAGTAGTTCAACTTTTGAACATAAATCACAAATGTTAGCACTAACACTCTGTTAGTTTCAGTTATTTAACATGTTAACATTAAACAGTTAGTTAAACAGTTAGTGATAATGTTAGAAAATATACGACATTCGCTATCAGAACTGTGCCATAAATTAAATAACAAACAAGTTCTGAGATAGTCAAAATGTACTGCAAATTTTATTTCACAGTTTGGCCTGTCAGCTACTTGCAATAAAGCAAATGTTTGAGCCATTTGCGTGTGTGCTTCAATTGAAATATGACAGGTTCGTATGCAGGAAACCCCGGAGTGCGATAAAAGCTGTAATATCTTACAGCACAGCACAGCACATGTAGTAGCAGAAGCAATAAACACGGGTGTAATCATTAATCATGAGCGATCAAAGTCAAAGATACGGTAACAGTGAGAGAAGCAGAAGCACATTGCAAGTACTCAAACTCACACTAGTGAAGACACTCAATCATGTGTGTATACGAGTGTTTAGGGAACTTGCCTCGGGTCGTTGGCTGGGGTCTGGGTCTGCTTTAATCAATTTTAAACAACAAACACTTGGAGAACGACGCGCAGCGCCAAAAGAATGCAAGGTTATTAAAGCAAATATACAGATATACAAACATACATACATATATTTGGTATGGATTGTATAAAATGTTTATTGAAGGAAACGGCATGCGAAGCAATAAGTAAGCGAGTGTGTAGAGTGCTAAAGGAAATAAAAAGAAAAAGAAAAAAGATAAAGATACACACGAAGCAACATATGTGACAAATGAGTGTGGCAAGCAAACATATGACTTCACATTTTGCCAAATTGATAAATTTAAGCGCGTAACTTTTTGATCACCCCGCGGGGAGTTTTGTGTGTGTGTGAATATATTACATGATATCACACGATACAAATACATATGTATGTGAAACTTTACAAATGCAATAACAGTGCAACAATTTATGAGTGACCATTTAACAAGCGTAATTTTGTTTTGTCTGTGCTCTGCTTCAGCGCCAGCGCCAGTGCCAGCGCCTAATGATAATTTCGATAATAACTTAGATGCAAATTAATGATAATTGACTAACGTTTCGTTTTTAGTTTTGCCATTGCTATATTTCTATTATGCCCTTATTCGCTATGTATTTATTTTTTGCTTCAACATATCAGTACATTCGAGTGACGTATATGTTATGTGAATTGAAGATTACGTATACGCAACGTCATTAGATTGACCTGCGAATATTAAAGTTCAAGTTCTAGGCAAATGAATTGCTAAACTAATAAATATACATACTAAAATAAAATATAAACGTTAAAGTTAATTAATGTTGCCTTGGAAATTAGCTAAACATTCAGTTTATGTGCAAATTTCGAAATTTTAGTTTATAGCAATTTGTGGCAACTTCAAGCACCAGCTGCCTGCCATAGCTCTGGTCATTAAAGTCATTTGTTTTCATCCCACTCCAGGTGCATTTTCATCTCTAATGCAATAGCTCGAGTAAACTAGGTAAATGCAGCGGTGCTACCGGCGATTTTGCGGTGTAAACAAAAAAAATATACTTGTATATTTGTGTAGATAGATAAATAAATAAAAAACAAAATAAATACACGCGCCAACGAGCAAAGCCAGGCAAAACAAAAGGGAACACAATAGAGAGAGCGAGAGAGATGGAAAGAGAAAGACAGAGATAATAGAACAATTCATATATATGTTTGTATGTGTACTTGTATATTTATTTATGAGTAGTTTTTCCAAGTTCTGGCAGTTGTTGTTTTGTGTGCGGGTCAAACGCATGCTCGACTTTTGCTCGTTTGCTCGCTAGCTGCTTCAAAATGCTAAAATCTACAAGTGGTCGGCGAACAACAACAGTGAATGGATGAAAAAAATAACACAACTCAAGTGAAAATGCCATTGAAATTGCTTTGAAATTATGATATGCTCAAGTTATAGAACGCATATTTAAGGTGTCAGTTTAAGAGGCAAAGCAATAGATTTAATTGAATACATTTGCGATTAGCGCTAAACTAGATTAAATTAATTTAATTAATGTGCATAAATAGTGCAAAACAATCAGAATTGTGTTTTCGCGTTTTTATAAATTGCAAAAAAATAATGCATACGACGTGTTGTACACACGCCAAAGCAGTGCCGTTAATGCATATTATTAATTATTAGACACGCAACTGTTAAGCGCAAACAAAGCAAACATTTTAATTATCAATTGCTAATATTTATATTTATTAATTACTTTCGCTTTTAATTAATTAATTTTTAAGTGACACAGTATTTGAAATAAAGCAACAAGCTTTCAAGTATTAATTAGTAATACAAATTAAGTAGATTTTTTGTCTCTGCTTACATGGACAGCTTTCTCTTTCTTGAATCAAACTCTAAACTGGTTAATTTTAGCACAATGCTGTCCATTTGCCAAAGGACCACTGAAATCACGCTGTAACAGTAAACTTGGAAGAGTAATCACAAGAAAGACGTGTCGTATTCGCTTGTACAAATCTGCTGTTAAGCATTGTTAAGCTAGTAGAATTTTAAATTAAAAAATATCTCACATTTTTCTTTAGCCTTTGTAAATGTTTGCGCCATAAAAAAAGAGTCATGGAATTTGTAAGATTTTGCAGCTGCGCAGCAATCTACAGTTGCAGAAATTTGTCGCATATCCTTTGACAGCATTCTCTAGGTCTCACCTATAGAAATGTCCTTTGTGTACTTCGTTTGTTTGTCTGCTTCCCTCTCCGCCTTGCTACAGAATCTCAACTGTATTCAACTGAAACTTTTCTAATTGAGGCAAGGAGATAGTCAAGTGTTTTCAGCATTACATACATTCCAAAAATGTATCTAGTATGTACATATTTACTTTTGTAATTGTACGTGAGTGCGACAGTTAAGCTAAACTAACTGTCAACTAAAAACTTGTCACAGTTTTGCAATGTTTGTATAAAATGTCAACGACAAATATTCTGACAAATATTCCGGCTGTGTGTTAAGAAGTTTTAAACACGATTTTTTGTTTTAATTGGACCATATCGAAAAAGATGTCAACTGCTTGACTTTTCTTAAATTTAATTAAAATTAGGCAGATTCATGGAAAAATATCCATTTTATTTTATTAAAATACTGAAAAGTATTTTATGTTTTATTTCCATTTATGAAAGTTTTTTCCCTTTCAGCGTTAGTTTATAAAACTTTTTGTCTTTATATATTTAAATATTTTTTTAATATAAAACAAGAGCTAAAGTATTGATATTTACAAAGTGGATAAATTTAGTTTACACGCTGTAAAATTAAAACAGTTTGATTGAAATTGATTTCTATGCATTAAACTGATGTCAGCTAGTTTAATTAGCATTTTATTAGCTATTATCTAAATTGAAAACATGGAAAAAAATGATTTGCCTATTGGCCCATTGTTGTTAGGCAAGGAAATATAATTTAATTTGGGTTGCACCTATTTGTACACTTAATTGCATGTCATTTTGCCGGAAGGAAACCCATTTTCATGCTTTCTCTTTCAATCTTGTTCAATTTCCTTTTTCAGGGAAACCGACAAGCCGAAGTGAAGCGGCGTTTTGCCTGCATTGGGCAGGCAATATTCACGCGCAGCTGGCGGCTGTGAGTTTTCCTTTTTCGGTTTACTGGCTTTTCTTTTTGCCATGGTTAGCCATAATGCGAAAATTGTGAAAACGGAAAATGGCACGAACGCGTCCATTATTGTAACAGACAGCGGAAATGCAGTGCAACCTATGAAGACAACGACAGAGATGACGAACATGACGACAGCTTTGTCGACATCCCTAGGCGAATTGAGCGACCAGGAAAATGGTACAACTGGTAAGTGTGAAAAGCATTTTTCCCCCTTTCATACACCCTCAGCTCCCCAAGTGTTTTTTAACTTAATCCTTAACAACGTAAGAGATGGAGAGTGAGGAAAAGCAGTAGCTGCTTGAAATAAAATTAGGTTCATAAGAGAATTCTTCTCAATTCTTGCAATCTTTTCGAGCTGCTGCCTCAGCCGACTTGTCGGTATACCCTCTAGCTGTGAACTGAGCGGGTAGATGCTGCTTAGAATAATAATATATTAAAAAGTATAATTCGTAAGAATTTCACAACAATATTTTCTTGTTTTTAAGAAATGCGAACATAAATTTAACTAAAGCATATTTGTGGTATTAGTTTGTTAAATATGTTTCCATAAGTGAAATTTTTTATGAATAAGTTTTCCATTTACTATTATCGATAGCTTTGCTTAATTCCTGATATCGATTATATTGTTTGACGTGTGCTATCGTAACATCGCTTGATTTTTGTTATCGATAAAGCTGTTTGACTATTGTTATCGATATTTTTAAGAAAAATAATTTGATCGATAACATTGATTAGCTACTTTAATCGATGACATTGCTTGAGTTTTGTTATCGATAAAGTTTTTTTGACAATTGTTATCTATGTAACTGATTTCTAAAAAAGTTTTATCGATAACCTTGTTTAGTTACGGTTATCGATAACATCGTCTGACTTTTGTTCTTAATTTTTGTTTTCAATAACATTTTATAACATTTGCTGAGCAAATTTCTGCTAACCATCGAGCGACTTCATGTAATTTTTAACAGGACATCTGTTACATTCACTTACCTTATTATGATATCGTGTCTCGTGTCAACCCTATCAGAAATGTTGTTATTTCATCACTTAGTTGGCCTTTGTCCTTGGTTTACGCATTGGCCACAGGTTACCATCCCAACCGCCTTGGGCTGATGTAACCCCAGGACTACTTAATTTGGGTTTGTCACGATAACATCAGCCCACTATTCACTTCACCTTTGCCCTCTGCTCCTTTTGACGTCCCACGCCCATTGGTTTGGCGCAGTTCCTTTGCCAGTCCTCGTATTAATTAAATTTGCTAGAGTTAAAATAATTATGTTAGTTTTGTTTTGATCGGCCTACACTGTCAGTAGCCCAAGAAAAAAGAGTGAAATTAATATAAAACGTAATTAAATCTGTTATGATTTTGATTTTCAATTAAATATTTAATTGGAAATTATATATTTTAAAAATGGTCATATAATTAAAAGCAAAGTTCATTCCCCGTGGCGACACAACTGATATTAAACAACATTTTTGTGTATTTAATGGACGTATAAACCGCTATTTATTAATGCAGATTCAACATTTTGTGGCAAGTCTTTAGGCAACCTGTTGACATGTCAATTCCTTTATTATTGATTGAACCGTGAGGGCAAAGGCAAAAGCAAAAGCAAACGCAAAAGTTTTATGAATGAACCAGACGACACAGCCTTTGGGTTTGGGTTCTCCAGAGCCGTGTTTATTGATTGAAAATTCGAATTCGAAGACTTTAAATAGACGACCCGAAAAATAACCCACAGCCCTGGCGCATAATTTATGTGAGTGTCAGTGTATGTGTGATGTTTCTGACACTTTTAACCACAACAACAAAAAAGTTGTTGAATAAGTCAGAAAGTATATTGAAAGCATCTGGCATCTCGTTAATTGCTTCAATTACTTTCAAAACATTAAAAAAAAAATTAATTTGTAAATACAGTTTGTAAGTCAAGTTAATTGAAGCATTGCTTCTTAAATTCCAAAAGACTATCAATAAAAATAAAATAAACAGCAAATATTTTAATTTGAACAAAAGAAATTTAGCTTTGGGGCAATTAAGTCCGAGTGAAGCATTCATCCATTAAATGCCCCAAAAATGCGACAAGTCTATTAATTTATATCTAAAGAAGGCAACGGTCAATTGGGTATTATGGAAAATAAACAAATACCCCAAAAGCATGATTATTGATTAACATTCTGTGACCCAAGAAACAGAATCCCATCATGTTCAAAACATTTTTTCATTGTGTAAACCTTTTTTAAATAAACGGCAAGTAAATATTTTGTTTTGTGTACTTTTTATTCATGTTTGGTTCTCAGTTCGTTTTTCCTTACAATACGAAAAGGCAATATAGATAAAAGCTATGGAACAACCTACAAAAAAACAATATGTAACTAAAATGTAAAAATAAATGTGGACAAATTAAACTTACAACAATTACATGATATTACCAGCCAATACAAGATACACGCAATTGCATTCAAGTTCACAATAACATTGATTTCCTGACAGCATGTTACGATCGCATAAATCATAGTTTGCAAAATGTTCACCACTTCAATTGCAACATAAATTAGCAAAGCATTTACTCCATTCTGTAAGCAAATAAAATGTAATTCATTTAATTCATTGCTAGCCTACAAAACCTAAATTTTAGCATCAAGATTCGGAGTCTCGAATCAAAAACATATCGAATCAAATAAAAAATCTGTTAAAAAATATATGCATTATGTATAATTTATATACATTAAACCTAATCCAATTAAGATTCTTTGCATTAGTTCGATTCAAACTATTATTTGTCTGCCTATATATTCTAACCGGATCAGCTTACCGAGGTTTATAGCCTTGATAGTTGTCTATACTCACCGATACAGTACCGAATAATAATGTTATTGAAGATACTAAGAGTAACAGTGCTGATGCAAAAAACGATACCATATGCTGAAAACCAACTTTTCGCAGTGAACAGAAATCTATCAGCGCTATAAGAGTCCATATTAGAACCACAGACATTATAGCGCCGTAGACACCAATGATGACACAACCGACTCTTAATGACAAACAATAACAGCACTTCTTCAGGAAAAACATATCTAAAATTTGAATTCTGATTCTGTTTACAAATAATTTTTACTAAATTTGAATAAAAAGGCAATGGGAACCAATTATATTTGAAATTTGAATAATTTGAGTTAACTTATATACATAATGTGAACAGATTTCGCTATCTATTAGAAGCATGCACAGACATGTCAACGTGTTGATAACTAAATTTCACAGTCATTGCCCTCGCCCACACACCGACTCCGTCTTCATCTTCGTGGGCTGAGAGTGTTAATATTGTTGACTCAATTTTCATTTTAATTCCATTAGCATCTTGATGAGAGAGAGCTCAAAGCAGTTCCACATGGCACACACACACACACACACACACACAGCCATACTCACACACACACATATGATGCTAATGAGGCTATAATATAAATTGCTTAAATTGAGAATAATGCAAAAAGTTAATATTTAAGCTGGCAGCAGAACAACAGCAGAACACAACACACTCATTCTCAGTCAGAAAGGAGAAGTTGCGCATACGCCGCGTATCCGTATAGGATTCGTGCTGCTATTAACAGCAAATTGCTCAAATTGCATATCAACAGCTGAGCAAGCAATAAAACATGTATGTGTGTGTGTGTGTGTAATCTGAGTGTGTACGGCAAGTATATAAATTATGTATACGCCATGTGGCAGGCAAGTGAAGAAATTTCGTAAAGCATAGTAAAATATTGTATAATATGATATCCATACTGTCCGTGCTGTCATTATAAACAAAGCTGGGTCGATTTATTGTACAGGCTTTAAGTTAAGTCGTGGCTCTATTAACATCCTTGTTGCATAATTTAATTTAAATTTTAATTAAGCAATTTATCTTTGGGGCATAACAAGGATGCGCATTTTAAATGCATTGGTTAAAAATTGCTACTTAACCTTGGAGCAACCGCATGGTCTGCAAGTTTGCTGCAAGTCCATGGAAATTGTTGTTCTACTTCTTGTTCTTGTTTGGGGGCAGTCAAGTTGGCCGTAGTAAACTTGGCTGCTTAACTTTGCCACGAAAAGTTCAACAAAGTCCAAGTTCTTGCCACCGGTTGCACTTTGTCTTTAGGGCTTTGGTCGTCTTTGTCGTTACTTTCTTTATTGTTTTAATTGAAGGCAGCTGCTCGGTTTGCTGGTGCCTTTGGTGGTTTTTACAAATTATGTGCGCAATCAATCGGAAGAAAGTAGATTAGACGGCGAATCAACTTCAAGCCCATAATTCCAAAGGGAATTCGCCATAATAATTATAATAAGCTTAACAGCTGCAGCTGCAAAGTTTATGGTTTTAAATGTAATTTCTCTGTTAGTTAGCATTTCAGCAACATAAACCAATTAACAGACTCTACGGTTCACAAGTTAACAGCTCTTTAACAGCAGCATTTTAATTAACAGTATTTACAATGCTGTAATCTGTAATCAACACTTACTAACTGAATACAGCAGTTTTCAAATGCAGCCCCTTCTTTTCAGCTCATTACAAATGGTAAGCTCACTGATTAGTCTCATGTCTGAGTGTAACGACATCCAAGTTGGTTTTCGAATTAGTGTTCTATCTTAATTAGTGCAGTCGCACTCCATATGCCGGTTTACATGATTGATTGCACCAGCAATTTATTTGCCATCAATACTCTTACATCAAATTGAGTAAGTAAAGTGTTGATGAGCCATTAAAAACCACTCAACAAGAAAATACAACGAGAGAAAGTCAGTGGTACTGTCCAGCAGATTGATTGCGAAAGACCCTGTACTTAATTGTTTGCGTTTTATAAAACATTTTTGAAATGAAAAAATTTTTAAGTACAACACTTTGATAATTGTTTCAACTGCAAGTGTATGAATTTTAAATTTAATAATATTAAATCAAATTTCATTTTTCAAAACAAAGCACCAATTTATCAACGGTTTACCAAATGTTGTCGGAATATATAAACCAATATCAAATGAGATATTTTTCAACCAGTTTTTCTATTTCTACATTCCATACTTTTCTTTTCGACAAACCTAATAGACCCTTGAACATTTTAGAAAAACAGGAATTGAAAAATAATGAAAACAATATCCCTTATGACAGAAAAAATTGCTGGCCCCACACATAGACACATATATTCACAGGGACGCCATCAGCAGCATATCTATCATCATTGGATGGGTGCTTGTTGTATCCAGGAATGCTTTTACAGTATTCACTCACACACTAACACATACATACATACGGGGAAACTCACACCCGACGTATTTATAGCATCTTAATTGAATTTCAATTTTCAATTTCGCCTTTTAATTGAATTCAATGAAAAAGTGTCGATGAAACGGTTTTCAGTGCTTTGTGCGATGTTCCCTATATTGTCTCTCTCCCTATTTCAGAGCATCAGTGTTGTTATTGTTGTTGTTGTTATTGGTGTTGCTGTTGTTATTGTGTTGTTGTTATTGATGTTTATTCAGCTGTTGCTGCTATTGGAAGCCCCATCAGTCGGTCTTAATGCCCCGTCTGGTTACCCTACTGGCGCCAGAGATGAGAGATGGTCTCCACTTTCCCCCAGTAACTGGCAACTGGCATTGCCATTGAACCCACAATTGGCTTGGATTGATTGCGTTCATACACATTTTTTTTCCATCCAGTTTTCATTGCTTTTGGTTTGTGATAGACTGAAAAGTTGTAAATTGATTGGGCTGTAAATGCGTGTGCATGGAGATAAACCAACCAGTTGTCCAGCACAATGGGTAAATGGTTTGTAATTGAACTGTATTTAATATTATCAATACTTTTTGCCACTATACAATTTAATGAGTGCATTTTAATTGATAGTCTGAAGTGATTTGTTAATTTATTTCAATGAGCTGAAATGATTTTCATTAGGAGTAGTCTTTAATAATTAATTTGAGCTGTTTTTTGCCACTTGTTTAAATTACAATTACATAATTTAACGTTTATCATAAGGCTGTCATGTATAAAGTGTACAAAGGGCTAAATTTTTTGCGTTATTTATTGCTATAATATCCAATATGAATTAATTCTTTTAGTATATGAAATCGACATAATCGGGAAAAACAATAAGAATGAAATGTGGAGACATTTCTATAAATCCAATCATAAATTTTAATTTGATTTGCACGCAAATGTGCAGAATAATATTATAAATTTTTATATTTTATGTTAATCCCACTAATAATTAAATTATGTATTTAAATTCAGAAAAATCTATGCATTGCGTGTTTAAACTGTCACCAGTCAGACAAATCAGCAATTTATAGCTATGTACATATAACTGTATACCTGTATCTGTATCTATGTATATAGGCTATATTGTGTCACTATAACGGTGGCTCATTATGCGACACAATGCAACATGCGGCATTGCCATTGCCACACGCGATATCCACTCAAATGCACCCCTGTTTAGCATCCATAATGCATGCTCGTGAATTGTCGGCTTTTACCACATGAGATTTGTACCACTCAGCTATGGAAATATCAAACAATACCAGCGGATTTGCATGTCGAGGTTACGTGAGCAAGTCCATATTGCCTAAAGATAGATTGAAGCGAGTAGGAGTGCTCTTCTAAATAGTACTCGACTATCGAATGCGCTCTAGCCATGGCAGAAATATGTCAACAGAGTCGTTTTAAAATGGAAGCAACGCATTCAAAAAAGAGTATTTAAGGTCAAAAATTATACTTAGTACATACATAAACTTAATATTTTTTTAATTTTTTTAAGTATATATATATATATAACTGATATTTGCATATAAGATTGTCTATTTATTTAGTTGCTTTTATGTAATCATTGCAAAAGCTAAAAATTACAAATAAATTTATATATTTATTCATTTATTTTCGTACATAATAATCTAAAATTGACTTTAATAACTACCAAAACAGTTTCTAGAGTTAACAGATGAGAATAATGTTATTAATTAGTGCAGAATGTTATCTTATGATAAAGTTAAAATGCGCGAATGTTAAGCTGCAGCTCCAACAGCAAATGTTAACAGCTTTAGCTATTATTGCATAAGCTTTGACAGAACCTTCACTTGTTTCAAAACAACTCAACAACCCTTTACATTTACAGGGTGTCTAAATAAATATATGTATGTCTACAAATATAAATATGTAAATTGCTTTGACAGTGGAAATACTGCCTGTGAGCTGTGGGCATTGTTGAGATTTCTTTTATTGCTAAAATATGCATATTACTTGCAATTTGAGGTTGACGATGATCTGTGATTCTGCTCTTTATGTTCGTACTTAAATGCGTATACAAGGCATGCCTTTTGATTGCGGCTTCTGATTTCAACAGCTAAGTAAAAAAAAAAGATAAAAAAAATATAAAAAGAAATATTTCTATAGATAAATTTGAGAATATATGGCATTGGTATTGCAAATCGCTTGTTGCTCGTGGCAAATTCAATTTTCCATTGTCACTGATTTTGCACATTAAATTCACATTTGCCAGAAATTGCGCATATCAAATCCTTGCAAAGAATACAGGGATATATAGAGAGTAGTAGTAGAGAGTGACTGCCTTGCAGCTGCTATGCTTTGCTGTTCTATCAGTGCACTTTTGAATATGCACTTACCGTTTTCATGTCCACTTTGCATATTGTGAAAGTTTCAAGTTATAACAGACAGAAAGTGTTTACGGTAATGGATTCAGTTATGGCAATAACTGCTGAGTAAGTGCATACTTAAGGTAGATACACAAGTAAGTAAGTGGCTTTAATATTAGAAGTGTGATGAGTGAGTAGATCTTTACATTTTAAAGAAAATTTAATGTATTGTTGGGTCTGAAAACTATTACCTTTTTCAGACATTTTGGCTGATTGACTTACCACACGCTCTGGCAATGCAGAAAGGTAACAAATATGAAATGACTAACCCAAGTAAATTGGAAAAACAATGTGCGTGTGGTAGTTTTTGTGTGTATGTGTGTCAACGGCTGTTCAAAGTCAATGTTCACTGTGCTTTGTCTTGTGTCTAAGGTGGCCATTATTTAGGAGCAACCACGCACAGCAACATAACAGAACAGGAAGCAGGCTAGCATTTTGCCTTAAAAGAAATTGCAAAATGGTCGCACATTGTGCGAGAGAAATAAGCGAGCTACGTGCTTAAAGTGTCGACACAAACAGGCACAGTGGGCAAAAGAGCTAAAAATTACAGCAAAAAAAATTGTCTTGCTTATTTCGATTAATTTCTTTCACTTTATCTTCATTTGTCAGTACATGCGTAACACTGTGCGTATTTGATGGCCAAAAGGGCTTAGACTTCACCTTGATTAATGCGATGGCATGTCAACCACTCTCTTACCTCTCTCTCACTCTCTTTCTCTACTCATCTGCCATTAGCTGATGCTGCTGCTAACAGCAGTTTTCTTTTATTGTTTCGTCGCTTGTTGTATCTCAAATTTGTGGAGCTCTTGGCATTATTTATTTTTGGGACAAGGTGTTGATTACTTTTGTCTTAACTGTTTGAGCTGCTGATTTATGTTAGTGGCCAACAGTCAAGTCCCTAACGAGTTGGCTGCCAATTAAATCTGTTGCCTTTTAGCACTAAAACTAAATCGACTTTCACATTTTGTAGAATCTGCACTTTTCTCTAATTTAATTTAAGACTAGCAATAAATTGAAATTGAGTGAAGGAATTTTTTGTTGCAAGAAATCCACTGCTGCAGTTTTTGCAATGTGCTGCAAGACCACTTTCGTTGGCCTTGGCATGTGGCACACGAAGCCACGTAGCGCTTGTAATACTTGCCCCGTCGTGAAGCACATAATTTACAATGTTGCAGCAGGTGCAGAACCATAACCAGCAATAGAACCAGATACAGGAGTTGCAGTTGCCCTTGAGCATTTTGCCTGTAGCCATATATTGTTGCGGTTTATGCACAAGAAAATGTTAACCATGGCGTATGTGTAATCTTTGGCATTTCAAAACAAAAATCGTTGCATATTTCTGGGCGCACACTGTAGAATTTACTTTTGAAAGAAGAAACCGAACTACAGCTCTAAATGACTCATACAAAACTACAATTGTATTAAATATCGCTTGCCATACTTATTGCTCATATGTAGATGCGAAATATCTGACGAGGTGTCATCAATCTTTGGCAAACGGGACACTTGCAAGTGGTGCGTAGTGCTGTTTTAATGCAACTACTGCAAAACACATGACCGCAGATGGTAGAAGCCGGTTTTCGTTGGCGCACACAGTGCCAACATACGGGGCAGCGATACGGCTCTGTATTGGATCTTGAAGTGCAACCGGAATCGCACTCCATTTGCTTTCTCAGCTCCTGCTCAAAGGATTTACACTCAATTGGCTTTGGTGGCGAAGGCATCAATTCAGTGGTATTGCCTCTATTCCTAACCAATTCAAGAATTGTTGGCTGTTGATAAGTGGTAGGCGAATCGGCCAGAGTATATTGACTTGTGTTGGTGGACAGCGCGGTTGGAGGCGAACTTATATTTAAGCCGGGAATTCTTGGTGTAGAAGTGTTAATTGTGCTCAGGGCAGAGCCAACCAAGTTTAGTTCAAGGTTAGACACATCTGACACTTTTGGTAGTTGATCTATAAATTCTATAAGTTAATTATATATAGTCTAGACTTTTTAAGAAAACAAACATACCGTTCTGGGCAGCAAGCTCAGCTCTCGCCAGATTACATTCAATCGCCTCACAATCGCGTTGAACTACAAATAATAGAGAATTCGGTAAATATATGTAAAAACTATGATTTTTTAAAAAATGCATAAAAATAAAATAATAGTGATTGGAAATCCATTAAATTTAAATATTTTTTGATCGTGTTATGCGAATTATGATCTTAAAATGTTATATTCTTATCAGAGTAATCATTCTGCTTACTGCGTGCCAGTTCCGCGTCCATATGCTGAAAGTCTAAAGGACTTGAACTCAATGCATTATTATTTCCAGTTTGATTTAAATCGTACGTATTCCGATCAGCATTAAAGTGATCTATGTTACTCAAACTATTGAGCCGACGATTAATTCCGCTATCGTAACTCTTGTACAACAAGTTGAAAAATCGGTCATCGTTCAAGCATTGCTCTTTGGTTGTAGAACCCTTTCGCAAGGTTAGCTATAGGATGAATTTGTATACAAAACATTATAAAAATACAGTACAGAATTGTAACTTTACCGGCGTTCCGTTCGAAAAGTATGCAGAGTGCGATATGCTATTATTTGAATCTCCGCTGGTTCTATACATAATTATTACCGAAATTTATTACCAAAAAAATTATATTATTTAATTTCACTATTGCCTACTGTTTGTCAGCTTTATATTTATATAAATACTTGAAGTTGTTAGCTATGCTGTATTGAACATACAATTTTAAAAGGCTTGGAGTGTGTACTTTAAGATATATTTTTTTAATCAATAGAATAATTAAAGCTTTTAACATACTACTAGATACTTGTCTGCTGTAATTAACAGTCGAATTTCAGCTTCAGTTAACAGGCTGCTGTAAAAGTGAATAGCAGTTGAATTTTTTCTTAACAGTGTCTGAACAGAAAACTGTTAATCCCTTATAATAGCGACAATTATGGCGCAAAATTCATATATGTGTATGTATTAGATTTAAGGTGCCTGTAGATTTAAGACTACAATTCCCAGCCATAGCTGTCTATGGCTTAACCCCACATCCTGTCAATTCGAATACGAGCATAGCGCATTAAAATTTTGTTAGATGGTATTGCATAAAGCTCTAGACGTGTCGTGTTCTGAATGTGTGCATGCCCTGACATGTGTCTGCACGTACTTAATCACATGGAATTCTATCAAAAGCCGTTGCGGCTTTACATTCACCATTTGCCATTCACCGCATCGTCGTCGTAGAAAATCTATGTACTGCTAGATACTACATATACGCCAAAAGCCTGGCAAGTCAACGTCGTTCTGTTCTGTTTTCTGCCAAAGTCTTCAACTGTTTCGCTTTAGACGCTTTATTTTTTATGACCTAAACAGCACTGCAAATGCCGCAGACATATGAGGGGGCATGTGTCATCCTTTCACACATATGTATATATTCACAGGCACACTCTCGCATAGACATGTGAGCTCAAGCAACGCTTTCATTTGATGTCAAAAGAATTTCTGTTTGATTGCAGAGCATAAACAAGTGAAGGCAGCTAACGCATACGGCAGTGTCTATTTGCGAGGGTTGCTTATTTAATACTGAGTTTATCTACTAGAAAAAATTACAATTTTAAATTTAAGCTTTAACAAAATAAGATCACTTAAGTCGAGGTATTTTCATTTTACATTTTTAATTTTTATTTAAATTATTGTCCGAAAATAAATAAACATATATAAGAACTTCAGTATTTATTAATCGATCGAGATAAAATTTTATATTAGTTCAACTGCTGTATCGATTTTTAAAAAAGTTATGTGCTAAATTAGGTGTAAATTGGTTAATATTTATATTATATTATTATAAAAAGAAACTTATTCAGAATTTTTTATAATATTATTTGTTTAAAAAATGTATTTATGTATTACTGTTGTTCACAATTTGATAGAATCTGATGTTTGATGTGTGTGTTTATTGAATACTAACATATACTATTCTAAACCTATTCTATTGTCACTTTGGTGAAGCGTACTTTTAGAACTCATCTCGTATTTGAACAATTCTGTTGATTTACGTTTGCTCTTTATATTTTGTTCGCTAGTAGCATATGTAAAATGTTTTACATACATCCGCTGTTTGGCTAAGGGATTCTTATCCTTAATGTGCGCCTTAAGTTTTGCGGTTAAATGCGTTTCATTTATTTTGATGTGCCAATAAAAATTGTGAAATGTCGCATTTATTAATAATAATAATGTACTTGAAATCATTTTGATGTGTGTAGCTCCTTATCTAGTCGATGGGCTATTTGCGTAAAAGCAGCTCGGGGAATCTTTGGCAATTTATTCAGTCTCTGAGTAGGCGTTTGTTTTTTCTTTTTGTTGTTCCTTTGATTGCATTTGTTTTGCCTAATTTAACAAATTTCACTTTCATTAATTAGCTTGTCCTGTTTGAGTGTGTGTCAAGAACAGAAGGCAGCCAGACACTCTTGACCCTTCAAGTTTATTTGGCCATTCGCCTTTAATTTGCCAACAACACACTTCTATCGATTGTTTCGAGTATATACAAAATAATATCAATGCTTAAGCAACAAGAATTAACCAAAATTTAAGCATCCAGTCCAAGCATGAGTTACTATAAATAGGCAACAAATTATCATATCTCGACATACCTGTCTGTACACTGTCCAACAATTCTATTTGAGCCATAAATAAATCAATGAATTTAAATGCCGCCAATTAGTAGGCCACATGGCTACTATCCATATCGATTTACACGCACACACACGTCCACAGACACTCTACGTACTAAACAGAAAACCGAAAAGTGTGTTAATTTTGACGTGTTTGGCAATCGAAAGTGCGTGTTGACCTTTTGATTTGTGTGTGCCATGTGGCAAGAGCTAGAGTTTTTGTGTGTGTCATTGAAATTATTATTGTATGATATATGTGAAATAGTTGATTTATAATAGTGCGTTTGGACATTTCACCTAAATCTTAACGCAATTTGTTCTAAAATGCTTGCTTAACTTAAAGAATATTTAAATATTATTTGGTATATTTATATATTGGTTGGAAAAAAAACATTATTTGCAGAAAATAAATAAAACTATCAATCGGGTAGAAAATAAATAACACTGCGAGTATATTTTAAAGATAAAAATAAATTTAATAAATTGTTAGTTCAAGAAAAATAAAATTCCTATTTACTTTTTTTTGGTTTTGCCTTTTTGAATTGACTCGCTTTGCTTATGAGACAATTTTTTTTCGTCAATTTAAAAATATTATTGACAAAATATGACAATTTTATAATAATATATATTTTTTAGATCTTCGTTTTATTTTTTCCTTTTTGAATGGGATACAAATTTTGCTAAACATTCTAAAAATATTATTGACAATAATTTCTGCTGTTTTTTGACCAAAAAATAAATTTTATTTGAGCTTTCAGTGAATAAATCTTTTTATTAATATAGATTTATTGGTTGGAATAATGAAATCACGTAGCTGTATGTCTGTGGCAGTGTAAAACGCATTCATTTCTGTTATGGTGTCATTATATAATACCGCTTTTACCTGCAATTAAAGTCAATTGAGAAGAACCAATTGCAGGTGTGTTCAGTGTATAAATGGCAAAGTGATGGTAGCTTTGAAGCGTAAAAGCAAAAAGAAAAAATAATAACTGTATTTTGTACTTGAAACTCAAATTGTCCATTAAATGCTGAAACACTTGACTTTATTCTGTACTTGGCAGCTGAGGATATACACCTAAACGATTTATATACACGCTACCGGCAGAGGCTGCGCAAGTCGTTGTTTAGATCGGGATTGCTGACATCGCTGGTGGCATGCGTTGTATCCATAATAATTGGTGTCGTTTACGACCAGGTAAGTGCACCACACACTTAGTCTAAGTCCCTCCAGTATCACTCTGGCATGTTAATTTATATTGGGTGTGATTGTGGGGTTGGGGGATTATATAGCACCTGATGCAGACACTGTTGCTGGCATTGGCGGCCCTAATCTCGGGCTCGATACTGACGGCTCTACAGTTTCCGGCGGTGCTCAGCTCACCAGCAGCTGCCTTGGCTTTTGCCATTGTAACCACCTTCTCGCTGGGCACCATTGCGGCCATCACAGGCAACGAGTTGGCTCCCTTGCCCATGTACGCGCTGTTTCTGGTAAGCGAGTGCTTAACTTTGTTGGCCAGAATTCTGTTCTGTTCTGGATTAACATTGTGTTCTTGTGTAATTATTATTTGCAGGGCATTCATACAATGCTGCCCATATCCTGGCCAGTCTCTGTGGTGATGGCCCTCTTTATGACTGCCATTCATATCGTTTGTAAAATCGGCACAAGCAAAAACTATTCACCCGATTTTCCCATGGTAAGTATGGTTTTTATTATTTCCTGGCAGTGGCTTGTATAGAGAGTTGTAGAGTTGCAAAGAATAAATAAATGGGGGTAACAATAAGAGTATATTCAGATACTCGTATATATCTACATACATCTATATAAATGCTAACTAGCAGCTTTGTTTGCGGTAAAAGCAGTTCAGTTCTTTTAATAGTATAAACGAAAGTTTCAACTAAATATACAAAAGTATCTCGTAGATACAATTAGATGTTGAAGTTCACTGTGGATTTCTGTTGTAATTCAGAAATATAAATGGTAATTTACAGTAGTGAATTGCACTAATTTAACAGAAAAACATTCATTGTTATGTTATAGTTATATATAAAATAAATAAATAAATAAACATTCACACAAACCAAACTCTATGTTATCTTTAAACGTAAAATGTTTTAATTTTGAAAATAGTTTTGAAACATATATAAATTTTAATAGTATTTGTTGAACAAATATTTGTTATATTTGGCAATTTAGCGCCATGATATTTTCGTTGTTGAATGTTTCAATAAATAAAATAAATAAATATTTTTTCCGCCACTTTCCATATAAAATTGTGAAGCAATTTGCCACTCAAACTGTTTATGGTACACAAAACTTTGCTATTTTTAATTAGTCTTTCATTTAAACTATAATTGCAATTTATGTTAATTATCTAGATTTGATTGCTATTGGCATTTGAAAAGCTCTAACACATTAAGGACTAGCTTTTCATATACAGTATTTTCCGCTTGTTGAATTTTGCCACCAATGAAATGTTGTGTGAGTGTGTTTGTTTGCATTTGGGGTTGCCACAAGCCCATTCTAAATGCCGCATGCGTTTGTTTGGCATTGTGGCAACGTTAATTAGCTGCTGCTTCACACACACACACACACACACACACACACACACACACAGTTGTATGTGGAATTTCGATTACAAGCCTGTGGTCTCAAATGGTTGCCGCCTGGCAATTGACTCTATTATTCATTGCTTTCTTTGTATAACTCAACGTGACCTCGTTTAACTGCTTATGTCAGCTCTTTGGCGAGATTGTGATGCTGGCCAGCGCATCCGTTTCCGGCCTCTACTATCGAATCATGTCGGATGCGGCACATAATCGCACTGTGGATGGCACACGCACCGGCATCGAGCAGCGTGTAAAGCTCGAGTGCGAACGGGAACAACAGGAGCAACTTCTGCTGAGCGTCATACCCGCTTACATTGCTGCCGAGGTGAGTCCAACAATTGTTAATAGATGTATTTTCTTTTCTATAAATGTCCATTTTAGTTATGTAATGACTACTTTAAAGATATTTTAAAACAAAAGACGGAAAAGATGTAAAAGAACATTAAAAATTCTAATTCAATATTTAAAAAATACTAAATGGTTAAAGTGTGGTTTAAAGATCTGGATTGTGGTTATATTTTCTAATATATGGGCATTTCCGCGAAAAGGTCAACCAAGAGTCCAAAAAATTTCATTTCTTCTGTAATATAGAGTTTTTTTAGTCGTTTGCAGCTCATGGACAACTCTTTTTGTATTTTTTCTTCATCTTCTTAGCTTAAATACTAATGTAATGACTATAATTGTATATATAACTGCAAACAAAACTGCAGTGGGAAAAATGTTGCGTGAGTGACGTCGCGTGAGTGACCTAGAAGAATCCTTCGCAAAAAAAGGACAGACCAAATATTGAAAAATCATAAGTCTAATAATAAAGCTTGATATTTCTTATTCATGTCAAAAATATTTAAAGTTTAAAATTTTCACACAATTCGCAGAGTTTGCCGATTATTAACAATGATGTCTAAAGTCATGTATATTTGAAGTCGCGTGAGTGACCGCTCTTTTGTGGCTTTTATCTCAAAAGATAAAAACCGGAGGCTCTCAATTTTTTTACCAATTATAGTAGTCTCAAAATACTACAAAAAATTATTAGTGGTGAATTGTAAAAAATTTAATAGTGTTTGATATATTTAACATTTAAAATTTTATTTTGCTTACGAAAGTCGTGTAAGTGACCGCGGAAATGCCCATATGACAAAATAAAACAAAGTTCATTTTTTGTTGCCAAATACTTATTGATGAGAATATTGAAAATCCATTAAATTGCTGGAGTAAGTGCAATATTCTTTAATATGGCGATAATACAACTACCCTATAAACTAATATATTTCTTAGTGAACCATATAGTAGAAATTGTTGCAAAATTGCGTCTACTTTAAAAGGAAATCCAAAACGTATCATACCATTTTTTAAGAATTCAAAAATCTTTAACTAAACTAAGCAATTATAAAACTACTCTGAAACCTTAAAGCAGTTTTCCAGCTTGATATCAAACTAAGTTTTATCAACTTTTGTTTAATTTTTATTAATCTTGCAAAAGAAATTTAATTCAATAGTTCGATAAAGTATTGTATGTATGGCAAATGCTAAAAAAAGCTTTTAAAGTTCAAAAAAATTACAAAAACTTTTAAATTATTTTTTTAATTTTCTGAAAGATGAAAATTCTTTTTCACATAAATTAATTTATTTAAATTTCTAGACCACCATATAAATATCTACCATATTTATATTATTATCTCTCTTCCTAAGGTTAAGCGTAGCATTATGCTCAAGATGGCGGATGCCTGCCAGCGTGCCGGAGGACAAGCTTCCACATCGGCTACTCGCTTCCATGAGCTGCATGTACAACGGCATACAAATGTGACAATACTTTTTGCAGACATTGTTAACTTTACGCCCTTATCATCGTCTTTGACGGCCAGCGATTTGGTCAAGACACTCAACGATCTCTTTGGACGCTTCGATCAAATTGCGCAGGTAAGTGAATAAATTAAATTAAAACTACATTTAGTTTAAGTTCTAAAGACCTTTAAAACTCTTGTAGGAGAATCAATGCCTGCGTATTAAGATTCTGGGTGATTGCTATTACTGTGTGTCGGGATTGCCGATTTCACGGCCACAGCATGCCACCAATTGTGTCAACATGGGCCTGCAAATGATCGATGCCATCAGGTGAGTTGCCCTCTCTCTACCTCTCTTTCTGCCTTTTTTGTAAAGTCAACAATGTCACGCGTTGCGTATACGACATGTTTGCCCATGGCAATCCCTTTTGACACTCCATGCTTGGTGTATGTGTGTGGTTGGCTTGTGTGTCGACGTAGCAGTAGTTTGCTGTCAGGTCGTGTACAAACATTTGTTTTTCTTTCAGCACTTTGATAGTTTGTCTGCTCCATCAGGTTATAGCTGGATAAGTGTAAACACAATAGTACTCACACTTTTGCATAGTCGCTGACGCATGCAACAATAAATTGAAAATTGCATTTACATTGCTGTGGGCTTTAATGCTCTGGATTTATATACGATATCATTTTATTGCCGTATTTTTTCTCCTCCCTGTTATCATGTCAAATTTAATTGCCAGCAGATAGACACGAACACATATAGAGGCTACGGCTTTATGGCGCCTATTAAAAGCGTATTATGCAATAAAAGCGTATTATGTCCAAAAAAAAAAAAAAACACACACACTCACAAAAAAATAGAATAAGAGAGAAAGAAGAGTGCAAAAATTAAATAACATAAAACACAGTACACAATATCGACACAAAAGCAATTTCATTGCATGCAAGAATTTATGCTCCAGCAGCAGGCACAAAACTTGCTCAATTCTATCACATATAAATAAGTATACACTAACGAAAACTAAGCACTCAGGCTATAGCATATGTCTGCCTGCTATAACTTCAGTAAGAGTACGAGCAACAAAAGTATATTTAAATCAATAAGCTAACTTTTTGCAGTAACCATTATTAAAGTAGAGTATCTAATGTTCATTGTGTTTTAGTAGTTATCATTATTCTTCAGTTTTTTATTCAACACTGCACAACAATTTCTATTGTGTTGATTATTTTACTCTGGCTTAGTCGCCTTATTTTTCTTTTTTTATTGTTTCGTTTTGTATCTTTTCTTTTCTTCCATTTCATTTTATTTTATGTGTTTTTGTTCTTGGCCCAAAAGGCATTTGGCTTTTCATTTCTGTGCTTTGGCATTGTTTTTGCCATGCAGCCAAGCAGAGTTTTGTCAGAGAGGCAAGTTTTCCACTTTGCCGTTGTTTTAATCGCCAGGCTCCTTACGAAAATGCCAACTTTTTGCTTGCCACTTGTGTTTCTTTGTATCTAAAGGCGTGTCTCCTTGTGTGTGTGTGGTTAAGTGTTTGTATGTGTGGCAGAGCAAGGTGAAAGTTTAATTGTGCAACGCAGCAACAGACGGTCTTTTGTATTTCATTTTTGCATTTCCTTTTGTCGCTGATTGCCAAGCAATGCGGCAACTTAAACTACAAGCTGCAATTTCCCACAAAAGTAGGCAACACTTTTTGTCTAGTGATCTGAGCAGACTTTAAAATTTCAAGACATTTTTTTCTTTAAACTGAACTAATATTATTCTTTAAAATAAAGTACAAAAGTATAGGCAAAAGTATTTTAAATTTTAAATACAGCAGATAAAAGGCATCCTTAAATTGCACCTTTTTTATCAGTCACATAATTAAAAAATATAGTTTCTTTAAAGGCACTACTTTGAAAAAATTTTTTGAAGAATTATCAGTCTGTTAATTATTTAAGCTATGATGTAATAGTTTAAAGCGACATAGCTTACAGCTAGGAAAATGCTGTTCTAGAATGTAGTTTAAATGAACTTTATTTTAAGATTAAATTACTTTCTTAAATTTGGAGCCAACTATAAAATAGTAAATAATAAATCTTAGAGCCAATTATCCTAATTTTAAAGTAGAAAAAATTTTAAGAGAAATCACTTAATTTATAGATTTCAGTGTTAATTAGACACTTGATAACAACATCTTCTTGAGTTTGAAATCTTTGATTTGTCCCATGTATTTTAAAAAAATTCTAGATATTTTAAGTAAGCTTTTTTAAGTTAAGTAAGTAATAAACCTATGGAAAGTTTGCTTAGTTGTTAAAAAAAAACCAATTCAAAGAATTTTCAAATTGTTTACAAACAATTGTTCTGGCTTATGCTCTAATGAGAATATAACCCAAACTATTTAGTATTATTTTGAAAGCGTTTGAAAAACTTTTCAATATATGACCCATATGAGTACACTCTTGTAAGGTCCCGCATGAATCAAATGAGATTTACAAAACTTTTACAAATTAAAAGGGCACTTTTTGAACAGCAGAACTTTTGCACTTAAGGAATCTCAGGTTTCTTGTGTATTCCAACATAATCAACAGCCACATCCGTATGTTGTTTTTGTTGTATGAGTGTCTTAAGTATTACACTCGTAAAACAAACAGAACCCAATGACCCACAGCAGAACAAAAGCAAATAAACCAAAAAGGGCTCCCAAGTGATTTGTATTTTTTTTTTTTTGTTCTAAGGCGATTTGTTGCTTTTGTTGCGGCTCATTTAGCCCAGAAAACATTCACACACATACACACATAACACTATACTACAGAAAATAATATTTTCCATAAGGTTAATAACTCAAGGACTAGTTGTTGGGTGTTAACGCTAAGAAGCGTGCCATTGGCGAGTAAAGGCCTAAAACACTGGACCTGCTTCTATTTTCTGTTGTTTTATGTCTCATGATATTGTACTCGTTATACAAACTAGTATACAACCAGTTAGTAAATAAACATGCATACAAACTAGTTCATACATATGTACAGCATAAAAATGCGTAACTGTGTGTGTGGCTTTCAATTTTTGTATTAGAGATGGTCACGTGTTGGACTCGTGCCTAAGAATTAAATTTCTGCACGTTTTTGTTTTGGACTTTAATGCTTGAGAGTATTAAAAAACTTTTACACTCTTAACAAATATGCACGATTGAAGTGGAATCATTAAAATTAAATCTGTAATTTTATATAATTATTATATAATTTTATATAATCTTTATAAATTCATAAAACTATGTGTTTCTATATATCTAAAACTGTACAAACTAGCCTCTCAGTTTTTGATGCTAACTTGATTAAACTTAATATTATGGCATAGATTTTGCTTCTGCTATTTATAATCGGTTTATTAAGCTGTCTCTACCATATTCATTAGCAAATCGCACAACTATATCTATATTTAACTATACCTAAAACTGTTTTTAGAGCTCTTTTGGTTATCTATTTTTGACGTTCACTTCATCCTAATTTTGCTGACCTATTTTAGGCTTGGTTTGCACCGTGCCTGAAAACTAAGGATAGCGTTCAGCTTTAGTTTTTAGCTTTTACTTTCATACCACATATGCCTGTAGTTTTTTATACCTCCTCTATTTTATTTTCCCCTATTTTTCGTGTTCCGGCAGACATGTGCGTGAGGCGACCGGCATAAATGTTGACATGCGAATTGGCATACACACGGGCAATGTGCTCTGCGGTGTCCTTGGCCTACGCAAGTGGCAATTTGATGTTTGGAGCGATGATGTTACCCTGGCCAATCATATGGAGAGTGGCGGTGTTGCGGGGTAAGTTCCATATAACACATTTCTTCAAGCGCGTTTGGATGACACACTTTTGCAATTAAAGGGGTTGAGAGAATTGCGGTGGTTGGTCTACAGTTGTGCAGGTGTCAAGGTAGACGTTATAATGGCAATTTAAACGAGTCTCACCATTAGCATTGCAATTAAACCCGTCTTTGGCATCAGGCCTTTCCTTCAACTACTAGTTGCAAGCACAAGGTCAAGCCAAGTGGCAAGCAGCAAGTAGCAACTGGCAGGTTCTACCAGCAATTAGAGTTACTCGCACTCTAATAATAGTTTGATAAACTGACAAGTCTGTGATTATATGTTTAAAGGGTTACCAAACTTACTATTGTAACTCATCAAGTTGGGTAATTTTTGCTAGATTGAATTCTTTTAATAATTTAATACATTTTTATAGGTAGCTAATTGTCTAATGTGGGAAAAAATGCTTAAGAAATTTTAAAAATTTTGAGTACATAATTTAATTCAACTTCCAGTACAGAAATACATAATCAAAATCAATTTCAATTATCAGATTTAAATTAAATCAAAAGTCTAAAATCTATAGTCTTGACTATGAGATTTCCTGGGTTAAGGATATAAAACGGAATAATTTAATAGGCAATTTAAAAGTTTGATTTGCCTTAGTCATCTGGCAAGAGACTTAAGTCTCTACTTATTATAGTTGTTAAGCTCAAAAACTTTATAACTTTTTTGCTATTTGTAGAAATCCATTAACCACTTTGCTCCGTGCATAATCAGCTTAAGATCTACGGAAACCTAAAATGACTTAAAATCATGTTTTGCAAAATTTGCAATTTCCAAGGGTTTCCAATACACTTTATCAGCTTACATTACAGAAACGCAAAAAAGAAAGCAGTAGCAAATCAAGGATGTAAGGATGTAAGGCAGGAAAAGCAGGAAAACTTTGGCTTCTATTCAATTGACATGTATCTGAGTTTCACGTGGATTTCAATTATACGAAATTGAATTGAAATGTTGCTCAATGAGCCGCATAAAAGTTGGGGGAACATTTTGCGTGTTACGCACGAATTATTTGCGAATGCGGAACAAAGGAATAAATAAAATTACAAACAAAAAACGGAAGTGGTGAGAGTAACAAAGAACAATGGAAGAGCAAGAGAATAGCTGCCTTAATTTACATGGAAATAATAATTCATATGTATATCACTCATACGCACCGTTGTTTACAGGCGCGTGCACATTACGAAGCAAACTTTGGATTTTCTGGGCGATAAATTTGAGGTGGAACAGGGCGAAGGAGGCGGTCGCGATGCCTATTTGGCGGACCATAAAATCGAAACCTATCTCATTGTGCCACCCAAGGTAAGTGTAGTATTTCAGCTTTTCTGCTCTCCATATTGCAATTACTAAGCAAAAAACTGTTGGACAGCCCGCCTACATGCAAAGTGTGCCACGTGTGGTCGAGTGCATTGAACAATCCGAACCAGAGCCGTCTGTGGAACCGGCTACACCCATTAGGGACGATGGTGATGTCACCGAGAAACTACTGCCCGCCGAGACACGTTCACCGGTGACAACTGTGGTCGATGGCGCCGACAAACTGTCACCCACATCGACTAACAGTCAGGATGCAGCGTTGCATGCCCCATTGACCTCGGCCGCCTCCATGTCCATCAAGGAACTGTCCGAAGAAGAGGATGATGTGGCTGCCAGCGAACCGCTTGTCGGCAAACACAACACCGATCTGGAAATGAACAATGATTTGATCCCAACCATTGTCCATCGTGGAAGTGGTGACTCTGCTGCCTCGGAATCTGCGCCCAAGTCTACAGCTCTATCGCTGCCCGCCGAGGATCTGCTGAGCATGAGCGGCAGCGAGAGTGGCATCTCCAATAGCGGTATTCCGGCTACATCGGCATCCAATGCGGCTAATTTAACGCCTACAACGACAACAGCAACTACCAACAGCACAGCGACCAACAGTTTAACAGTAGCCGATGCCCCTGAACGCTCCCGTCGCAAGTTGTCTGTTCAAGGTAAGCAAATGCACACATATCTTTATAGTTGTATATATATAGTTGTAGTAAGTTAACAATACAATAAATTTATCAAAAATTTGTACCATTTATACAACTTTTATTTAATTTTTTTGGCCACACAAACTACTACTACTAGTAAACCAAGACATGTCAACTCTTTCAGTCTGCCTAGATTTCATAACTTTATCATGATAGAGTAATTTTGATTGGACGAGGAGTCGAAAATAAAACTAGAATTATTGAGAATCTGTATTTATAAAGGAAGTTAAATATTTAATATATATGGTAATTGATATAAAGTTTGAGTTAGAGTTATACAATAGATTCAATATAAATTGCTGTAGAATTGCTGTAAGATTGAAATATATTAGATATTGAAGTCTAAATAAATAGTAAAGCAAATAGGGAAGTAGAGATATCAACAATGGTAAGAATGTAGTTACAAATTAAGATACTTATAAATATAGGCCTGTGATACATTTAAAGGTATAAACACTATAAACATTATGCTTATGATCAAACCAGTTTGCACAGCTTGAATAATACTGCACAAAAGAT
Organism: Drosophila tripunctata; assembly: GCA_035047385.1. Taxonomy (NCBI): domain Eukaryota; kingdom Metazoa; phylum Arthropoda; class Insecta; order Diptera; family Drosophilidae; genus Drosophila; species Drosophila tripunctata. Next base: position 306,707 of record JAWNPS010000179.1, read on the forward strand.
CATGTCGATTAGGATTTAAAGAAAAAATTTAAGGAAATATTGAATTTTAATGAATTTTTTTATTGGAGACCTAAGGTTTGAAACAGTGAAACTGAACAAAATCTTTAATACACAGAATTATTTCTAAATTCTAAAGAATAGAAAAATAAATTCTGACTAAAATATTTATATTTAGTATTATATAGTTTATTATTGTATTATATATTGTACTATAGTATATAGTTTAAAAATATATAACACTTAGTATATTTTAATATTTTGTAAGTAAATAGAATAAGTAAATGTTTTATAAAATTTATTATTAATTTTCTACTTTTATTATTTACTGTACATCAACGCATTTCACTTTAAAATAAACTTCAATCCGTAGTGTGGCATTGCATTCACAATAATTTTGAAAAGTTTAAGCTGTGAATTTAATGCAATCGTTAGTTAGAGTATTTAAGCATGGAAATGTCGTTAACTAAACTCATTTCTTATGCGCATTTTGCATCTTCATTTTTCATGCAGGTCTAATGTCCTTTGCCGACAGACGTCGCTCCTCTGGCGCCTTCATCGAGGGACGCAAACTGTCCATACACAGTGGTGAAAGTTTTCGCAGTCATGCGGGTAAGTCGACTCCTTGTTAGTGGGTGGATAGAGGTGGAAGATGGAGATGCGGATGGTGATGGGAGTGGGGATTGGGGATTGAGGATGTGAAATGTGGTTATGGTTGACCATAAAACGCAACAGTTGAAAATCACTTTCGCAAATGAGCTACGGCTTATGCATAATTATATCGCTGTTGTCGCAACTTTTGCATCGTAAATTTTATATTGCTGCAGTTCTTAATATTATTTTGCTGCTGTCGCTGCTGCGGCTGCTGTTGTTGTTTGTTTGCGAATTGGCCTCTGTTGACCATGGCCCAGAGAATGCGTTATCCAGGTGGTGCAGAGTATGGACCACACAGCTTTCCGGCATGCTGGCATGCCATTGGTAATTAAGCTTCTTTGACAGCCATCTGAACTTTGTCCCCCCCTTTGGCTGTGAGCTGTGGTTTTATGAAAGGTTTTTACTACATAGCATGCTTTAATCATGCCAAGGACATCAGCTGCGTCACTCACGTATTCACCTGAAAAATGGACAATTTGATGGCAAATTTGAGGTGATGCATATGCTAAATGAATGAAGCTGTCAAAATATGCTGCTAAAAAAAATTTGACAATGAATTTATTATTTCTATTAAAGCCAAGTAATGAAGTTGTAAATGTGAAGTAATGAATATTATAGAAAATGTTCAAGTCTAATTACAAGAGTTCTATACATATAATCATTCCCTCTTAAATCGGTATAATAATGTTAGACATATAACTCTATAGTGGTACAGCTACAAGCTACAGCAAAATTGGTCTTGCATTTCTAACACTCGAAAGTAAAAGTAAACGCATAAGCTCCTAGCTTCAAAGATGCCTAAAAACTAGTGTTTTAAAGCGATACTGAAAATTTTATAAAGAACATACCAGAAACAACAAAAATTTACAGCCTTGCACCTATGATTTAGGGAGAATATGGGTTAATAGCTTTCCAACAAACTCCATTGTATCTTCCATTATTGTTTATTTGTTTATTTATTTTTTTAAATTTAATTAGATTGTCTACCAAAAACTTTCTATTTGTTTTGTTTTGTGGGTGAAAATCAAATTTTTGCTGATTTCAGGTCATGTTACACGCAATCGCCCCTCATCGAAGATGACCAAATATGTGGAATGCTGGGGAGCAGATCGACCCTTTGCCAATATTGCCGAATCCAAGCTGGTGAAGAACATTGGACTGGCGGTGAGTGAGGGCTACATGGGGTCAGTTGAGGTCAGCAAACAGCAGCTGTGCACAAAATGAAAATGAAAATCAAATTTCAATTGTCCGGAAATGTCGCACAACTGGCTGACAAATTATTTATACGGCTTTGAGCAAAGTTCTGTAGCTTTGCAGCCAAATCGAATAAAACAATCAACAGTCAAGATTTTGAAAACATTGGATGCCAGCTGCTGTAGCTACACCGACAACAACTACAACAACTACACCAACTACTCCAACTCTTGCTGTGAACTGAGTTAACTCTATTATCCCTATTGCCCTTCGTTTTGCAGAGCATTGCCATGATTGAATCAAATTTGTTGCCGCCAGAGCGTAAATGTTTCAATTTTAACTTCTTGGGGCCACCCACGGAGCTGAAGCCATTGACCATGTGGTACCGCAATACGCCCCGAGAGGCCATGTACCGTGAACAGCCGGATACGCACTTCCGCTACGACCTGATATGCGCCTTTGTACTCTTCCTCTCGTTGGCCATCGTCCAGTTGATTGTAATTGAATTGTAGGTGAGAACTAATGCTGTCATCGTACAATTTTAACCTTGTTTCGTATGCAACGCGAACAGGAATCTGGCATTATTGGGCTCCCTATTGGCCAGTTTTATATCGTTGGCCCTGTTTCTCTACTTGAGCAACATGTCAGTGCCGGATATGCATGCCTCCACCACAGAACGCAATGGTCCTGGCCAGGTTGTGGCCAGCAGTCGCTTTCTCCGTCTGGCCATGTTCATTATCGTCAACATACTCATCTCATCCTGTGCCGTATTCAGTGTGGTAAGTTATAAATTTATTTTTTATTGTAATATTTACTTTAAGTTGAATTGCACTTAGATTAATTACTCGATGCCCGACGACTTGCCGCCTTTTGACAACGGCAATAGCACGAATTCCACCTTGGATATATACAATAACATGACAGTTCCGAATGAGATGCTACCTTTGGATATATCCTATGCATTTCCGAAAGCACCGAGTTTTCTATTCTGTTGTGCCATCAGTTTGGCTGCCATTTCAGCCTTCCTTCGATCTGGTTTTATACTCAAGCTCATAACTATGCTATTGGCTCTGATCGGACAGATGATTGTGCTTCACTATAGCGATCTCTATGTACAGTATGATACGGTCTATGATTCAAGGTAAGTTTGATAATAGTGCTATACTTAAGAATTTCAAATTTTAAATCTGTGATGTTTTTTCCTTCTAAAAGAGGAAAAATTTGTTATATGATTAAAATTGTAATCATAAAGTTATAAAATAAACCATTGCATTCAAAATTATATTTTGGAATAATATATTACTTACGAACTTTGAAATTTTTCGATATATATTAAATTAAAAATAGTTATTCATTGAGAACTTTAGGATAGGATAAAAGTTTCTTTAAAAGTATTTTTTTAAATGATTTAGTAACTCAAAATAAAATATTTAAAGTTTTTTTTTACAAATAAAGTAGTTTTTTACAAATAAATTTCATATTGGAACAAAGAATCCCATTATAATTTATTTAACTGTTCAAATTTCACCGTTTTCAACTGTTATTCTTAAGTGATTTCATTAAATTTGCAATAAAAAAATTATAAACTTATTTTTAAAATTTATGACTTACATGTTTAAAATATGCCGGTTTAAACAGAATAATAATTAAAAATAATTAAGTTTGTTTAATAATTAATTACCTTAAAAACATATCAACTTTTGTCTTACTAAAACTTTATGACTCGCTTAAAATCTTAAAGTTTTCTTTATTTTTATAGCCTTAAGCTCTCGTTGCACTTATTATACCAAAAACCGTAGTCTGGTTGCTTATTGCTTTTCATTCTTAATAGTGTATTGTTTTAATCTTTTCATAATTTGCTTTTCAGCTTACCGCTTGAAATAAAGGGCTTCTTGTTGCTGCTACTGGTTGTTGCCGTGTTGCATACGCTGGATCGTCAGGGTGAATATGTGGCACGTACCGACTTTTTGTGGAAGGCCAAGTTAAAGGTCGAACAGGAGGAGGTTGAAACAATGCGAGGCATCAATAAGGTAAGCAAATACTGCTGCTTATAAATTTTCCATCACATTCCATGCACATTCAATTGTATGTATATTTTAGATTCTGCTGGAGAACATTCTGCCGGCTCACGTTGCTACACACTTTCTGCATCTGGAACGCTCGACGGAGTTGTATCATGAAAGCTATTCCTGTGTGGCAGTCATGTTTGCCTCCATACCCAACTATAAGGAGTTCTACGATGAGACGGACGTCAACAAACAGGGCTTAGAGTGTTTGCGTCTTCTCAACGAAATCATTTGTGATTTCGATAAGGTATTTAAATAATTAATTTATGAACTTTTAATCTGATACTTATCAATAATTTTCTGCAGTTACTTTTGAAACCCAAATTCAGTGGCATCGAAAAGATTAAAACTATAGCTAGCACCTATATGTGTGCTTCGGGTCTTAGGCCCGGTAAGGAGGATGGCGCTACGGTAAGTTAATACTGCAATCTTCAAGTTTCTGTAGAATTGTCTATCTTGAAATAATCAATGTTTCTTCAATGCTTTATACTAATCCTGTAAATAATCGTTATACGTTACTCTGGCATGCACAAATATAGTCGCGTAGCTTTGCGGTAAGTTTAAATATTAAAATATCAAAGTTTTATTGGGGATAAGCAGAGTTTAAGAACGAATATGTAGGTTTTTGAATATATATATTTTTTTAAACTATATAAAAAAAGTATTTTCAGGAAGAAGTTTTCAGTTTCCTATAATTGTAAGTTTTTAAATTGTTGGAATGTTTGTTAAAAATTTTTAAATATAACGCTTTAGTTAATAACTATAACTATGTATGGTAACTAATCATAAACATTGTTTTTGTTTTGACTATTAAATAGAAATCATTTGTTTCTAATTTATGAACAAGTTTGGTTTCAAAAATATTTAAAAGATAACTTCTGAACTTTGAATAAATATGATATAAACCAATTTTTGAAATATTGGATTGAGAACATTAGAAAAAGCCGAAGAAGGAAGGTCATTTGAAATATTTAAAAAATTATTTTCGAGCATTATAAAAGAATACTTTGACATTAAACAATTATAATAGATATTTTTAAAAAGACTTATTTATAGAATATAAAATAGCACAATATATAAAAAATTTACGAAATATTTATAATATCAATTTTTTTTTTAATATTTAGAAAAATATGATTAATTTTTAAATAAAAGATTTTTAAGGAGTATACACAGATGTGTATATACAGTATATATTTAATTTATCCATATTTTCTCTTGTATAGACATAACAGATTTCTTCAATTCAAACACACATACATATCGGCCCATAAAAATCTTAATCAGTAAAGCAACACATTGCAATCAGTGAACAATTTCGAATGCCCGAATTTTATTTACTGTTTAAATGGCTTTTAATCGCTGCGTTGAAGTTTAATTAAACTTTTATGCGACACACACAGGATGAGAAATAAAAAGGAAAAATAGAAAAGGATTAGAGAAAGAGGGAGAGGGAGAGAGATAGAAAGAGAAACAGGATGGTAGTTAACCTAGCAGTTAAATCAAACAATGACCCTTCATACAAAAGAACCAGAAGATGGAAAAGAGTGACAGAGATAGAGAGTCAGAAAGAGTGAGAGAGCGAGAGAAATGTATTGGAGTTAAAAGGGCTTCAAATGAGGGTAGCCATTGGGCAGGGATTAGCCAAAGTTTAGGCTTCACACGCTCAATTGGCTTTTTAACGTTGGCTGACCAGGCCAATAAAGGCCAATGAGAGCATAATACAATTGAATACCTAAAAGCCAACTAAATGTAATTTTTGCTCTCTGCACACACAGGACGAGAAACGCACCGAGGAGCACAACGTGGTCATATTGGTTGAGTTTGCGATTGCTTTGATGTCCATATTGGATTCGATTAATCGCGAATCCTTTCAACGTTTTCGTCTACGCATCGGACTGAATCACGGCCCGGTAATTGCGGGCGTAATTGGTGCACAGAAGCCACAATATGATATCTGGAGCAATACCGTTAATGTTGCATCCCGCATGGATTCATGCGGTGTCATGGGACGACTTCAGGTAAGCTGAGAGCAGTGTGAAAATATTATAAATGACATCTGCTCATTGAGTTGACTTTTTCGTTTGGACAGACAACGGAGAATACAGCCAAGATATTAATGGCCGCCGGATATGAATGCGAATGCCGGGGACTCACCTATGTCAAGGGCAAAGGAAATCTAGTCACATATTTTGTAAAGACACCATTTGATGGTAAATTGTAATTGAATGCGGCCAGTTGGTAGCACAATTTGTTGTTAATAATGCTATTTATCTTATGTGTATAGAGAGAATTTACGTTAAGGCATGTTGTTATTTATTTCGAAAATAATTTTTAAGAATTTTAAGCATTTAAATCTACGTTGCACATTAGGAATTTATTTTAAGTATCAGATTTGTTTTAGTTAGTACTATTTTTCGTAATTGTTATCTAGCACAATTTGTTGACAATTAGCATTCGGCTTACTTAAACAGCGAATAATTATATGATTATATACTGTAAGAATAATACAATACTATAATATATATTTATATATACATGTGCAAATTAAATGAAAAACAAAATGAAATTTAGCCCACCCCCAAAATGAAAGAAATTATAATCCACACCACATTATTGTAAAACACTTAGAATTTAATCATATTTATTATATGTATATTGTATGTTCCAATAGATTTGTCTCGACTATTTGATAATACTGTTTGTTTGGAATTCGCATCTCTATCGAATTCTATTGGAACGGCGCTTAAACTTATAGATTGTAATTAAACAATGTGCCATCACAGGTGTAACACAACGCGGCTAATTTAATTTCGGAAACCTCAAGCTAAATTCTATCTATTAAAACTATGATATTGTATATTTTATATAACATTTTCTACTATCATTATTTCAAAATACAGGAGGGAACTGCTGAAAGTAATTTCAATTTGAAACTCTTAAAATATCTATTGGTTTTCTTTTTGTGTGTTTAGCAGGTTTATGGTGGAAACAATTCTTTAAAGAAAACACATATCCCATCAAATATGCTATACCTCCGATTCTAACTTTTGGAAACTGTACTCTATGCATATCTCTGCAATTGCTAACCAAAATTTACAATTAACCATTATGATATAAACGAAATATTTACGAATGTATATGCAATAAATTTATTTGAATATGATATTGTTAATATTTTATTAGCCTAAAGTGTTTTATTAGTAGTACTTTTTTCACAGTGTACTTTTATGACAGTCCTAGCTGTTGCGGGAGGTCATGATCAAAAATAAAACCCACTTGAAAAGTGGACGAACTGGCTTTAGGTTTTATTTACTGCAACCACCCTTATATTATATGTAATATTTCCCAGCCGAAACCACAACAAAATGTAGTAAGCATCACTTCAATAACAATTCTTATGTTATGAATAACCCCGTTAAATCTGCCAAGTTCTTACTGATATTTAAACACTCACAGAATTAAGGATTTATATCAAAAAATCAGTTATAAACATTCTTATTTTACCATAAGCACTTTTGATACCAGCAGTTTCTTTTGTTTTTGATCAAATTTATAGATCATTTGATTTTTGTATTTTTTAGTTGTCAAAAAATTAAATATTACATTTATTTATTTAATTTTATTTAATTTAATTTTACATTTTATTAAATAATTATTTAAAAAACTATACCATTAAAAAAAATGATATTTAATTTTTTTTTATTATTTTAATAAATTTGAAGTGATATTGCCCAAATACAACTTATACCAAAGTGTCAACTAATACTCACAATACATTTTTAATTGCGTGAAATCTGAGTTTTTGAAGCTGTGTTAGAACCGAATTTTAAATTGTTTATAGAAAACCAGACAAACTGATTACGTCTACAAAAAAATTTCATTATGTTTTTGAAAACGTGAGTTATGTATGTGCTATGCTTTCAGTTGAAAATTTGCTTTCATCAGCAAAAAATTTCTTTAAATTCACAACGTGGCAGGGTCTCTAGACGAAGTCAGCAAATGTGGTGGCCGATCCAATTTCAGAAACTGTTACACAAGCTACATAAGTGGATATCATCATATTGTTTATACTTACAACGCAGGCGCAAAATCGTTTTAGTTGCCTTTGAGGCGTTCAAGCAATAAGTACCCTGAACAAAAGCTTCAGTTTGTGTTACTTAAAGTTATAAGAATATTATGTGAGTAAATTTAATTGGTTGATCGGAATGTTGTATTGATCGTTTGGTATAAAATTGCACAATTTCCTATACACAGTGAGTATATTTAGATCTTGGGAGATTTCAAAAGTTATTTCGAGACGGTTTTGATGTTGTGTTCATATGGCTTAGAGATTAAAAATTATATATAGAAATATACATACAATAGCAGCGCTTAGAAAAACAAAAAGGAAATATACACAAATAACAAATCACAGAATAAAACTGCAAACGAATTGAACTTAGGAACTAATTCTTATGTACTTATATATATAATACACAAATCCCAGGATGAGCTGCGTGGTTTAAAAGTGGGGTAAACACACTTTGCCCGCAAATAACTCGGATACAACTGTGATCCACAGAGCCAGCACGAACATTATATAGGATATGCCAATTTTAAATGTATTTGGCAACTGGTACGCCTGCCCCCCAATCTCCTCGATGTGAAAGCCAAGTGGAAAAACAACCGCTGCCATGCAGAATAGAACCATGGCCGCGAATCCCACCCAGCGTGCATAGGGTATAACGTTGCGGTCCCAGGTGCTCGAGGCGAGCAGTATGACGGTCGTTGTAATGCAAATGCAGCCAATGAAAATGCAGACAAGCGCTATTAGCCATTCCGGCTGCAGATCTGGTGTGTAGCAAACTTGTGGCCGATTGTACAACGTCATGCAGGTCCACATTAGTCCCAGACGTATGTCACCTGTGGTACACCATAAAAAACAATTTGTTATTGTTTGATATTATTGTGGGTGTAAGTAAGCAAGTTAGTTAGCTACCTGCTTCCTCTGTAATAATCCAATCGGGTAGCGCCAGGCTCACAATGGCAAACACATCGGCAGCCATGAATAGTGTAGCACTTATTGTTGTTAATTTGTCCATGTTTATTGCACAATTTGCAGTTTTAAATTAATTTTTAGTTTATTTTCTTGTTATTTGTAGTATGCAAGTAAAAGTGTGACCGTACACGTTAATCATAAAAATATACCAAATTCGAGTTTGGTGCTGCCAACTGACGGCGAAATGTGTGCGATTAATAGATAAGCTAAACCGATAACATTCAGTTGTTGGCCACCCCAATATTACAGCAAATTGAGCGCGTCTTTAAAAATTTTAAAAGCTATGCAAAGCATAATTTTTATGAATTAAATAATAACAAGTTGTGCGTACATATAATCCTTTTAGATAAAAGTGTCATGTTAATATAAAATGATAATATTTTATTATATGCAAAATATAGCAAATAAATTATTCACATTACTTGCATATGATGAGCAGTTAAGTTTAAATGCATTACAAAAACATTTTAATTGCAAGCACAATCAATTGCAAGGAATTACAAGTTGTTAAACAGTTTACGACTTCGGCCGATGGCCGCCAATGGGGGCCGTGAATTTGGAGCGACATGTACGCCGAACACGAACTATGCTGACGTGTCCCTAGCGGCAGACAAGCGAGCGCTGTTTGTCCAGCTTTTGTTACAAGTAGTACGTGTACAAAATAAAAGTACCATGCTTATTGTTAACTTATTTTGGTCCTATCTAACGGATATCTTGAATTACTCGCTCCTTTTTTTAGACATTCTATGCGCAATAATTGTTCGGTGTATACCACTATAGTTGTAGTGGCAGTTTAGTCGCCCATGCCTTCACCTATTACACTATTATAGTTGTTATTTATTATTTGTTGATTTCCGTTGCACTCATTCAGTTTTCGTCTGTGCAACGCGACGCGTGTTCATTATCGGCATCGGCTGTAATTTCGACGCCTCGAGACACGAAACTCAAATCGAAGCAACTCCTCCATCCGAAAGGGGGACCGATTTGTTGTTTATTATTGTAGAGCGTCGAGTCGTAACTCCAGATAAACAGTATAATGCTCAATCAAACAATTTTGATTAATATGAGACAAGTGCAAAAGTAAGAAGAGAAATTTACATATAAAGCTCATGAGGAATGTCTGGTAACTATTTTATGGTAGGTATTAAAAAATTTTTGAAATGAAACGAATAATTTAAGATAAATTTATGAATTTTTTAAACATAATAATTTATGTTTTGTTATACTAAGAGCACATGCATATTATGTACATATAGTATGTAAACCGATATCATATGAAGATCAACTTCTGTAAATGCTGACGTGTGCAAAATTTTTGATTGAGTTGCCAGATACTACACTGCTATGAAAAGCATGCTCTATCTAAAAATATTTGGTTTAAATTTTAAAAAATTTTAACTTTGCGGTTGAAATAGTTTTACAATCCCTTAAAACTATTTAATTATTCCATTTAAATTATTTAAAAACAATTTTTTAATTAACTGAGTCGAATTTTATTAAAATAAAGCTTTCTTTAAAGTATTCAAAGCTTTGAATTTTTTTTCTTAGTTTATTTATGGTCCAAAATATATAAACTTATGTTTTTCTTACTTAAAAACAATTTCCTAAAATTAAAGAGTCGAATTTTATTTTAAATTGCTTTTTTATTATTAAAAAGATTAAAAAAAATTTTTTTTTTAATCTTAGAAAACAAAAGAAATTTTTGATTTTATTTGACTTATTATGTTATCTAATGATCTATGTTTTCTTTTTGTTTTTATCAGTGTAAGAATGTGTAAAGTGAAGCAGTAATATTTCAGCTAAACTCTAACAAAAACCATTTGTTAGCCAACATTCTGTTTTTTTTTTATCAAAAGATGAACTTAAAATTTCTTTGTTTATTTGATTAAATTTGCAGAGAACGGAGGACTGCTTTACTGTGCTCATATCACCAAAACAATTTCAAAGCCAATTTGAAGTGTTAAGCAAATTCAAATATCCCGTCAGTTGAGTGTGAGCTTTATTGTAAACATTCATGCAGACGTGATCAGTATGCTATAAAAGACGAAAGCATGAATCCCAGCAATTTTAGTTGCAAACACGACATGATCGAGCACGTCTCAAACTTTGAGTCTGAAATGGAGTCCGATTCTATTCTGGAAATGAGAAATTTGGAACTGACAAGTAATGAGTAAGTTTATTCGATTGTATAAAAAATAAATAATGATAATTAAACAGCAGTCTTAGGGAAACTCAAGTAAATTTTGGAAATAGTAATGATGACAGCAAAATTTCAGATAATAGTAAAGTTTATAATCCTGAAGATACACACGCATTTTTAATGTAAGCTCTCGCATTTAAAACATAAATAAATTACTTCAAAAATTCAAACCGATCGACATTACAGAGTCGAAGCAGCTCAGACACTGGAGACGATGAAAGTGAATGGACCGAAAGAGCCAGAAGAAAATGCAGAAATACATCCCCTTTTTACGTAAGTTATAAAATATTTACCGTTTATAGTTACATATAAATTAATTCAGCTTATGTTTTTTAGAGAGAAAGAAATGAGTCAAATAAAGGAAATCGAGGAGCTTAATCAACAAGTTTCCAATGAAATGCACTCACTTCCTATGTAAGAAACATCTAAAAAGATACTTTTTGCAAATATAAAAGTATTGTAGTACTTAACTTCTCTGTTCCCAGAATCGATGAAGATCATACGTTGGAGCAGAAGGAAGTTAGACACTCAAAGGAACGTGAAGACAGACCACTTGTTTTAGAAGAAAGACACTCACTTTCCATGTAAGTTTACTTTATACAATTTGGTGTAGAATTTGTAATGTAAAATATTCATATTCTAGAGCCGAGACAAAGAAGCGACGTGCCAGTGTCTACTGTGATGGGGATCTATTTATACCCAAGGAACTGGCACGAAGTGGGGTTCATCAGCGCAGGTGTACCACATCTGTAAATAACCTGGACCAAATTAGTAGATACCGTGATTATCGCATACGAATGTTAAAGTTTCCTGTAGGATCGGGACGAGCTCGCCATGTGGCCCATCAACTAAGAAGGAAGAGGTCCAAGGAGCGTAAAATGAGAACAGTAATACAGTCTGAACGTGAGAAGAGCGGAGCCGGAAGCACCTCGAAAATGGAGTTCAGTTTAAGTATTAAGGAAGAGCCGCAGGAGATGCAAAATCAGAATTCAAAACAAGCGGACATAGATCAACTCTGTAACGATGAGGAGTGTTGCGTTATATTGGAGGAGATTGCTGATGAGAATGTGACTGAGACTGAGGAGGATGGCACCGATGATCTAATTGAACGTGTATCCAAACAACAGATGAGTAGAGCTTCCAACACGCAGTTAAGGTAAGGATTATACGCTTAATGATTATTTAAAAGATTTAAATTATTTATAATTTTTCCTAGATATGGCAGGGATAATGAGTTCCATGCAGATCTGCAGAAACAGGATCAGTTATCCGCTTTTCGCTGGCACATGCCGGACAGCTGCGAGAATAGCATCAAGATGGGTGTTAAGAAGGATCTACAAAATAAGAGCTTGTCTGCCAACGCTGAAATTCAAGTGGGTTGCAGTGAAGTGGAGACAGCAGCAACTGTTGCACAGTCCGAGCAGCAGACAACAGAGGGGACAGTAGAAGTAGGCACGGTTGCATACGAATCGCAGCAGCAACCAATCGCAGATGTTCAGCAGTCACAATTTGAGCAACAGACGCAAATGCCGAAACTGCAAAATCAATGTCAACAATATGTTGCAACATCTTTCTCTTATACAACTGTGCCGCATATTGAGAGCCTGCCGCAGCGACCCCAAGTGATGCATCGCTTTACCTTGCCACGTGTACATACCGATGAAATGTTGCAGCCAAGTGCAATTGACAACAATGCTGCAAATCTTATGAATCATAATCTGCAGTCACAATTTAGTGAATCATTGGTGCAGCAATGGACACAACAGCATTATGAGAAGTGTATGCAGACAGCAGCACAACTGCACCAATTGCCAAATACATTGCAGCAACAACAACCTCTGTGCTTGCAGCAGGAACAGCAACAGCAAATGCAGCAGCAATATCAAGAAAGTCTGCTTTTGGAAGCTAGGCGAGAGGAGTTACAGCAGTTGAATGCCCAGTATCAGCGTTTAAAGCGCCAGGAAGATGAACAGCTGAAGAGCATAAATAAAACACTTAAGGATGTCTATGCCGATCGATTGTTCAGTGAGCGACAACACGCCGATTATCATCGCATGTTCATGCACAAAATGATCGAAAGTAAAAAGCAGGAGGAAAGTTTGCGGTTTCAGAAAGAGAACATCAAGAAAAAGCTAAAGTCAGAACTTGGTAATTTGGAGCAACTTATTGGGGAAAAGCAACAACAGTTGCAGGAATGCAACAGAACATGGCAATGGCAGGCAGAGTCATATCATCAGCAGCAGATGGAACAGCAACATCAGCTTGCGTTCAATCAGCAGCAGCAGCTTCAACAGCAACATCCCCATTTTTTGCATCATATACAAGCACCAACATGTCAGCCAAGACAGCAATGCTTTCAGAATGCATTTTCGCAGTACACCGAAATACAGTCACCATGCAGTGGTGCCACTGTGGAGTTGCACAGTGGTCTAATGCCACCGCCTGTGTGCAAGGATCGACGTCTTATGCGACGACGTCATACCATAGACCATAGAGCCAACCATACATTGTTATATGCTCATCCCGCACAGACACTTCAGCCTCTGTCACAGCAATCTAGACACAGTTCTCGCAGGACACTTGCCACTGCAACCAGCGTCTTGCCTCCTGATGCACAGCATTTTGCACTGCCTGAAACGCCAAGTGTAGCCTGTGAGAGAAACGAAATAAATCGAGCCATTGATCAATCTGCGATAACGTCCATTATAAGCAATTATGTTACAAATTATTTCAATAATATGGAATCAAGGAATCCATAAAATATTTAGTAAATTTTACAAATTAAAATTATATTAAATCGTATATTAAAAACTGTAACAAACTGGATCTCTTTTGGGCAATCAAATTGTTTATTAAATGCATTATAACATATGTATATAAGCATAGAGAGTGTGAATTAATTTCAATTTACATTAAAGCCACTATAACGTTTTGTTTAAAGTTAATTGATTTTATAAAATTTTTATACATATTAAGTATATTAAGTATGTCAAAATTATATAATAGGTAGAAGGAGGCGGGACCGACCCTATAAAGTATATATGTTCTTGAGCAGCATCAACAGCCAGGTCGATATAGCCATGTCCTTCTGTCCGTCCGTCCGTCTGTCCGTATGAACGAAAAGAACTCAGAGACGATAAGAGCTACAATATATATTTTATTCAGTATCGACTACATATTCAGTTAGGCAATACAAGAATCTTTTTTTTTTCGGTGCCACGCCCCATTCGCCCTCAATAAGCGAAAAACCAGACATACCTCGGAAAAAAGACATGTTTTTGGCGAAAATCTCAGTAATTTCCCAATTTTGGCATGCGGGGTGCTATATAAAGACAACATCATTTTTTGGATGCCACGCCCCCTTCGCCCAAATAAAGTACAACTTCATTGAAAAAATGTATTTTGGGGATTTGGGCAAGGAGGAAAGGGTTACAACAATATGAAATCTCTACAAATGTTGATAAAACTTAAAACTAAGCAATAAGGGTGATGTATACTATGTATAACTACTTATCATTAATAAATTTAAAAAAAATTAAATCCAATTAAATTATTTGTTCTAATTGCTCTTGTCGAATGCTAATAGAGTAGGCTACATTTTAGTTGATTTCATTAATTATTCCATAGAAACAATACAAGTGCTTGTCAGACATCTACAAGTATCATAAACTATAATAAATCTATTGAATTTAAATTCAAATATTTTAAGATTTTGTGCTACATATTTAGTTGAAGTTGTTGGTGACAAACGCCATTCGATGCGAACTCATCAGAAAAGGGCAATTTAGTATTTCCAAGAACTACAAAATGGATGACTGGAACGTGTATGAAAAAGTACCATGATATTCTAAGAAAATCCAAATTTGTACCCTCCATAAATAAATAAAAGGCCAACGGCGAATCCCGAGAAGGGATGAAAATACACTTGCAAATATGAGTGCTCAGGTACGCATGCGCACTTGTTATATATATATATTGTATATATAAACAAATCCTCCCTTGATTAAGTAAAGCTGCCTTTCTCTCAATTCTCAATGTAGCTATTTAAGACTAGAACTTTAAGTAATGCAAACAGTTCATACTTTGAATTCAACTAATGCTGTTGGTCGTTATTCTTGAACCTGCGAATTATACAAAATTATATATATTTTAAATTTCCCTATTTAAATTTAATATTTTCAAAATGGAGAAAAAAACGTTAAATATTCCACCTGTTGACCATATGTTGGTATCTATTGATAATGGTAAAGCGGTAAGTGTATTAAATTAGATTTGAAACATAAAATATATTATTATTGTTAAATAATTTATTAGGAACGGGAATTGCTTATTGATATACTGGAGAGTTCGACTGCCACCAGAAAGGCAACCGAACGTCTTCAAAATTCAATTCAACAAAAAGACGAACAAATACGACGCTTGATGGATAAGGTATCAGAGCTTGAAGAAAAATTGTCTCTTTCCGAAAAACAGGATACTACTAATAAGGATACAAAAAAAGATAAAAATAATACAATTACAACGTTAAGTGCTGCTCTAACCTCAATACAAGACAAATCCGCCCGTTCCACGGAGATATCCTTTACTCATAATGAGATAAAACATCATAACAATCTGCTATCGATTAGATATTACATCGAAACAGCTTTGTCAGAAACCGAATCATACATTAAAGAAGAAATTTCAGCTGCGAGTCAATTAAAGAAAATGCTTAATAATGGTATACAAATTTGTATGCCATACGGAACCTCAGAAATACTTATGCTTGTTCCTGGTTTGGATCCCTTTAAGCCAGTTCTGGAACATGAAGTAGCTGGCCCTGGCTGGGTTGTTATACAGCGACGATTTGATGGAAGTGTGAATTTTAAAAGAGGTTTGAAGGATTACGAAGAGGGATTTGGTGATCCTATGGGAGATTTTTGGCTTGGCCTTAAAAAATTGCACGTAATAACAAGATACCAAAAACATATGCTATTTGTACACACTGTTGATTACGAGAATCAATCTTCTTCTTCTTGTTATGATAACTTTGTTGTTGGCAGTAGTGTTGAGAACTATAAGCTTACCTTGGGGTATTTTTCTGGAGGTGGCGGGGATATGTTGGGAGTTAGCCATAACCAAGAATTTACCATATCTAAAACATACAAAGTGGGCGGTTGGTTTTCATCTGGGAGCGATCCACTATGGTAAGCAAACATTCACATAATTCACATCTAAAATTCACTAATTTTATTTTATATTTTTTTACAGTAATATAAATGGAAGCGTTTCTAAAACTAATGATAACAACCCTAATAATATATTTTGGGGACTTGGACCAGAAGGAAAGGGTTTCAACAATGTGAAATCTATACAAATGCTGATAAGACGTCATTAATCCAAGTTTATTTTTCCATTTAATTCACTCTACAATTCACATTTGATGCCACGATGTTAGACCAAAGGCGAATCGTAGGAAGAAATGAAACCAACGATAAATAAGAAAAGTAAACATATGTGTGCAGTCAGACATGTACCCATGCAAGTATGCGCACATGTTAATACCCTAAGTAGAAAATAGCTATATAGCTATTTTTTTGGTGACTTCTGACTGCAACAATATTAAATCTAAACAAATGTTGATAAGAATTAAATGAATTAAATAAAATGTAATCTTTGCTCTGCTCATAAATAAAGTTTGTTTCACTTAGAGTAACTTTGAGTAGCACTGGGTTTATTTAGATTTTAATATATCAAAGTTCTGCTGATAGAGATTGACAGACTGACATATAAACTAGTATTATATGCATTTAGATTCTATTTCATAACGTTTCTGGAAAATAATTTCGATGGTTTGTAAATTAAATAACATTACATTCGCTGATGCTGATTTGAATTATTCAGTTGCATTGGTGAATAACAGCAGTAATGAGAGCAACAAGGACAACGAAAGCTTTGGCTCGTAAATCTATTACCATTACCATTGCTATATCTGTGGCGATCTCCATTATTTATGCAATTACCACTTTCTGTTGCATAGTTAGCACTACGTGTTTGAGAATATTGTGGAAGAGGCTTCTTGTTAGCCAGTATTGGCTTTTTGGGTACAGTTGCTCGAATCGTTGGCTTAAATGGCCACGAAGGTTTTGGAATCGTGGTACCCGGACAGTCGAAAGATGAGGCTAATGATGCAGATTGCGTTGGTTGAGGTATACAAGGCATAGATATGGCAGCCGGCAGTGACAGGAGCTGTAGGACAAAAGGAGGCTGAGAAGTGGACTGTTCGGGGTAGGACTGTGTAGGTCGGAATCCTGTTAGCATGCAAGGCAATTCAAATCGCAGCAAGGGGTGATTATGCTGAGGAAATAAAGGTTGCTGTTCTGTCTGCTGCTGCTTTAGTGGAACAAATTTTTGCGTGTCAACGAAACAGCTAGATGGTGTTGCTTGCTGATTGTGATAAGGAGATGTTGATGATGTGGACGCTGTAGACGCGTGCATGGGAGCCATCAAGTCACTCAGATAAGCCAAAAATTGATTGTCGGGCATAACATTTACTTCAGGAGCTGCATACATATGGGAGCACATACCCGGCGGTGGTGTACTATAAGCTGTTGGATATCTTCCACACTCTGCAGTTGATGGTTGTTGTGGCTGCGGGGATCTTTGTCCACATCGCTCCAAGTTTGCTTGCTTGGCAGGCTTTGAAAATCGCTCATAATTGTGAGAATTTTGATTAAAAACTGTTGATGGCATTTTCTCTCTCGCTTGTGTCTGTGGCATGGAACATGGCCTGCTCCTCATGTCATTGACGTTGTCAGACGGTGCAAAGCATGGAGGCATCTGAGTTTTGTACTCATCCAAGTTAAAAGAGTTTGGAACAGGCACATTACAATCGATACTATAAATAGAAGTTCAGCATATGAACTATAGACAGTCAGTTACATCTATTATTTATTACCTTAAACCCTCTGGACCCTCGGTAACAAAGCAAATGCCCACTCGCGGTGCCTCCAAACTGCAATTCGGCACCCACATCTCAGGTGATGGCATTGGTCCGTAATACATGTTGCAACAAGATTGATGTGATGAAGAATTGAGTGACTGCATCTGATTTTGCTGCTGCTGCTGCAGTCCCTTCTGAACTGATTCCTGCTGTAGCTGTGCATTCGACTTCCGTAAGTTCAAAATGCGACCTGAAGAGGTCGCATTAATACAATGCTCACAACTTTCGGTGCAAAACATATTAAAACCGATTTTTGCACACGCTGTCCCACTGCAGTTGCGGCCTGTGCCTGCCGGGCAGCCAGTAATTTCAACTACTATTAGTAATATTTACTTATGACAAACTCAAGTTGACATGTTGTGTTTGTTAATGCACTTAAAATTTCGCCTACTTGAACTAGTCAATTGTATAAAGCACTCGACTGCTGAAACCACGATACTTGCACCATAGCGATAACTGGCAAAATAAGTAATGTACTTATGTATATTAAGTATATGTACATATAGTATATACTTAGTAGTATATGCTAATGATTACCTAATAAGCTAATGATACACAAGTTTAAAAGTTTACAAATTAATATTTTAAAGAGATCGTTTAAGTGTCCGGTTTGGTCATGCAAAAGAAACCTGAACCAATCCAGTTTGCACCAGATCTCTCAGTGGGGCTTCTGGTCAAATTTATAAAAATATTTTTTTAATTTTAAAAAATATTACCTCTCTTTGAAATATATGAATATCCATTTTTTATTATTTTAAGTGAAATTACCATAACTTTATCATATAAATATCCACTTACATATGTATATAAGAATTCTTTAGTTTATTATTTAAATATTAAATTAGCTCTCATTTTAGACAGTTTAGTAAACAAGTTTTAAACGGGCGGGGTATTATACGTTTGGGTGTGCTCGACTGTACAATCATTTTGTTAAAAGACATACATAGTGTACAATGTACATATAAAGAAAACGGGATAATCAAAAGAAAAAAACAGTTATGTTTTAGAGCGGGAGAGTGAGATAACCGTTTAGCAGCAGTTCGTTTGCTTCCATATGTAAAACAGCGCTTAAACTTTGAACTGTACCTAATACGAAGAATATACCAAAAGCAAATCAAGAACCTGAGAGAAATGTTGTCTTTGGCATGCCAAATGCTAGTCGGAGAGAATATATAGAATAAAAATTTGATTAAGGATCGGACACTGACTATATCAACTCGGCTGCTGATGCAGATATATACGTATATATATAATATATACGTATATTAATGTGTATTATAGAGTCTGCAACTTCTCCATTACTTCGTTATAATATATTCGTGAGAAATACAAGGGTATAACAAGAAAACTAAATACAGTCGAGCTAACCCGACCCCAATATACTTCGCTCTTTTCCCTGCAACTTCTTGATTCAAGATCTGTTTTTTCAGTCAGACAAACTGGTGGACATTGCTATATATATGCATCGTTATTGTTGCGGATCAAGAATATGTGCACTGCACGGTGTCGGAAAAGCTTTCTACAGCCTGTTACACATTTTTAACAAACTTATTATACCCTTCACGTTAGCAGCCATCTGAGTTTTCTCTTTAGGTACAACTGCCTTATGTACATACATACATGTTCTATATATGTATGTATGTATATGGTCGATTACTAACTGTTTGCTATTTGCGCAGAGATTGTCAGCTCATTCTCCATTAGACCGTTGGGATATTTGGACCTCCACATATTATAATTTAAAAATAAAATATTACAAGAAAATTAAGCAAGCATTTTCATAATGGAAGGAAAAAACGTTTTGGGAGAGATCGATAATAGTAATGTGGTAAGTGCATTAAATGAGAATGAAATCACAATTATTCTGTATAGCATGTAGGGACGAAAGCAGCAGTTTAATTAGCAAACGCACTGGAGTGAGATCGAAATATAGTCAATATAACCCTCTAAGGCTACTTTCCAAAATAATACATACATAATAGGCAGGCTTACGTGTTAGAGGGATAATATTAAAATGATATATCAATATATCCAAAAGGTCGAGTTTTTCTAAATATTTGCAATAAAATTTTGCTTAAAAAATTGAATTTATTTACCGTACTATCTTTATGTACTAAATATTCAAATTAATAATAATTTATATTTTATTTAGCAAGCTAAAATGTTCGAATTGATTAGGGAGTTACTGGAGAATTCGCAAGCCACCAGGAGGGAAATCGACGATCTTGCAACGAAACAACAAAAGCATAAGAATGATGTTATTGCGGCTATTAATTCAACTTCAACAAATGCCAAATTGGACAATTTAATCCTAACCATAAATAGTAAGATTCCAAATAATGTATACGTTGACCAAATCAAGGCTAAAGATCATCAGATAGTATCTCTGACATCAAGAGTAACATCTCTTGAAGAGGAGTTGACGAACAGTAAAGCCAAAGTTCAACAACTCGCTGAAGAGATTAAGAGGCGTGATAATACAATTCGGATTGATATCCGATACGGAACCTCAACTACACTTATGCATGTTCCTGATTTGAATCCCTTTGAGCCAACTCTGGAAGATAGAGTACATGGTCCTGGCTGGCTAGTAATACAGCGTCGAATGGATGGAAGCGTAAACTTTAATAGAGATATGGACTCTTACGTGGATGGATTTGGCGATCCTAAAGGAGAGTTTTGGCTTGGACTGGAAAGAATGCACAAAATAACAAAACACCAAGATCATGAGCTATATATACACATGGTTGATTTTAAAAATAGAGTTACCTATGCTAAATACAACGACTTTAAAGTTGGCAGCAGTGCTGAAGGGTATGAGCTGAATTCATTGGGTTATTATGTTGGAGATAACTGCGATATGATGCGACATTGCCTGCAAAATAAATTCGTTATTTGCAGTAACTACAAAGTCGGTTTCTGGTTCCTACCTAAAAGCGGTCCTCAATGGTAAGAATTTGACTTGTTCACATATGTATTTTACATCCAAAATTTACTAAATTGATTTGATTTTGTTTAGTAATTTAAATGGAAGTCCCGCTAAAATGAAAACTAACCTCTGCATGAATATATTTTGGGGATTTGGACCAGGAAACGAATACAACAATATTAAATCTGTTCAAATGTTAATAAGACCCAAAGATAAAGCAGAAAAATTTAATTTAAGCAGTGCTTAAACTCATATTTAATCAAATTATATAAGTGAAAATTTAATAATATTAAAGCCAGTTACTTTTTGGCCTCAATAAGTTCTAAAATCTTTAATAAATCTATTTAATGCACTCCAATATAAAATTTATGAATAATATTTGCAAATGATGTGATTTATGCAAATCTATAAAACAAATCCATACAAATGTTAATAAAGCAAAGCAATCAAAAACATATGTATTCTAAAACTAATCAGAAATCCAAGTGAGTAGGCTGGTGCTAATGGAGAGCTAAACATTATATCGAAATTCTAATGTAAAATCAAAAAGTTATTTTTCGGATCCTAGGAAAAACAAGATGTTTGACGACGGGAATAAGTTTGTATCCAAGGACAGTGTTAAGTCATGTGGCATTATAAAAACGGATCAGAGAACTGGTGAACATTGCTTTCTGATCACCGTTGACGATAATGGAAAAATCAAAGTCGGCCCCCAAGAGGAAAAGTCTAGTTGCCAACAAAGAAAAGTAGCTAAAATGGGTAAACAGAGAATAAAGATCGCAGTTATAGAGGACGATGAGGGAAGCTCGGAGGAGGATCAGAATGCAAATGATAAGAATGATGCGATGAATATTGGTGCCCAATCCTTTGGAGTAATGCACGATCAGTTTGTCAAGATCTACAATAAGAATCTTCGAGGTAAGCCAAGTTTTGTGGTTCTGGAGGATGCACTGATGCGTAAGAGGGTTGAGGACACGCTACAGGATCACTTCAATCGCAACACCTGCCATTGCCATGCCCAACAACAGACATCGCCCTGCGACATTGGCGCTCACACAGGATCCCAAACCGATGAGTTCCTGTTGCAGTACGCTTTGCGCTCCCAAATGAAGGAACACAGCAGCAGGGCCTGCCAGGCAACTGATATCAATATTGAAAGACCGCATACAAGCAAGAGGTTCGTAGCTGCACCGGCCCACCTGCGAGGACTGAATTGCAACAATCAATTTGAATCTGCGGCAACTAATAATACTGCACCGCATGTAACTATCAGTTTTGTAGCACCGACTGCAGCTTCAATGCCTCCTATGATCCAAGCACTTCAACAGCCACAACAACAGCAACTATTGCAGCCAGCAATGACTTCTTTTTTCCCAACACAACAACAGCAACTATTGCAGCCAGCAATGACTTCTTTTTTCCCAGCACAGCAACAGCCACAACAGCAGCCTCTATTGCAGCCGACAATTTCACATAGTCAGGCCAGTTGTCGCACAAGATGCTGCAGCTGTTGTAGCTGTAACAATTGCTGTCTGCACATGCCAGCAACAGCCAATAGCTACTATTTTCAGCCAGCAACTGATAACAATTGCAACGATTGCCTACAACAACACCAACAGCAGCAACAATATGTAGACCAGCAACAGTGCCAACATCTATGCAACAGTAGTTCCTGTATTTTGAGACCATCGGTGGCACAGACAACACTTGGTTATGGCATGCCCAGCCAATGCAGCCAGCAATTATTGCCAATGCGAGAGACATTGGCACAGCAGCAACATCAAGGATATTCTGTTGCTAATTGGCCAACAGAATCCTATAATCACTGTCCTTACTACCCAAAGTCCACATTTAATACGACTGCATTCGAAATGCAACCTTGTGCCAGCTGCAACATGCAACAACAACAACAACAGCAGCAACAAAAACAGGAGCCACACGTCTGCCAGACTGAAAGCCAAACTATTGAAAATATCTATTCAGAGCAAGAGCACGCGAGAGGGAAGAAAACGGATCATTTAATGCAGCCGAAAAGAAGTGTTTCCCAGCCACTGTGTAATGGAAAGCTTAAGAAGAGAGTGCGGCACAAGGCTGGTGGAATATTGCCTTCGTCGAAAATCGTAATGGCTCGCTTTGGACATACATGCTTAATATTAAAACCAAACGTAGGTGCCATGAAACCCCGTCCACCTACAAACCCCATCAGTTCTGAAACGTCGGATATGAACTTGGCACAATAGTAGCAAAAATTCTCATTAATATTTACCTTCTTATAATAAATATCAACTAGATCCGAAAATCTTCATGTTTCTTTATCTACAGTTTTGGTAGGCTAAAGTATGACTCTGGGATAACTAGATATTTTTGACTCGTATTTAATTAGGCAAGCAGATTTGCACATTTTCCTAAAATATTTTCGACTGCTGCTTAAAAAACCAAAAGGTTTTTGAACAGTAAATTATTGATTATTGACAAACGAGTTCTATGAATGATCTGTGATACTACAGTTTGTTTCTGATATATTACTACGGAACAAATCAAGAATATTAATTGGAGATGCCTATTTACTTGCTTCTAAAAAGAAATAGAAACTGTACAATAAAGAAATGAATTTAATTTTGTATCATTGTTGATATTGCTGCTAATGCTGTTGTTGTTGTTGCTGATCGTACACATATGCACAACATGAACAGGGTACACAACAAAAAGTACCAGGATTATAGTCCTCGGATATTCGTTGTATGCCATACTTTTGTAACGTTTGCTGATAGAAACTGGAAGATATATTGTTAAGTTGTGGTTCTGGAACAGCATTGCAGTAACAGCCGGGAGTGCATTGATATTCATGTCCTGATGGGAGTATATAGCAATTGTTACAGTTGAAAAATGAGTCATTTTGTGAATTTGGTTGTTTTTGCTGTTGAGGATGCTCCCAACATTTGGCATAACAATTCTCTTCGTGAGAATTCAACCGTGGCTGCTGCTGATGTTGTTGCTGTTGCAGAAGTTGCTGTTGATGCTGCTGCTGCTGCTGATGCTGATGCGGCTGTTGCTGATGCTGCTGCAAAAGTTGCTGTTGATCCTTCTGCTGCATTGTTTGCTTATGAGTCTCCTTAAATTGAGAATGTTGATCTTGCTCTGCTCTTAATTGCTGTTGCTGATTGTCCTGAGCACATCGACAATAATATATATTTTTCTCTACGTCTTGTATTTGTTGGATTTGCTGTTGTCCGTTTTGCTGTCGCTGTTGTGTTGCTGTGTGGCCCTGTGAATCCTGTGAATCATAACATCTATTTTCCTTTTCATATTGCTGGTGCTCTGAAATACTCGGCGAACATCTACAACACGTTTGCTGCTCTGGAAAGTTTTGCGAAAGTCTACAGAAACAAAACTGTTTGCTATTTTGTTGAACGTGTGCCGGCTGTTGTTTTTGAATATGTTGCTGCTGTTGTTTCTGGAGTTGCTGCTGTTGATGGCTTTCCTGTGGTTGTACTAATCGTTGCTGATGTCGTTGCATTGGCTGCTGAACATGTTGCTGCTGAATATTTTGCTGCTGAATATGTTGCTGCTGCACCATTTGCATCTGTTGCTGCGGCTGTTGTTGGTTTGTATACTTGTGCAGCTGCTGTTGTTTTATCGGCTGCTGAATTTGTTTATGCTGCTGCTGTTGCCTATGTTGTTGCTGCAACTGTCTCTGCTGCAGCTGCTGCTGCGAACAACCAACGCAGCAAATGCGTTCTGCCTCTTGCCGTCTCTTTTTACCATACTCAACTGTCTGACATTCATCAAATTGTTGCTGTGGATGTCGGTTAAATTTGAGATTTGCCTGTTCCATCGTCCGCTGTTCAGGCAACGCCATTTGTGGTGATACAGTGTGTGGCATGTTGCTGCTGCTCTTACAGCACTCTACGTACCGCTGAGATTTCATATGCTCTTGACCAAACGGTGCACGAGATGAAGGAAGATTTACTTGACTAGAAACTTTAACCAGAGGTGTTAGATCTTTACTTCTGCAATACAAAAGACGTGGCTTCAGATGCAATACAATATCGCTGCTTTGCTCACATGATCGATTACTTATCACCGATAAATTTGATCGAGTACAACTGCACTTTGACCTAGAATGGTTTGAAATATTAAGCGTCCTCGTAGCTTCCTGGAATTTACGGGGTCTCTCAGAGTGGGGACAGTAGGAAAAATGCTTTCCTTCAGCACGTTTCGAAATACTAGCTGCTATGCTATGGGTTAGACTTTCTTCAGAAGAATTTGATTTATAAAATTGTATGTGATCATGTGAGTCTCTTTCAAATTGCAATTTGTTGGCTTTTGAAGACGCATGTGACTCGTCCTTTAGGTGATGCGTTTTATTCGAAAGTTTAGTATGCTTTCGAATATGTGGGTCTCTTGCATTACTTCGAGACAAATTTGCTTTGGGAAGTTCAGAAAAATTTGAAACAGATGCTTCGGAACTACCTATATTGGTTTTATCAGTTGTAGAAATATGTGTTTTAGGAGAATGATTACGATTATGGCGTAGTCGATCATTAGTTGGAGAAGATCTTAACTTAGGCGACTTTTGATGATTCGACATAGGTTTATATTTAGGAGATTGGTAACTATTTTGATATTTTCCAGATATATCAGACTCCATTCGCTTTGTTTTCTCGCTCCTTTCAGTTTCTCGACGATTTTGATTTGATTTGTGAGAAACAGTGCAAGAAGACTGTTTTTCAGTTGTCAGAAAAGGATTTGAAGAGCCGATATTTCTCAGGCAATCGTATAACTTGGAGTTAACTTTTGTAACATTATAACAGCTGCAAATTTTGTTTTTAGATTGAAAACTCGATTTGTTCTTTCGCCTATCGCTAAGCTCAGCTCTACTGCTGTTTTCTAGACATTGCGTTCTTTTATTCGTAGAATGTGGCAATTTCAATTCTTTCCTAAAATTTAAATTCAATTAGCTGGTGGTTACCCTATAGTCTATGTACTTACCACTCATCTGGCTTACACATGTAGACCATTTTTCCATTGTGCTCGCTGTCTGGACTAAACGGCATCAAGACTACCGGCTTTTCTGGAATATCATCGGATCTGAAGAGAATATTTTAAAATTTTACTAGTGACTTATGTTAAAAACCACACTTACTTGACAGAGTTTTTCTGGCAAAACCGTTTCAAATCGCTCCAAACGATTCCAGCGTTTTCCTCACTTAGTACATGAAGGTTTTCCCTTTGTGGCATAGAATTTGAGCTGAGACTATGTGTAAATGCCTCCACACTGTATTCTTCCAAAATAGATGGCGAATTGTGACTCTCCTGTCTTAAAAGGCAAATCTTTAGATCCTTGACAGGAAATTTATGTTCTGCAGTTTGATTATTTTGTTTATATTTTCTGTCATTGTGCTCTTTGAACGCTTTCGATTTTCCATGTTTTCCATGATACACTGCTACCTTTTTGGAGCTTGTAGATGAAATATTTGTTGAAAGTTTGCGGCTTTTGGGATAACTTTCATTTTTGTTTTTACCACAGGTTCTTACATAAGTTGACTTATCGGCAAGGTGCTTAACTAAATCGGTTTGTTGATCGCAACACTTTTTTATAAATTTTGCAAGAACATTCCAATCCGTTTCTGATTTACCTCCAGTGTTTCGGTTCTGTTGAGTCATTGATTCACTCACTGCTTTGCTTGCTCTTGAACTGATTTGTGATGAACGGCTTTCCACAACTGAAGCTCTATTTGATTTGCCAGCTTTAATGGATTCTTCATATGAATCAAGCGAAGAATTGCTTTTACTTGAAACCGTATCCAAATTCCGACTCACCATAAACACATCAGAGCTTTCCATTTGTTTCATTGATTTACTTGATTTCTTCATTTGTTCTGCACTTATTGGAACTGATTTTGTGGAAGACCTCGATGGTAGCCTGCTACCAACAGAGGTTTTACTAACCCTGTACTTCCACTGATCGAAATTCATTGCCGAGCGTGATGGATATGTACCAAATACATATGTTCGGTTAGATTGTAATTTTTTTGAAACAGTTTGTTGTGGTGCTTTGGGGGTTTTTACATCAAAACTTGGTTCATTAGATTGCGAATGTGTGTCTTTACTGCAATCACACTTCTTGAACTTATCATCGAATCTATTTGACGAATTTCTGTTTTTTCCATCAGAATTGCAATCACAGTTCTGGTGCTCAATATAGGATGTTCTATGAGCATTATCGCAATCACAGCTCTTGGGCTCATTGTACAATCCTTTTTGATCATTTCTGTTTTCTTCATCAATGAACTTTGGATTTAGGGCTTTTTTGCAATCACAGCTCTTAAGTTCATTATATACTCCTTTATGAGCATTTTTCTTATCCCCTTCCAAAGATTTGGGGTTCCTAATATTATCGCAATCACAGCTCTTGTGGTTTGCCATATAATCAATACGAGAATTTCGAACTTCCTCATTGATTCCCTTGGGATTCTGCACCTTATTGCAATCACAGCTCTTCAGCACATCTATGCCATCAAATCCTTTACGAAAGTTTATGTTTTCCTTATTGATAGACTCGGAGTCTTGTACCTTATTACAATCACAGCTTTTGAGCTCATTATTAGATCCTTTTTGACCCTTTCTGCTTTTGCTCTCCAATGACTTGGGGTAGTTCATATTATCGCCATCGTAGTTCTTTGGATTAGCCATATCATAATTTTTGCCCTCCTTATCAATATCCTTGGAATTCCGTTCCTTAACGCAATCACAGCTCTTGAGCTCATTATAGGAGTCTTTTTGAGCATTTCTGTTTACTCCTTCCATAGACTTTGGACTCTGAACCTTATTGCAATCACAACTCTTGAGCTCCTTATTGGAATCTTTTTGAGCATTTCTGCTATCCCCATCATTAGACTTGGAGTACATACTCTTAGGCTCATTAAAGGATCCTCTCAGAATATTTTTGTTTTCCCTATTCAATATACGATCGCCATCATAGTTCTTCATATTCATATCATAATTTTTTCCCACCTTGTCGTCATCCTTGAGATTCTGTTCCTTTTTGCAATCACAACTCTTTGGCATAACTAGCTCATGAAATACTTTACGAAAGTCATAGCTCTTAGGCTCATTGTAGGATCCATTTCGAGCATTTCTGTTGACCCCCTCCACAGACTTAGCATACTGAATCTCACCGCAATCACAGCTCTTGGACTTATCCATACCATAATACGCATTATGAAAATTTTCAGGGAAATGCTCTCGAATACCGCTATTACCGCTGTCCAGTGTAGCCGAACCACTTGTTGATGTCTTTTCTTTAGAAATGTTTTGAGAATTTACTATATCTTTTTGTATGTCGCTGTTTTCGGCCAACTTTTGAGTTGGACCAGCTCCCAGTTCACCATCAGGCTCATGCGACTTAACTGCACAAACCGATGAATCTTGAGACCTTTTTAGAGCATCAAAAATCTTTCGCATTGTATTAATCTTACTTTCAGTTATTCCAGAAAGTTCCGACCTTATTGGAGAAGTGTAAATCCTTGGTTTGTAATTAACCATGTACTCGCTAACCGAAAAATCTCTCGATTCATTTGGAGAAGTAAAAATCTTTGGATTGGGATTTAACTTGTCTTCACACATTGAAGAATCCTGCGATCTTTTGAATACTCTATAATCCCTTGGTTTCATATTGAACCTATTTGCTATCATCGAGGAATCTTCGGATATTTCATGAGTAGTATAACTTGCCCTGACGTTGGCCTGGTCTTTACCAATGGAGTGATTTTCGGAACCTTTTCGAGAAGTTTGCCTACTTATTACATGACCAGGCTTACACTTACATTCGCTGAACGAAGAATTCTCGTTTCCCTTTTCCCGGTTAAGGCAACAAGTGCACAAGTAACCTTTTGAAAGATTTCCATTGACTTTATCTTGCACATTCTTCTTCTTCTTTGAATTCCACTTCTTGTTCCTTTTTGTTGGTGGTGTAGTAGCAGATTCTATCGATGGCCTTTCGGTAGCTTCTTTAGCTTCTTCTTCAAGTGGTGGTGGTGGTGGCACACTAGGCGTATAGCCCATGGGCTTAATGGTAATACACAGTGGTCGAGTTGTTTTGGGCGGTACTGCTCGTGTCTTTGACTGTGGCAACTGGTGATTAGGTTTTCCTGGAGCTGGTAGTGCCTTTAGTTTGTTGCTGCTTGTGGTTGCAGTTTTGGAAACAGTTGGAAATATATCCCAAGGAGCTCCCAAGCATATACCAGTGGGTATACTAATGCGCATGGGCACATTGCATTCAAACCTTTAAAGGCAGCACTTTAAATAATTTAAAAGCTATAGTAAATATATGCCACTTACCATAAATCTTTGCCACCTTCTGTTTCCGTTACTGGCCGATTTACTGCAGCTTTTCTTTGCACTCTTCTCTTTGGTTTAGTCTTTGGTTTGACCTCAGGCTCTGGAGGCTCCGGTTTGGGTTTCATGACTCTCAAATAATTGAAAGGCCTTTGTTTTCTCTCATGGGGTTTAATTTCGGCACGTATTGCTTCCAATTTATCTTGAATATCTTTGTGCTGATTAGCCAATTGGGTACAGCACTTGCAACAGTTCTATTAAAAAGGAATGAAAGATTTTTATTAATTTGATAGATTAACTATTAAATTTTAATTTTCACGCACCAAATTCTGTTTAGGCATTTTATGATCTGCTTTTACAATCGTCTGATTTGGGGACTGAATTGCTGCAGGAACTTGTGCTGGTTTCATCGTAGATTCCACTGGCGTTGTTTTAATTTTATGATCTGTTTTAACAATCGTCTGATTTGGGGATGGAAGTGCTGTAGAAACTTTTGCTGATTTTATTGTAGATTCCTCTGGTGGGGTCCTAATCGATTTCACTGACAATCTTGAACATACAACAGATTTAGTAGAACAGCTTTTTATACATTCGACAACAGAGGCCTCAGTTAAATGGGAAGCAGACTTGGAACACTTTGAAGCCACAATTGAACCCACTTGGCATGAGCTCTTTGATGAACTTGCTGTGCTGGTATTCATACAGCTGCCATCTGGGGCTGTAGATGCGGTGCAAGATGATTCCAATAGCGAAATAATCTCATTCGAAACGGGACCAATTTTAATCTGTTGCAATCCTTTGCCCAAATTTAAGTTGCCTGGGGCACAGCAACAGCATCTTCTTCTACATATTGCATTGAAATTACACATTTTTTATTAAAATAAATACGATTACAAATACGTCGTTTGTTTTAATGAAAAATCTGTAATTTAAACGGAATATGTCGTCAATGCTTAAATCTCTTTTCTTTTTGAGGTGCCAAAAAGAAAACTTTAAAATTTAGTCGCCAAAATATAGAAATATTATTTAAATATATGATTGACAACAATTTCAAGTATGAGACCTTTTAAAAAAATTATTATTGACTTGATAGTACTTGCATTTTTCATTTTAGTGGATTTAACTGAACATTGCATTATAAATTTAAATCATTGATCTGCAGTGTGTCGAGTTTGTAATGTAGCGTAGTTTGTACATACGATTTGTATTTACTTTTATTGTTCACTCTAAATGTACAAGCACGTTACTTTACAAACTCTCGCCTGAAAGCAGTTCTAATAACGTGGCCAGCAACGTGGCATCATGAAACGCATTTGGGCATAACGCTGACGGCAACAGGGACTATAGAAACTACTTGCAGGAGGAATGCCAGGGGTTTGCTGGGAAGACGGCTGAAACGGTTGCTGAAACGGTTGTTGAGACTGCTGAAACGGTTGTTGAGACTGCTGAAACGGTTGTTGAGGCTGCTGAAACAGTTGCTGGGACGGTTGAAACACTTGCTGGGGTTGCTGAAACGGTTGTTGGAACGATTGAAACGGTTGCTGGGACGTGTGAAACGATTGTTGAGGTTGCTGGAACGGTATTTGGGATTGTCGAAACGGTTGCGGGGGCTGCTGATTCAATTGTTTAAACTCAAACGGTTCTTGTGGCTTAAAAGATTGCTGAGATTGTTGAAACGGTTGCTGAGGCTGCTGTTGAGGCTTAAACAATTGCGGTTGTTGCAACGGTTGTTCGTACTGCAACGTTTCTGATGCCTGAAATTGTTGCTGCGCTGCTGTTGATTCGCTTAAATTAGATTGTGGATACATTTCCAACACTGTTGGCGGTGCTGGTGCTGTGCAAAATGTCACATTGGCTTTTCCAGAGCAACAACACCTGATGGCTGTCTGTACCTCTGGTGGCGACTCTTTGTCACCGGACAAGTTTTCAGCGGCTTCACTGTTCGACTTTCGGTTTGATGTGGAGGCATCAGCTGCAATAAATGTCGGTGACTGATCTTTGGGTACATTTGAGCCAGCACAAACATTGTACAGCTGCATTTGTACCTGTGTAATTTGTGCCTGAGCTTGCTGCATCTTTTGCTCCAACTGCTGGGCCAACAGCTCAGTGAGGCCATGTTGTTGGAGCTGCTGCTGATGTTGCTGCTGCTGCATGTGTTGCTGACGTTGCTGTTGCTGCTGGTGGCACATGGACATGGCTTGGTGTTGTGGATAGAACATGCTGCAACATGAGCTGTGCTGCATTTTGTGTCGTTGTTGCTGCTGCATCCGCTGCTGTTGCTGCTGCTGTTGCTGCTGCTTGCGGCAAGTGGGTCTGTTGCAGCCATAACTACGTGCATTGCAAGGCATTCTTGTTGCAGGATGTGTCTGTAGCATTGCCTGCGAACATTCACACGGTATATTGGAATGACAACTCTGTTGTTGTTGTTGTTGTCCATCGTTTCTTGGATACATATAGTGCGAGACGCCATATTGAGGTGCGTTGTTCCAGCAGTTATCTGAATTCGGTTCCAATTCGTTGTCCGACTCAAAGCTAAGAGACAAGCAATTAATTCAATGACTCCATAACTTATTTTCCTGATACGCTGCAGAGATGTTAAAAAGTGGTTGTAATAAAAACTTCAAAAATCTAATAAAATTATTAATATATTAGACAGTAATTGGATTTTGAAAACCTAGCATAAATACATAAATTTAAAAAACATAACTGTTCAAAATTAATGGAATACTTTTTTTTGTATAAAGCTAAAGTAAGTAAGTAAATAGTAATCGAATTTTCAAAACCTAACATAAATACATAAATTTTAAAAAATTAAGTATTTATAATTAATGGATTAAGATAAAGTAAGCAATTCAATAATATCAACTACCAATATATGAAATAATGAGATACTATAATGAGGTGATTTATACAAACTACAATTCGAAATATTTATTAATTTTAAACATATTATGATCATAATTGAGACTTAAAACCATCCCATAAACCGTCCCATAAATTTATTTTAAGAAATGTGATTTTAGAAACGGTTTTTCATGATTTAGAATTTTACAAGGCGTAATAGACGAACCTACATGCTATATTGCTTGGCTCTAGCTCCTATAGTCTCTCTAGACATAGGTATTTATGAAGACATACATATTTTATGGTGATCTAATAAATTATGTCTTGGTTTCTGTAGTTTTTTATAAAACACCATTAAACCGTATATATTTTTAAATTACTCATACCGAGTTTGGTAAAAGTGTACCCAATATATAATTTGTTAGAAAAATGTACCATTTTATGACTGTACCTTAAATAATGCTCCTCAGTTACAGTTATATTGCTATTGCCATGACACTCTGAGCACATCAAGGATTTCAGGTCAAGTCCCGAGGGATTACTTATGGGACATTGATTGGGATAGCATTGATATATATTTATTTTAGGGCATTCCGTGTCCACATTTTCATCGGGCACTATCTCTTCCCCTTCGGCCACTGCAAGGCGAACCGAGTTAGTTTCAACTTTTAATGCTGCGTCAACTGAAACTTCTTCAGATGGAGCTACTGATGGATCTTTTTGTGCATTTTCAGTTGCATCTTGGTGCTCTGTTGAGACAATAGCTACTGCAACATCCACTTGTGAATCTGCAACTGCAACTTCTCCTTGTGGCTCTACAACTGCGACTTCCCCCTGTGGCTCAGCTGCGAATTCCTTACTCGGCTTGGAGGTATTGTTTGTTTTTGCATCACTGGGTTTTCGCTTTCCAACACCTTCAGTGGACACTGGTTTCTTTCTCGCACCACGTATTCCCTGCACAGGAGTCGGGGATGTCGCCTTTGGCTCTACCAATATAAGTTGCGCCACTTTTGATGAGTTTTGCGATGGCTTGGAACTCACAGGAATTACTTTAATTTTCTCATTGTCCTCATCTGACTCAATGTAGACAGGATTCGATTTCTTCATTGAAGCTGGTCTAGTTGTAGAACTTGGTTTCACATGGCTGAGTCTACCCAAAGGATATCCATTGCGTCTGGTGGGCAAGAGTGAGATGGGTTTTTTAATTGGCGCTGTCTCACTTTTAAAGGGATTACGTAGCGTATGTCTCATGGGGAATTCACCTCTACTGGGCACCCTATACAAACCTCCAGCAGTTCGTGATGTCGATGGCCCTGAATCTCTGATTGGTGATTTGTTTCTGTTCCCAGAACTTTGCGTAGGTTTAATAAGGGCTTTGATTCTATTGGGTGGTGATAAAAACGGATTTTCAGCATGTTTAAAATTATGTTTTGGACTCAATACGTTGGCAAGCCCATACAGCTTGATGCGCCTTTCAAATGCTGCTACATTATCGATTCCTGATGCTAATCCATTGTACCAGATGGAAGTTGGACTCTTTTCCCGACTCGAGATGACATTTTTGCGCATTTTGCTAGCCGCATGCAACCAGTTCAACAAAATTTCCAATTAAATTTATTTGTCGACATGTTCCAAAAGTTCTATATATATATATATTATATACATTTATCAACAACCTTGATTTTCAAAAAAAAATCTCAGTATTTGAAATGGAGGCAGCGCAAGATCTTGGAACTTGAAACACCTAATAAAAGATAATTTAGCTTAAAATTTTAATTTGTTAATATATGTTTTGAAGATTTTCTAATAATTTAATAACAATTTAATTTATACAATTAAATGTATGATATTTTTGAATATTTATGCACTTTGAAAATAAAAACAATCAATTGATATTTTACATTTTTCGTAGATTCTCCGATATGCTTAAGATAAGTAAATCGGTATTTTATTATATGTAATAAAAAACCTTTTAAAATATTTTAATTTATTTTATTTTTAAAAAAAATTCTTGTACCTATGCATTGATTTAAACATCATTTATTTATTTTTCTAATTGATCAAATTTTATATACATTTTTTGTACGATTTTACGATGAAATTCTAAGTGGATTTGGCTTTTAATATGTTTGACTGTTGTACGAATAAGTAAGTTCTCAGAACTGACTGATCCATTAAGTCCATAACTAATAATTGTAATTCTCAAAGTCCTTGTGACTGTGGCCCTTTTTACAATGGATGGTAATTGTATATCCTACCATAAAGTTCTTGGCTAATTACAGATTTCTTAGTCCTTCGTCGAATTTTTGTTGTAGACCTTCACGTTCAACGGAGTTTCCGAGACAGAGAGGACCTCATGTAGAGCAAAAGTTCTCGACTTATGTTATTCCTAGTTTTTTGTGCAACACCGATGCGTCGAAACCTAGAATAAGTAGCAGATCTTGCAGTTGTTCGGCTGAAAATCCCAAGGTTTCGAGCAATTGCAAGTGCAAAGCCAAAGGAATTACGGATTGTAGAAAAAGCGGAAAGGAAAATGGCGATAGAGTGTGTGAAAATACATGTGAGGCAAATGAGAAAGATAACGCTGAAAGGAAATTAAATACAAGAAGGCCTGGCAATGGTCATAAAAAGTATGCAAGTAACACTCCCGGAACTGCAGCGGCGAAAGACTCAACAAATGCCATTGGTCAAGGACCAGACCAAGGCTTATCTACAACTCAAGATCCTACGCGAGTTGATGGTGGCCATCCTGGACTACCTGCTTCCGATTTCGTGGGCCAAAGAAACCAAATAAACCTAACGCCAGGCACAAATCACGTACCACAACAACCTAACGGCTCACCTATAACACTCGACTCTAGAGCTGTTAATGATGTTATTCCACGACAACCTAACGGCTCACCTATAACACTCGACTCTAGAGTTGTTAATGATGTTAACCCTGAAATACCTGCCTACGATTTCATGGAACAAAGAAACGTGCCTGGCATAAATCAAGTACCACAACAACACATACCTGCCGCAGGTCTACCGACACGACAAGTTCCTCAATTCGATCCCTGCACAGGCAGGGAACGCCTTGAACCTGTACAACTAACATCTAACGCACAAAATGGAGCCTACGCAGTGCCAATAACCTGTATGTATCCCTATTTCTATCCAATTCAGTGTTATCCCTGTCCCCCAGTGTGTCCACCAATGCAGCAAGGATTTGGTCTACCAAATTCACCTATTTCAACAAATTTAAATCAGGAGGAACAACCTACTGAAGTAGGCGATAGGATTGAGAATCCTAACTCTCAAAACATCTCAAACGATAGATCGGAGCAATCTGCAAATGAGCGGTAAGTTCGTCATGTTAGATAGACTTAGCTAAGTTTCAAGAAAGTAGTAGAATGGAAAAAAAGTCGATTGAGACGACTTTTAAATACTCAATACTAAATCTAATTCTTAAGTAAGATTTAGCATTTAACACAATAAACTGAATATTACACCACCGTATTGTATGATTAGTGATTATACTTTAAACAAAGTGTAAGACGGTTGATATATTTAAAGAATTTCAAATTTGTTGGAGTATTTTAAAAGAAACAGAAATAAATTATTAAGAAAGTACTTGTCTTAGATCTGAAAGAAAAGGTACAGACAGACAGATATACAGACATACGAACATAGCATAACTATACTGAATTAGCTGTTGAAGCATAATTGAAGATCTAGAATATATATATATAATATACATATTTCAAAAAATCTTCTAACACACTTTTACTAATTTAACAAACCTTTTATAAGGAGTACAAAGTCTAAAGACTTATCAAATTGAGTCTATAACAACCTAAGCAAAACTTGTATTTAGCAATAAAACACGTAGATTGGAAAATGGCAAGTCCAAGGCGAGAAAGCATGATAATCAAGAGCCAAAGGTAATAAATTGCAGCAGTGCCAGTCCGGAACTTATTAAGCGGTGAGTTTAATGTCACTTCAGAACTCGAAACGCACCGCATCGCATCAAAAAACACAGTACACACACAATATACGATAAACACTATAATGAAATAGGACCGTGTCCGGTCACATTCTATGTTGGCTCATGTAGGCTTCTAATTGTCTTGGCAGCATTTGTGATTCGCTGCAGATTGCACCTCCGCCGGATAACTGCTATATCTTACTGCCAATTGCCATGGCGTCTCAGCCAGTGTCGAAGCACTCGTCCAAGCAGCCATCGAAGCAATCGTCCAAGACCAAGCTCAGGGAGGATCCACCGGAGAAGAGTGGCAATGAGGCTAAGAAGAAGGCAATGGATTCGTCGGTGTCGTCTACTAGTGCGGAGGAACCTAAACGCAAGGAAGCCGAAAAAGTTCCGGAGGTGGCGAGTGTGTCTAAGCCAACACGTAACTGTGGCTGCAATACGCTCATCTCTGGCAAGTAAGTATCTCCTGCCGCTTAATAGCCACTGGTTCCTTATCATAATATTTCCTTGCAGATATCAAGAGCATTCGGATAAATCCCAAGAGTCTTCGGCTCCAAATAGCTGTAGTGCCGGTGCTTGCTGCAATGCCGGCTGCTGCTATAGACCCCGTTATACGTACTGCTATAATCCCTGCACCGGTTGCTGCTATTGGCGCAAGCAGTGTTGTTGCTGCAACTGCCGCAACAATGCTTGCTGCAACAATGGCGGAGGCAGCTGCCCCATACCAAAACAAGGCTCACATCCAAGCTCCAGTGCTGAATCAAGCCACTCGACGATTGTCAAAAAGAAAGTTGCTTCGGCAAAGTCCAAAGGTGGTAACTCTAGCAGTGAACGTTCCACGGCAGGTGCCATGCCACCGTTCCAATCATGTGGCCAAGAGCTATACGATCAATGGATGGGCTTTCAACAACACGCCATCTTTCCACCAATGCTGTCACCGAGGCAACCACAACCACAACCCCAACCCCAAACACATTTTGTAAGCATAGGTCCCATATATTTTCGATCCACACGGTTTTATCCAACACCATCCCAGATGAACGGTGCACAGTCACAGGACCGAGTTGAGCCAAAATATGGATTACCGGACATTGATTGGACTCCACAATAGTGTGAACACAAAATAATAAATATTTATCTAGGTAATTGACAAATTAGCAAGTGATAAATGTTTCGAAATTTACCTTACTGGTTGAAGAGCTATACAACTATCGATATTTTCGATATTGCAAGCTTGATTATCGAAACTATCGATAGTAGACTTAACTCGTAAATTGAATTTTAATTATAAATGTACTATAAATTAATAAAACGATGCGGTTTAAAGTGTGAAACATTAACTCTGTTCCTAAATTGTAAGAAATAATTTAAAAAATTTCGAAAGCAATTTATATACGTAAGTGATAGAAGTAGATTTGAAATCCTAAAATTGCTTCATTTTACGACAATGGCATTTTGTCGCTAGCTTTGACTCATTATTATAAAATAAAATTACATATCGCAATAATACGAATTATGACCAACAAGTGTTATTACATATAGCAAAATTTGGAGAACACCAGTGTCTATTAATATGTTTTTTTTTTTAAATTATATTGATATGCTTGAACCAAATATTTAATAAAGCCAAAGGGCAACAAAAACCAAAAATGTGCATTATATTAAGTTAATAGCACAGAACGTAATCTTTATGAGATTTATTTTAAAAAGTATAAAATAATAAACATTTTTTATATTTATCATTTAGCTCACAAAATAATGATTAATTTTGAGAAGTTAAAAAATAAAATCAGAAAAATGAATTGTTTTTGAGCAAAAAAAATTAGTAAATATTCTAAAAATTTTATTTTTTTGATCAAAACTACGTTCGAATTCGTTTAGTTGAAATTCTTTTAAGTAACGGTCTAGTCATTTTCTATCAAACAAGTGGATTTTCGAGAAAGTGGCAGAGCCAAAGCTTCTTAATTTTCTAAACATACCCATACATTTTCAAAACTTCATCTGAGTCTGGCGTGACCTTATCATCGCTAGGAAATGTTGATATACCATATTGAAAAACCAACCGATCCTTTAGTGTATCGAGCACTTTTGACTTCATTGCATACCCATATGTATATATAATTGTTTATAGTATTTTATATTATTGTTTTTTATTAGTTTTTAATTTGCATTTGTTTACTTTATTTTTATACACTTTTGTATGTGTTTTGTTGTTGTTGTCTGCATATCATATACAACACATAATATGTATGTATATATCTATATATATATGTATAAGTATAGATCGATCTTATTAAATTTGTGGGTTTTTTGTTTTGTTTTGTAGAAAAACTTAAGCTTGTTTAAAATTAATAATTTGTTTGTTTCTATCGAGAAACCTAACTAAAAACTATGAACATAGCACATTTATATATCAATTTTCATCATTTTGTTGTGTTTTTTTTTTGTGTATAGTGCAGCCACAAATATGTATGCGTGTTGTAAATATAGTAATGTTATATAAAGTAATACCAAGATGAACGTTGAAATGGAACAGAAATATTGATATTGTAAAAGATACACTGCCTGCACCACTGTACGCATGATTAATATACTTTTAACTGAGTTTGGCTTGCAATT
Source organism: Drosophila tripunctata (assembly GCA_035047385.1). Classification (NCBI taxonomy): domain Eukaryota; kingdom Metazoa; phylum Arthropoda; class Insecta; order Diptera; family Drosophilidae; genus Drosophila; species Drosophila tripunctata. The sequence goes on from JAWNPS010000179.1 coordinate 345,546, forward strand.
TGCCCCATACATATTATCCATGATTATCTGCATCATTTGTGTTTCATTTACATATATGTAATAATAATAATAATAATATATATATATTTTAGTGTGTATATACGTTTAACTTAGTTACTATATGGGCGTCGAGCAGGCGTTTCATTTCATTTCTTTTGTTATCTTTTGTTTTTCTTTAAGCATTAACAAAAACTATAAAAAGATAAACAAAAAAAACTACGTACATGTTTTTTAAACTATTTACATTGGACATTTGTCAGTTTTGTTAGAAACATTGCTCAGGATTTAAATGATATATGCATATAATTAAATATGTTTATGTTTAATGTGTATGTCTATTATGTGTGGTTGTGTATGTTTTTGTAGTTTTGTTTTAATCACATGGTTTTACGACTCAACTCAACTGATGGGGCATTAAATAACTTAAGGAATTGTCGACAATTGTTGCTGCTTCATCTTCCTTTTACTGCTAATTCTACTCCTACTTCGCCTTTCCTCCTGCCTCTAGGTGTTCTCATCGGTTACATAGATATATCCATGCTGTTGCAATATGCTCAAACGTTTCTCCACAGCATCACGATCTAGAAAATAAAGTTAAAGATTAGTTATTGAAACAGAATCTTTAATAAGATTCATTTACATTTGTTCAACAGCAACTTGTCCTGTGGATGATTGCACTTCTGGACCAAAGAATGTAGAAGAATGTGTGCGGTATTGTAGCGTTCAAAGCAATTCTTTGTGTTCTTCAGCAGCTCATCCAGTGCAGCTGCCTGGCACTGCAAAGATAATAAACTATGTTATAGATTGTTTCACTATATATATGTCTATATAGCTAATTACCATATCCAGCGCATAGTCGTAGAGTATTTTATCTGCGGTTATGTTAAATGCATTCGCCTTTTGGAGTAGTCCGCTGCCATTGAGACGCTTCGACTCGAACAATATGCTGCGATACTTGGCGTTCATGGTGAGCAGTGCTGCAGGCAGAAACAGATATTAGATTGGATAATTTAGAGAGTTAAGAGAGAGAGTTCCACTACTTACCATTCTTAACGTTTGACGATGGCTTTAGCTGGCCATTGCGCAGCTGCTGTGAGGCCAAATTGAGGCCGGACGATAGCAGCTGGAGAGCACGCACCAGCAGCACCAGACGCTCCGCTCGCTTGCAGTGCTCCGGAGCATGCGGTGGTATCTGATCCGTTTGACTGCCGGCTACCATGAGCGTGGAGAGCGGTGCACAACGGGAATCGGCCACCTCCTGAATGCAGTCGGTTAAAGCAAGCACAAAGTTGAGTTTGGAAAGGGTTTCGTTGTGCTCGCGATCCATGAGAGTTTCCTCCGACAGTTCGGGTGCCTGGAATGCATGCGGCTCACTGCCCGGCCCGCCAGCATCCAACAGACTCTGCAGTCCGCCGGTGGCGCCCAATTCGGGCAACGTAAAGGCACGTGGCCCCAACATGTGATGCTGATTGTTATTCTCCGAACCACTGCCCGCAGAACCAATCGAACCCAGCGAGCCGGGCGCCACCAACAACGTTGGACTGCCCAGTGTGGGCAATTTGGTCAAGGCGGCGGACGGAAGCACCGGCGAACTGTTGCCACTACGACGCAACGGCGACTGCGAATGTCCGGGCGACACCTGCCAGGTGCTGGGCGCATGTGGCGGTGGTGTCTCCGATAGAGAACCACCCGAGGCCGAACGCACACGGGTCGGTGGTGTGCCTATGGCAAACTGCACCGCTGGCGGCGATATCGAATTGATGTCGCTGCTAACGCTGCTCTTGCGCTGATCCGCTCGTGGCTGCTTCACGCTTATTGGCTGCGAGCGTGGTATTTGATGTCCACCTGCCGCCAAAGTGGCCACCGTCAGCGGCAAGCCACTCTGTCTGCCCGGCGAACCAATGCCAGCGCCAGTGGCCGCATTTGCCAAGTGTCGTCGTGCTGGTGCCGGCACCGGCTTGGGCTCCGATATGGGCAAACTACTGGGACGTGGTGGACTGGATTGATTTTGAGTGGGTGGCTGCTGCTGTTGCTGTTGCTGGCGTACTGCTTGAGCAGCGGCCTGTCCCTGCCCGGCCAGACGCTGATCCTCGGGCAGATTCTTGGGCACCAGCACAAAGTCATCCGAGTCCTCGTGGGAGCTGCAGGAGCCACTGTTGTTCTCACTATCACAGAGCACACCCACATTGGTAATGGTGGCACAAATGGCCGGATTGGCCACCACAGAAACTGTAAAACCAACATCATAGATTGTTTAGCATCAAAGCTTCTATGCGTGATGGGTTTTCTAAACAATTTACCAGTATTTTCCTCTTCCTGTGCCGCCTCCTGCTCCTCCCGCTCCTTCTGCTGCTGCTTGACCAGCTGCAATTCCTGCTCCAGCTGCTGTTGCAACGGACTCTTGGCCTTAACTGGAGGCGTGCCGCTCGACAATGGTGGCATATCAACTGCAATAGAAAAGTAAGTTTTAATTAAAGTTCCTCCCAAAATTCTTTGCTCTGTGAAACTTACCTGGTGACACAGCCGCCTTCTTGTCCTGCAGAAAGGGATGCACAAAGAAGCTCTCATAGGATATGCGATCCTTGGAATTGCGACGCAACAGACACAACAACAAATCACGCAAATCTGGCGACACACCATGCGGTATTCTTAAATGCAAAATGAAGGTTATTATTTAACTTTCTTAAATAACGGGGCGAAATATTTAAACTTACTTGGGCGCCAAATTGGCATTCTGTTCGTAGTAGAACTTTAGCTCGTTGGGCGTTTGTGCATAGAATGGCGCCTTGCCGGTCAGACACTGATAGACAATGGTGCCCAGCGACCAGAGATCAGCCTTGGCATCATACTGCAACGACATGATGACTTCCGGTGCCTGTCAAGCAGAGTTTTTTTTTTGGTTTCTTTACAAAATTGTAACTCAAGTTAAAGCAAGCAATTTGTCTTACCATATACATGGGGGAACCACACAAAGTAGCCGCCATGACGCCTTCATTTAGGAAACGCGCAAATCCAAAGTCAGCTGTAAGCATACGAATAGGAAAATTAGATATTATTGTGTTTTTTGTGGATTGTAATTATTTTCAAAATTTGATCAATTTATTTTATAAATGTTGTTCAAAAATTAATGATTATATGTACTTTACAAATAATTAAGAAAAGTACACTAAACTAATGCTTAAAGAAATCGTTGTATTGGAAATTTACTTTATTTTATCTCTTTTCGGTTTGGACTAGGAACGCGACATTAAAAAACTTTTAAGAAACTTTTAGCAAAGCCTGGGTATAATAATTAAATTGTCAATCAATTTAAAAAAAAATCAAATTGTTTTTTATTTGCTTCACAGTTTTAATAAAGAACTAGATTTAATTTATTCTTCACTATTTTTAAATTCAATTGCAACTTAATTAAAATTTTCAATTGAAGCTAATAAATAATTGAGAAAAACAGCTTCAATTGAATTTATTATCGCAGTGATGTAAGTTCCATTAAAACTATATTTTTTATTATATATGCATAAATAAGAGGTAAGTGCTATAAACCTGGTAAGTATCTTATATAAATGCTCATAACTTTTAATTTGATATTATTAACATTTATTCAGTGTCACTCAATTCAATTTGGATGTAAATTTTCAGTTGGATGTGAATTTTCTATCATTTATGCAATCCTAATAAAATTTAAAGGATAGTATTATGTATCAATTCTCAAAATAACTGATAAATTTTAAAAAATCTACGTTAAGAAACACATGCTAAAATTAGCTTACAAGTCTATTGCTCTTAACTCTTACTAACTCTAAAATACTTTTCTTCCTTTGAACGGCTGTAAGTACTTTGCTTTAATTATTCCTTGAGACTGATTAAATATATATATGCACTCTACAATTGCAGATGTTTATTGTAACCTACAACTAAGAAACCTATCATGTGGTAATTTCTCTAGCATGTCTCTGTGTACTTTCTCAACATAACCTAGTTTTTTCTTACCAATTTTTAGCGTTATTTTCGATGGAGCTGGCAATGTTTTTCCATAATTGTGCGATAGAAGAATGTTTTGTGGCTTGAGATCACGGTGCACAATTCCTTTGGTATATAGTGCTTTCATGGCACCAGCTGCAATACAAATAAATTCGTTAATTATATACAACACACTGTCTTATATAGATCAATTTGTTTAACTTACCTAGTTGTATGAGAAAGAGCCTGACAGTATCCTCGCTGAGAGTGCCTTTAACGCTTAGATAATCCGCCAAATCGCCGCCATTGCAATACTGCAAAAAAAGAAAGAGAAGAGAGCATTAAAGAGAGTTGCAAATGGACATTTAAGAAGGTTTTTTCTTAATTGTAAAAGTAAAAGTGCTTTAATTTAATTCCTAGCTTATCATAGTGGTACTTTAACGGCAAAGAGTATGAGTTTAAAATTTGAACACAGGTTACTCTTTCAAAACCTTTGCTGATTTTTAATTCAACACATTTAAGATACTTTACTTCAAGTATCTGTATCTGTATCTGTTTCTGACCCAAGTATCTCTGTAGCTGCAAGAGCTTTAACAATCTGCCGTTCTGACCCTCTTTTTCGCATATGGTTAATCTCTGCCAATTGTGGTTGTTGCATAGTTGGCAGAAAAAAGTATTTGGCGGCACGCAATCCCAAATGCAATTAGCCTATATGTCAGAATGGTATAAAATACGCCGTATTTGGTATGAATAGACCATTGGGTAAAAGTTAAAACTACGGTTAAGTAGTTCAAAGTTCGTAGAGCGAGCGACGATGGTGGACGATGTGGGGGCGCTGTGTAATGCCAGCGAGACTCCGCTGTTGAGGCCAGAGGCGCGAGTCTCCGGCAATGGAGATTTGCAGTTTTTGGGCTGGAATGTGCCACCGGATCAGATACAACATATACCGGAACATTGGCTGACACAGCTGGAGCCACCGGCCTCGATGCACTATATGCTGGGTATATTCTATATCTTTCTATTCTTTGCCTCGACCGCTGGCAATGGCATGGTCATCTGGATATTTAGTACATCGAAATCCTTACGATCACCATCGAATATGTTTGTGCTCAATTTGGCCGTATTCGATTTGATAATGTGCCTTAAGGCCCCCATGTTCATCTACAATAGTTTCCATCGTGGATTCGCCTTTGGCCATACGGGATGCCAGATCTTTGCCGCAATGGGTTCGTATTCGGGTATCGGAGCGGGCATGACAAATGCTGCGATCGGTTATGATCGTTTCAATGTCATAACGAAACCAATGAATCGCAATATGACATTCACCAAGGCCGTTGCCATAAATGTTATCATCTGGCTCTACTGTACTCCCTGGGTTGTGCTACCGCTAACAGAATTCTGGGATCGTTTTGTGCCCGAGGGATATCTGACATCGTGCTCATTCGATTACCTATCGGATGACTTTGATACACGCTTCTTTGTGGCCACCATTTTCTTCTTCAGCTTCGTGTGTCCCGTTCTGATGATGATTTTCTACTACAGTCAGATTGTAAAGCACGTTTTCGGTCACGAGAAGGCACTGCGAGAGCAGGCCAAAAAGATGAATGTGGAATCGTTGCGATCCAATGTGGACAAGAGCAAGGAAACCGCCGAGATTCGCATCGCCAAGGCAGCTATTACCATCTGTTTCCTTTTCTTTGTCTCCTGGACACCCTATGGAGTGATGTCCCTAATCGGTGCATTTGGAGACAGAAGCCTACTAACGCCGGGAGCAACCATGATACCGGCTCTCACCTGCAAAATGGTGGCCTGCATCGATCCCTTCGTGTATGCCATCAGTCATCCCAGGTACCGCCTGGAGTTGCAGAAACGTTGTCCCTGGTTGGCCATCAATGAGAAGGCCCCCGAATCCAGTTCGGCGGCATCCACAACCACCCAGGAACAAAAACAGACATCGGCAGCCTAAACCCACCACCCATGGATTATAGACTTTGGACTACGCTGAACTCCCTAAACGAACCTGAACTGACTGAATAACTGAACCGAACTCGTAATATCAATGCTAACAAACATCTTATAATAACAAAAACTAACAATTTATCATTTTTTTAAGTATTGAGTTGTAGTTTAACTATAAATTGTAGTGAATTATTGCAATGTTGTTAAAGAAAAAATCAAAAAAAAAAATTAAATAAGAATACAATAAATAAATGAAGCAGAATAATATGAAGATAAATAATATATCTTCCATAGAAGCAAATCGCGTGCTATGCAAATGAATTAAGCTCAATCAAGAGACTTTTCACATGCGATTTTATCAAAAATTATGCATTGGTCTTGGTGCTTTCAGTTTTCTTTAGATACGGGTCTCTCGTACCGCCAGTCAATTATGGCATACACACATATACACGTACTTGAAAATCTCTGATATTGTGGCAAGGTCACAGTGAAATGATTTATGACAATTTCCAAGTCAGAAATCAGAAATTTAATGAGCTTCCCCTTTCTTAAAGTCACATAAGGGTTGTTTTGTACAGTTCCTCTATTGTACTCGATCGTATTTAGTTATATTCAAACAGCTTTAAAAGCAGCTGCAGCTTTCGGCACTAGAAAAGTTCTTTGGTGTATGTACTTCCGGTCAGAAGTATGTCTGGAGTCTAAGCATTAAGATTGGAGGTGTGTTTGAAGAACATTTGATATTATTATGAAGATATTTGCAGAACAGAGCTCAGAATTCCATAAAATATATATAGAAAAATTAACTTAATATAGTAATTGATTTGTCTTCTGAAATAACGATGACTTTATGTAATATAATAAAAACATTTACTTCCAAAAATGTTCTAAGAACATCATAGATTCTTAAAGAAAATTAAATAATTCAAATTTCAGATTTTAAAGTTAATATTACGAATTTTTAAGTGCCACATACATTCATATAACTACTAACTCTTCAGTTTTTGAAGTCTGTTAACTGTATTATGTGAAATATAACTTAAGTAACCCTCGGAATATCACGTGATTTTTTTTTTGCACGCTGTGGTAAGAGGTAAAAAGTTATCACGAGTTGTTATTCTTGTTGTTGTTTTCTGACAGTTTTAGTGCGAAAAAAAAGGATTTGCGATTGACCTTCAGTTTGCACACAAACAAAAGAGAAACCACAACAGGAAAGAGAAACTCATACAACAGAACACAGGAAAGACATACGGAGAGAAAAATGTGCTTTGTAAAAGCTTTTGCTGCTCAAAAAGTCATGCATAATGAGCACAAGAAGCAAAATGTTGTTGATAAATATGAATGAACGGAAAATGGATGGACTACTTACAACTGTAATGAGCAAACAAAGCGACTACTATTAAACTAATAATAATGACTACAACAATATTAGGTAATTAAAATGACAAAAGGTTTGGCTTTTGGGTTGCGAGCAAAAGCAACGCACCAAAAACAAAAGCAAAAACAAAACGAAACAAAATTAAACCGATACAAAAAAGTCATTGACATGTAAAGTGCACACACAATTGTAGCTCAGAGAGAGAGAGAGAGAGAGAGACGGAGACAGAGAGGGAAAAATAGAGAATAGAGCAGCATTTCATATGCACTTTTGATAATTAATAAAAGCGTCAACAAAGAGATAATACTGCGCATGAGTCAGCGCTTTATTCAAGCAAAAAATTCAATTGCCAAAAATTCAAATGCAAGCAAACTTAAGAGAACAAGCGCGGATAAGAGTGAGTTGAACCATGTAGAAAGCTCGCTCTCTTAAACTTTACAGCGATTAAAGCGACGTCGCAAACGCACACACTCTGCTGGCTGCTGCTTAGTTTGTCAGGGACTCTCGCGCTAATCGTACGTACGTCTCGCGTCTTCCAACAAATGGAAATGTTTAAAGCTCGCGGAATTGATAGACATCAAACAGTAGCAAGCGCTTTATAAAAACAGCCATTACTGGGCTATAGTGCATACTACGACAGTCTGACTAAAGGTCAACATTTTTCTATCGGCAGTGGTGGCGATAAAAGCTACTTATGTACATTTGTATGTACTCACTCGCATATACAAACATACATTTGTATTTCTCAATCTCTAACTGAGATTTCAGTTAGACGATGCACAGCAAACAATTCAATTGAATAGCATAACAAAACTCAAACATTTCCATTAATAAAAGCCAACTAAACACGCACACGATAAGATTAAAAGTAATTAAACATTTTCGATTGCGATTAGGCAGAACAAATAATTATGTTAAATATACTGCAAATATATAGAGAGAGATGACGTATAAAATATGCCGACACAGTAAACGTCACTAAAGCGCAGACGTAATAAGCTCACTCTCTTGTCGCTCTCTCGCGTCACACACCTGCTCCACACGAAACGAAGTAAAAGCAAAAGTTAATTTTCGCTCTCTCTCTTTCCTACTACAAACATACTGTGTTGTGCTACTGCAGCTTTTCGATTCGCCCAGTCACAATTTGGCAGTGTTATCGTCGAGTACGTAGCGCGTTATTTTCAGTGCCGTTCAAATTGTAGCGTCTTGTGTGACGAAAGCTACAAAAATTGTTATTGCCATTCATAAATATATATATATATCTATATATATAACTGTATGTGTATGTGTTATATATTAATGCAGACAATAAACAGTAAATATTTTACAGTGTGAATCAGTATTGCAAATCAAAACAAAAGTCCAAGAATATAATGTGATTTTATATAGAAATACACATGTTATAATAAGCATATGCCTCTGTCTATATATAATTATGTCGGTCCAGTAATCATTCTCTCTCTCTCTTTGTATGTCTCTTGGAATTGTTTGCTGTTTTGAGTTGATCACTCATCGTGATAAGCCTTTCTCTGTAGAATTCCCCATTTGCTACTGCCGACAATTCAAATATAATTTTAATTCATTTTTATATCGTTTAAGTAATTTGAGTTATACATTAAAATGGTGCACATAACTTTAAGTGTTTTAATTATTATGTTATATAATCTAAAATTTCTACAACTTTATTCAACAGCCATGAAAAGTGATTCAACAATTTCGACAATGACATGAGTTTTTACACAAGAAACTTGCATAAAACTAAACTAAACTAATTTAATAATAATAAAGGAAATTTCTTATAATTAAAAATACATATACACATATATAAGTCAACGAAATGCACGTGTATTACAAATTTGGATTACTTTTAATATTTCTGCTGAGCGTAAGGTAAACAAATATTAATTTTTACTGTAAAATATTTGCAATTCTACTCTGAAAAATATTTGCAATCTTCGAATTTCAAGTGAAATTGTAACAAGTTGTTAGGTCTTTTGTATTGCAAATGTGTAGAACTTGGGAACTTCCTATGGTTTATTTATGGAATAGCTTGGAAAAGTACAAAGTTCTACGAAGTGTATATAAAAATTCAAGCATTAAAATTGATCGGAAACCTGTTGAGAAACATCGGTACATCAGGTACAAACGGACCTTGAACCGGCATTATATCAAAAAATTCTTTTTTTTTTCCATTCTTTTTTCTTTACTTTTGTTTTACGATCGACACGGTAACAGAGTGATAAATTAATGTTATTATACCTATGGGAACAGTTGCCTAATCGGCCAGTTGATAAGACAAACAGTTGCAGCGATAACATAACTGTTTATACTATATATACAATATATTTTCGATATGTTTACCCAATGCGGCAAACACTCAAAGCACCAAAGACCTTTTTTTATGACTCACATACGATATGTACCTACATATAAGAGAGTCTATTTACAGACAACTGGCGCTAGTTAAAAGTCTGCTTATATTGATTTATTTAGTATACTCTAAAGTTTTAAAGTGCTTGGGTGGTTGAGGAGTTACATAGAAAAAGTCTCAAGTCTCAAGGGTCGGTTTGCTTTTAATCTATTTACTGCACTTTTTTATAGGAAGTAGTAGTATCATAATGTCGTCATCCTTGGCACCAAATGATAATCGATTAAGCTATAAAAACTGTAACCATTTATAGATTAGCTACAATTCTTTAGCAAGAAGTATATGATAATTTATAGACATATAGAATAGCATTTTAGCAGATAGTTTTTAGAAATACTATGTTACTTAAGGAAACTAGGCGTAGAATATTTGTTATCTTTGCGAAATTCTTATAGTTTTTACGGATAAAATGTATAATATTGTTGCTCTGCTAAGCAAAGTTCAAAATTTCATTTGGTATTGGATTTGTTTTTAGTCTGGAGTCATGTGTTGTTTTATATTTATTTTTTTTCATTGTGTACTTAGTCTTGCTCTATAATCTTTTTGCCCTTACGTTTTATAAACTTTGAGCTCAATTGCAATTTAATATGACATATGTATGTACATACTATATATCTGTATATAGTATTACATTGCATGCCGTCGACGCGTATCAAAAGTCATGCAATTTAGACAAGTTACTACAGCCAGTACGGCGATTATAAGACGTACTTGAACTGACGCCGCCGTAAATCACCTCGTAAAAGATTCGCAACTAAAAGCGTTGGCTAATGAAGGATTCAACTTGGCCAAAATCTCGACATGTCAGAAACAGAAACAGACACAGAAAGCGCTACGAAAGTAAGAGTGAAAAAAAAACCAAAAAATACTCAAGCCTCGAGGCAAATTGTCGTGTTTTTTAGCCATGACGTAAACAGGTTTCCCGCCCAGTTTTCATTCATGCGGCTCCAATAACAAACAAAAGCGAAAATGATAAAGAGCAAAACTTAAAAAAAAATAAAAAACCGAAACTAAAGTAAATACAAAACAAACTAAAAGATTAAAGTGTTCTCGAATGGACTCAACTAAGAAGCTACCACGTAAACTATTTGCAAGTTTTTTATAGCTTGGCATACCCCACAAATCGACTAGTTTGCTATAGGGTATTGTTGTATATCTTTCAGAACAGGGTCAAGTGCGGTTTGCAGGACACATTTGCTTTGAGGTGTGTAATCTTACGTCATTGCCACACAATTGGTCAAAACACTTACAGCCAATTTAAGTGTTTTTTTCTTCTTTTTTTTTGGCTAAACAACTTGGCTAAAACAGTTGCTAATCAGTTGGCACAGTTAAAGCCACGTTTATTACCCAATCAGTTCTCAATTCGCCATTTTCTTATGTTTTTCCATTTTTTATTAGTATTAGTTACACGGCGCCAGCAGAGAACAACAACAGCAACAACGAGTATAGCAACATCGATGAGGATGATGGTTATAACTATGATGATGATGATGATGATCAATTCAACATAGCTGTATCGACAACAACAACCACAACCACAACATATAGACCTATTTTCAGTGAGTAATAGTGTTAAATTATCATATAGATTTATAATTAAAATTCTGCTTTTTAGCCATTCCTCGTCGGAGCAGTCATGTCGTCGAACCAAGTTGTCCTCGCAGCTGTCTTTGTCTGGAGGATTTCAAGTATGTCAAGTGCATTAATGCCCATTTTACCCATGTTCCACTGGATTTGCCCAAAAGGGCCACAATCGTTGACTTGAGTCACAATGATATAGCGGAGCTGCGTACAGAGGACTTTACCTATTTATCCAAATTGGTCGAAGTCAATTTAAGTCACAATTTGCTCAAGCAAGTGGACAAGGAGGTAAGTCGAAGCAATTAGTTAATTTACAAATTAATCAGTTAAGTATATTTTTGTATTCTCTATTTTGCTAGGTATTCAATGGCTTGACGCGTCTACAGCGCCTGAATTTGGCCAACAATCAATTGACCAAACTCGATGTCGACACTTTTGCGGGTGCCACAGAACTGTCACAGTTGGATTTGAGTAATAATTCCATTGAGCAGCGCACTGATGGCTCATTTCTGATTCAACCCAGCTTAAAGGAGTTTAGCTGTACAAACTGCAGCTGGACGGCGTTGCCAGATCACATATTCATGAATATGACTGACTTGACGGCGCTGCGCTTGGATCACAACGAATTCAAACGTGTAAGTTGAGCGCGCGCGCAAAAGTTATCGATAATCAGCGACAGCAAGTTGGCAGCACTGCACACAAACACTTAGTAGTGTGTATAGTTGTCACGCTCTAGCTGCCGCATGCGCAATGCCTGCAGTAATAAACTAATGATGCTTGTTCTTCTTAATCTCATTTTGTGGACAGCAAATCAATACGAAAGCTTTTACGCCGCTCGGTAAATTATTAAAACTTAAAATAACCGAATTGGATGAAGAGAACATTAAGGAGCTTTGCCAACTTATCAGTTCGATTGACATCATTAACACCAAAAAATTTGATGTCAGCTGCTTTGAGCTCGTGTTGGGCAAATCATTCAACGAGAGCATCATTCAGGCCACAGAGCGGCCAAATTCACGTGTAACGTCGTTATTACCCAGCACTCCAAAGCCAGCAACGCCCCTGCCGCCGCGCACAGGTTACAATAACAACATAAATAGAAATTCATATAAATGATATTAATGTAAATATTGTTTCAGCAGCCAATCGAAATCGCAACAACAATAGACAACAAATGGCCAGCAATGAGACGGCAACTGCCAGTGTGGCCAAAGCGGGAATCATGACTGAAGCCGATGCGAAATCAACCGCCAACCAAGAGGACAGCAACAAGGTGAACATCTCAGATGAAGCCATCAACACAATTCTCATCTGTAAGTGAAATTTGACAACTATGTATTCCGTACACTGTTACTAAATACTGTCACTGTTACTGTTTTGCAGGCATTTTGGTTTTGGCCGTTGTGGGCATCATTGTGGGTTTAATTTGTCGCAAAGATGTGGGTGGCATTAAGACAAAATGTTGCCGCACCAGCAAACCAAAGGAGCCAAAGGATCAGGTGCATCCCACTGAGGAAATACCGCTAAATAAGTTAGCCTAAGACGCACACACACACATGATCGCTGCCTTAAATTAATAATTATCTACAAACAAATTCCATTTGCAGCATTTGCCAAAACGAAACGAAAATTTAATGAATTAATTTGCCCAAATTGTTGATGGGTTCAAAAATATATAGCCTTAACTTTAGTTACTTAGTTTAAGTGTCGTCGCCTAGTCGCTTAGAACCTTTTGTTACATAGATCATCCCACAAATCCTATCACAACTCCAGCTCACACACCTCCTATTTGGTAACAAGTAAAACAATTTAATTACTACATACTTTATATGCTATGGTTACGATTTTGGAGCACACATCATAACGATAATTGTTAGTTCTTAGACTTTTGATGTACTCTTAATATATAGACACATTTTGCCAATTTATACAATAAACAACAATTATTGTAAATAGTTTAAAGAAAAATATGGCATTTTTTGTTTCATCCACATGGGAAAGAATTATTTTATATATATTTTTTTTCCATTTTATCTTAAGCTCATCTGATCAAATCGAATTTCTCAAATGTAACACGATCTATTTAAAATATGTAATTTGAATTTAAGGTTATTCATACAAAATTTAGTTCAAAACTATTGAAAAAATTAATTTCAAATTTATACTTTTTATTTATAGGACAATTTAAAAACTTTTTTACAGATCTACTTCTATTTGTTGGCTTGAAAACTTTAAAATAATTGTTTTTTCTTTAAAAACATGTATCCTGAAAAACTCGATAACAAGCTTACGCTACGCTTAAAATCGAGAAAACATCGACGGTGCAAAATTTGTCTAACGATTTTTCACACCACTGCTAGCTAATGCTGAATAATCCCTATCTAAAAGATAAAAGAGACTAGTCGTACCACCTGAAAGTGTAATCTTTTGTATATATATTTAACATTTCAGGAAAGGGGAAATCAACGCGTGCGAATGAATCAATAAACAACACGAGAATAAACTGATTACACTAGAAATTAGAATATAGGGGTGGCGACATAGGTGTTGGATGGGGATTCAGATCGGAACAAAGTAAATACACGGAATGGGGTCAAAGTCAGACAAAATATACAAAACATATGGTATGTTAATGTGCACTTTGATAGGAATGCCTAATAAGAATTTTATATATAGCAAATATATAAGGTACAATTAAATAGAAATTCAGTGCGAAACGTTAAATGAGATGGTACTAAACTATGTACAATGATCATGTCTAGATAACAAGCACAATCTTATCAAGGTAAATAACTAATGCGTCTTATAAGTCTTTGACCTATTTTCGAAATATGTATATGTACATACATACATCCATTTCATTTAATCAATGAACATTGCGCGCTAATAGTATGCACACACCTGTGGACTGACCACAGCGAAAATAAGTAATAGGAAATTCTTTGGGATGAGAGTCTAGGAAGTAAACAAGCAAATGCGTTAATCAATAAACAAGTGGGTCAACACATTTAAGTTGAAGGCGGCTACTTTACACTTAAGATTGTGAAATGTGAAATTCCCTATTCAAATGCGAATCGATTAGTTGGGAATTTTCAATTTGCAATCTTAATACAAATCGATCGATAACATCAGTTCAAAATTAAAGATAGAAAATGCGAAAGAGGAGTTAGACACTGAAAAGAGAGTGGCGACTAGGGATAGTACGTTATGTAAAACGATTAAATTGAGTTTAATTCTAAGATAAAATGCGAATTCGATTAATCGACAGCATTAATTATGTGCAAAATCGAAATCGAAAGAGTTACAAATTCGATTTCTATGGATTAATATAAAATCCATAAATTAAAATCATTCTGTTCATCAAAAGTACGGTTTTAATATTAGGTAATAAATAAATAATCGATTAATCGTTTGCTCAAATTAGTATGGAAAACAATACCCAGTACTGTAAATTCATATATAATAAAATATACGCTATTCTAAATACTTTTTTATATTTTCCTCATAAACTGGAAACATCGATTAATCGATTATTTATTTACAATTCAAAAATATATATAACTTAAGTAAAAAATCAACTTTTTTGTCTTATCCAACGCACATTTCAAATGTGGCAAAGAAATTTTTGCTGTAAGCAGCGACATCGATAGTTATCGATAAAACTTGTGTTATCTCTAATTTGTTAAAGATTTACAGGGTATGCACTAGTTGAGTTTGATTTGTTCAAGACATCGTTTCGGCATATTTATTTTGTTTTCGTTCAGACTTTGCTACTTCCGCAATTAATTGCGTAGCGTTTTAGCTGAAAGCTTTACGGTGGCGCAGGGGAAAACGAGGGGCGGTCGATGACGTTTGCGTTGCCTACGTGCACTTCGGGTGCAATGAATATAAAAACAACAACAACATGAACAGCAGAGTTGAGTCAGACGATTAGGCCATATAGTACAACTTATATCCATATAGTATATGTAATCACTTTTGTTAAAACAAAGACATAAACAATGATGTGGCAAATATTTAGCAGACTATTTATATTAATAAGGTTTTTGTTCTTGTTTGTTTTGTATTTTGTTGTTTGTACTCACCTCCATAACAAGATTGACACAATCCTGGGACTCCTTGCAATCCAGCAGGGCCACAACATTCTCATGATGCAACTCTGTTAATTCCTTTAGAATCTTTATCTCTTTGCCGAGCAGATTCTGCGTCTTGATGAGTCCCTTCTTGGTAATGCACTTGATAGCCACCGGCATGTGTTTCTACAAATAAAATTAATCAAAAAAACAGGGTTAAATAGCATTCATTAGTTGCTGCTTAGCGAACTAAAGCCATTGAACCTGTTTCGACAAGTTCAACTCATTCAAATATTTGATATATTTCCCACCAATATCATTATATTGAATCATGCATAATGAGTGCATTCATGAATACATATGAACATACATACGTACAGATTCTACAATGATTATTTACACGTTATAAACACAAATTAAATGCTGATCACAAAGTTAACACAGTTTTTAATGACTCACGTGTCAATTACCGTTGTACATTCTCTGATTGATAGGTATATACAGCCCGGTACACGTATGTAAGTGCAGTCACAGACAGTTTTTAAAAGTGATTTAATAGTGAATCTTTAATGTGTAATTTCTGATTACAATTTCCCAAGAATCTTTTTAATAGTTTTCTTTTGAAAAATGTAAAAATTATTATTATTTAACTCGGTTATGATAAGAAATAAACAAATCTTTATACAATACTTATATTAAAATAAATTCTAAAGCTACAAACTTTATTACTTTATGGTACAAAAAGCATGAGAATTGCAAAGGGAGGTACTACAAGCCTTTAAAAACTTTTTATTTTAGATTTCAGATACAAAAACATACATACAGCTGTGTTCACGAAAATAGCAGTGCAACAGAAACGAAAGAACTTAACTGTTTTTTTGCTTAATCCTCTTTGTCAGCTGATTACTTGCACATTG
Organism: Drosophila tripunctata; assembly: GCA_035047385.1. Classification (NCBI taxonomy): domain Eukaryota; kingdom Metazoa; phylum Arthropoda; class Insecta; order Diptera; family Drosophilidae; genus Drosophila; species Drosophila tripunctata. The sequence goes on from JAWNPS010000179.1 coordinate 361,839, forward strand.
TTTTTGTAAAATGGAATGTAGACATAAGAAAAATGCAAAAGTCCCGTTATATTTTCTATGCTTTTGCGCTTTATTGATATTTTTGTGCATGATCACAAGTTTTTGGCTCTTCACTGAAATAGCAGTCTTTGATATTCTTTGACGAAAAGTGCCGAAAAAATTTGATAACTTGTTAAAAGTGAGTTTAATTAAGTTGATTATTATAATTTAAATGACAATACACTATAACAATGGAATAATTTTAATTTTAGTGGGTAGAGGACCTCACTGTTCCCAGGAAAAAAGGAATTTGATCGTTAAGCTATGAAGTGAGGGGAAAACCTATAAAGAAATACAAAGTATTTTAAAATGTTCTGCCAAGATGATATGCAATGCCACCAAATATGAACCGAAGCCCGAAAAACGTGGTGGCAAAGGCGGAGCTGCAGTTAGGGATCAGTGACGTGACCATTCGGCGACGACTCTTGAAAGAAAATTTGAATGCCCGAAGCCCACGAAAGGTGCCATTACTCAGTAAAAGGCACATCAAAGCTCGTCTAGAGTTTGCCAAAAGCCGTTTGAGCTGGCCACTAACAAAATGGCGTAATATTCTTTGGACAGATGAGTCCAAACTGGTCCTATTTGGTGGAAAAGGATCTAGGCAGTATGTTCGTCGACCCCAAAACACGGCATATGCTCCAAAACACACAGTTAAAACTGTTAAGCATGGTGGCCTAAAAATTTTGGTATGGGCCTGTTTTTCCTATAACGGTGTAGGCCCTATACATATGATTGATGGGATCATGGATCAAATCGTTTATGTTAACTTATTAAGGAGCGTTATGCTGCCATATGCCTCCTGGAATATGCCTTTAAAATGGACATTTCAGCAGGACAACGATCCTAAACACACCAGCAAATTGGCTAAAAATTGGTTTAGTCAGGAAGGGATCGATGTCATGCCATGGCCAGCTCAATCCCCGGATCTCAATCCCATAGAGAACTTATGGGGGGACATCAAACGTTATGTTGCAAAGCAATCCCCGTCTACAAAGCAGCAGCTTTGGCAGTTTATTCAAGAGGCATGGGCGCAGATCCCCCTCAAGCGTTGCCAGGACTTAGTTGACTCCATGCCACGCAGGTGCAAGGCTGTAATGGCCAATAAAGGACATGCAACTAAATACTAGGCCATAATCAAAATATTCTTTAATATTGTTAAGTTTATCATTGAGTTTTGTTTAATTTTTTATGTTTTTTCTTTAACACTGCTATTTTAATGAAGAGCGCAAATTATCGATTTTCTTTATTTTTGATCCTTATGAAAAAAATACTGACTACATGAAAAAAAAAGTGTTAAGTTTTGAGAAAATAAATATATTTAACCATTATAAAAAGTTTTTGTCCTATATTGTTCTCCATACTAGGATTAATCGATGTTAAAGGTGCAGGTCATCTGCACTGCTATTTTCTCGAACACAGCTGTATATATACTTATTAATATATAAATTGGAAAAATATATATAGTAAAATCTTTAATTTGCTCTACTATTTATTCATCGGCAGTTAACAATAGGGACGAAAGTGAATCACAAACATGTGTTGATTAACGCTAAATCTTCGAAAATGTTTTTGTTTAAGATTTCAGATAATACTTATGAAAAAATTTCAATAGTTTATATAATGAAATATTATTTATACTCGACTATTAAATTATTATTATGTGTTTTTTGAAACAGTTAAATTTTAAAAACTTTTTTTTTACTCTTTAACATTCATGAATGAATTTTATTTATATAACAATATATTATATTTACTTTACTAACAATTTTTTTTTAACACTCTGAATAGCTGTACATGCTAGGGACGAAAGTGCGACATTAAAATATATTAATTATTACTCAAAACATGCTGAGAATTGGTAAGAGAGGCATTTTTAAACAACAGCTACGTTGATTTTGCAACACTGAATCTATAAAAACTCATTTTTTTCTAAGCCCACACTTAATATAGGATAATAATAACTATTTTTTAGGAAAAAAAAAAATCAAATTTATGGTATGCATTTATTAACACTAGTGTCGAATTAACGCATTAATTATTACTCAAAACATTGTGAGAGTCTCCAAGTAAGGCGTTGGAAAGGCAACAGCTGCGTGTGTTTTGCAACACTAAACTACGTTGAGCATTAAACGTCAACAGCGAACAGCGAACTGAAACTGCAACATGCAACACACTAACCATAATTTACACAGTGTGCCATAAATAAACGCATAAATAATTAGCAAATTTACAAATGCTAATTGCAGAAAGCGTGCATTTCTTCCGCGCTCAATTCTTCCAAGTGCCATTGCGTTGTTATTAATAGATACGCCGAAAAGCATTGAGCCATTTTGCTGGGCATATAGTATACTGAGTCTGAGATGCTCAGTTTACAGTTTAGTTTAACCTTAAGCGATAGTAGATTGTAGAAAGGAGACAGACCCAAACCCAGACCCAAAGTTTTCCGCCCTCATACTATTTACCCGGGCACTTAGCAAGCGACAATGACTCTCTGGCGGTGTTTACCTCTGTTCAACAACAGAGGAAAGTGTAAATTTGTGTAAAAATCTTCCACTCATACAGCAAGAAAACATGAAATGACGCTTTAACTCTCCAAATTTATTTCAGTTCAGTCAAGTCGATATATATCCAACAGCTTAACTTTCCTGTAGTAAATATCAATATAGGCATTTTTTGTTGAGACAGTTTTAACTGCTTTGCTTTTACCATTTAATCGCTACTCAATTCTTTATGTACTATTTGCATTATTGCTGCTTTCCATTTCTTTTAAATGCATTGCAACTGATAAGAGACACCATTCGGTTGAAACTGCATATTTATATTTAAAACGATTGATTTATTTACTTTATTTAATATATTTTTAAAGATGTTTACAATCAATAAATATATGATACTCGTCCACTTGACCGATAACAGAAAACATTTGCATAATGCATGATTTGTTTGCTTGAAGTCGTCTATAAATAAAATAATGCAAGGAATTGCAATTGTTGCCACGGCATTTCGATTAAAAATGTTTAATTAACGCTGCAGCGTAAGGCTGCTGCAGTTCTATATTATATTGTATATTGAGGCACGATAATTTATTGAACAGATTACAGGGTCTCTCTCTCTCTGGCCTAGGTCAAAGTCAAGAAAGCCAACGCAGAGTAGAGAGAAAACCCATCGATAAAATCGATAAAAAATTTCGATACATAGTTTGCAATTAACAATTGAAATATTTTATTAGTTTAAAGCTTTTCATCCTTTTTGTAAAAGCGTCTAATTTAAAATGTTTAATAACAAAGAAAAACAGAGTAAATTGATCGATTATTTATTAAAAAATATAAAAATAATAATCGATTTCCTATAAAACCTCAACTAATTACTAACTGTAATCTGTTTTTTTCTAATTTCATTAATTTTCTTAATTAAAGTAGCTTATTTAATTGTTTTGAACATATACGCTTTAAAACAAAAATTAATTTGATTTTGTGTATGCATTCTGAAGAAACAGATAGAGTAATATATATATTTTTTTATAATGCATATTCATAATAAACCTGAACGTTTTCCATTTAAATTTATATTTTTCAGTATATTTTCAGCATTTTTGTAAAACTATCGAAGTTATCGATTGAAAAATTCATAGTAGAGAAAGAAAACTGGCTATAAAAGTTACTATTAATTGTTTTCCATCATTACATTAAATGAATAATTGAAAAATTTTTCGTCTCTTTTTGCAAAAATATTTATAAAATACATAAATAAAATTTTAACTTTGTGTTATCGCTACTGCTTTCGATAATAAATTTAGATCCAAATTGCAACGGAAGTTATAAACAGCTTTCGTTCAGACAATTAGCAAAACAAACACTGATTTGAATAAACTTAATGCTCCTTTCATTAATTAATAACAATAATAAAAACAAAAACAAACAAATAAGCAAAAACCTATCGTATTTCAGTCATGTCTCAATAGAGCTTCCACGTGTAGACTCAACTTACAAAATATGCGCATAAATTGTTTGTCATTGAAACGAATACATGTCTGTGAGCACATTTGAGCACATGAGATTCCGTATCCGAAGAGAAATATCATAATTCTCACACGAAAACTGGTTTAACGAGCATTTCAGACATTCAGACTAGTTCCAGTTCGCTAAAGTTCTATGTGGCTAAAGTAAAGCTTTGGGTATACCCTATAAGCAAAAAGTGTTTGAAACATATCTTAATTGTTCAAGTACAGGGTATATGTCAGTCTTGCATGAGTAAATATTGCATTCTATGTCTGTATTTTTTTCATATCAAGTCAATCACGCGTTGTTGTGCGAAATTGAAAACCTGCGACGCAGTTTTGCCAAAAGAGTTTTCCGCCTGGCGTTTCGTATTGCTTTTCCAGCTACATTTTCACCAGCCACCAAACCAGTTAATACCATCCATATCTTCCTTGCCAACAATGTGTGAGTGTCTGATTGTGTGTGAGTATCTGTCAGATACTTTGTGCTGTTGTTTTGTTTCTCGCATTTTCTGCGCAATTATTTTTGTTTGTTGTTGTTGGTTTTTTGCTATTTCTGTCCAAATTTTGTTGCTGTTGTTGCTGTTGTTGTTGCTGTTGTTGTTGCTGTTGTTTTCCTTATTTAGTTAGGGGGCCGTTGCACTGTGTGCTGCCATAGTCATTTCTTTCATTTCATTCAAAGCTTTCAATGCTTGCTGTGCCCCTTTTGGCCTTATCAAAAAGAAATCATAAAGTCATACAGTGCATTGAACTCCACTGAACCCAAAATTTCCATTCGTCATATATATAAATTAATGTACAAAACTAATTTTCTCTCCCTTACCCTCAATTGTGCAAATTATTTGAGTTCCGGGGACAAGGATCGCGAGGTGAAAAGCAAGAGGGCGAAAGAGTACTTTTCTCGAACGCTTCCGCTTGGCCTCGACTCTCGCGACTCTCAACTCTCGCAATTCGTTAACTTTCACATTCGACACAATTATTTTTTGTTTGTTGGCTTTAAATTTGTGCCATTTATTTATTTATACAGATTTTCTGCAAACGCTTGAAATTGTTGTTGTTTGTTGTTGTTATTGTTGCACATATATTGTTTGTTGTTAAATGGGTGATTGGGTCAAGAACTTTTTTTGTTAGCGTTCTGGGTAAATAAACTCAAGAGAGACGACATTGAATTTAATCAATTAGACGAGCGATAAATGTAATCTGTATAACTATAAGGTACAAAAGCCACTTTAAACTGCATTATCAGCAATAACTTTCATTAATAATTTCTAGTTTCAAATATGTTTTAAAGATACTTTAAAGTTAAGTTTGAACTGTTTAATTTAATTGTAAAGTATTTTTAGTTGTTGTTGTGGACTGTTTAAATAATAAAATGTTTTTTCGATTCTTAGTATTAACTTTTACAGATTCGTGAAAAAAAAAATTTGTTTCTAATGAAATATTTTTCAAAATATAAAAATGTTGCGACAGAATGTTTTATTGCAATTATAAGTTATTTAATAATTTAATTAAACTCACATAAATGTTTTTCGCTTTTGACTTTTCTTTATTGTAAAATTAAGTTTTATAAATTTTTTTTTACATTGCAGCCTAAATCTCTGCGGTTGATAGTGTTGGTAAACACCATATCATCATAGCCTATCGATAACTTACTTACAAATGTTGTAGTTGAATAAAATATTTCCCTTCTTCTACCTAATTTTCAAGTTTTCACAAATTAACCCAAATTTCTATTTAACAAAATTTCTTGTGAAAATAAATTTACCTTTCGCGACAATAATTAAATCAACTTGACACAATTCTCACAAATCTACGACTGATTAAAACCCTTTTGAAAATTAAAGTCTACTAAAAGTGAGCAATAATTCAGTTTCGATTAGAAACTAATTCAAACACGAGTCTCGCCGTCTGATATATGTATATAGAAATCTGAAAACGCATTAAGTGCGATTAAATAATGCAGAATGACTGCAACAAATCTGGTATTAGTAATATAAACAGACGGCGACAAAAACAAATGCAAAATGCAAAATGAAATTACACACAATTATGAGTAGTAAATATGCTAGAAACTTGCACAATAACAACAATTAATAAAAAACAACAACAATAAGAAAGAACAATAACAAACCGATGTGAAACGCGTGCAGTCAAAAGTGCCAGACAGGCATTCGAAGGGAGCGTAAGTCGAAGGGGGAGGAAAAACAAACTAACGGGTATTACAAAACCCTTCTACAACACAGTACTACAATATTTGATTAAATACAAAGTGAACTGCGAGGGTTGTCACTGTACATACTGATAAGCTGATAAGAAAGTGTTCCAAATAAAAACCTGATGTGCGTGCACAACGTACATAGGTTTGTTGTCAGTCAATTTAATGGCTCTCAGTTTTATATACTATGAATTTTAAACCTGAAATTAGCTTTATTCTGGTTTAAATTCATTTTAAAAGCTGTTTAGTAGCGAGCTATATTTAAAAAGTGCGGAATTCGTGCTATAAACAAGTTTTTTTACGAACTTGATTGAAGAAAATTTTAGAATAACTTCTCTAATCGTTTAGAATTGATTTCAGACTGGAATACCGGTTATTTTTTTTCTATTTTAGAAACTAGTCTTTGGGTTAGCTGATGTTTGCACTTTTCAATGCAATAAAGTAATTAAAATTGTTTCTAAAATTAAATATCATATATGTCTTGTTCTAATTAGATTTAAAATTTAGTCACATTTTTATTTAACTAAATGACTTTTTCATTGCAATATTTATACTATAGATTTCTCTTATCTAAAGAGCCTATGTTTAAAACTTAATAGATTGTGTTATTAAAAAATTTCTATACCTAAACAGCCTATAAATTAGCTGAAATATCAACACTGTTTGTAAGTCGAAAACTCTCAAATAATAATCGATAACAAGTGTAGATACGCAGTGTTGCCAGACTGTCTTCGGTTCGTCCATCGATATTAGTCTCTATGGAGGGAAAAAGCCACCTCTTTCAAAGACTACTGAAAGCAAAAGCTTGAAGAGCATTTAAACTAAAACAATATATAATGTTTATACCTACACTTAAATAAGTAAAGTCATCTGAAAGGTATGTCTCATAAGGTTTATCACAGTAATTATAATTAATAAAAACGAAAGTTAAACAACAAATATGTACATTTTTATAAGTTTCTAAAGTATTTCTATAACTGATTAACTACCGATAGTCAGAGTCTTAAAGCCAGTGGTACTATCAATAGTGTTATCGTTTTATTAGCAACCCTAGCTCCAAGTTAAAACATATTTTGTTTATTTAAAAAGTTTAAAAGCCGCCCTCGTCTATGCACTTATACATCTATCGGAATAAAATGACATTTTGCATGATTCCCACTCAATGTATGTGTGTTTGGTTGGTTGGTTGGTTCGTTTGTAACTTATGCAATGCCACGAGCACATCGAATATCGTATGGAAAGAATATATAGAGAATACTATAAACAGGAACAAAGCATTCTCAGTGCCTGGAACACGTGTCAACAATTTGCACACATGTGTGAGTCTGAGTGAGTATTTGTGAGTGCATCCAATTCATTTTCATTCATTCATTTTGCTTTCCACACAGTTTTGTGTAGACGACGAGGCTACCGATCTACCCATCTGTAGATTAGTGTTTATTTTTGGTTAACAAATACCGCATTGTCTCTCTGTCTGTCTATATCCTCGTGTATCTGCAGGCAATGTATCTTCTTTTCCACATTGTATCTGCGGCCAATGCATCTTTTGTTCGAACTGCACATGTTCCATGCGGTTTAACTATTTATAGAGTTATTATATTGTAGTTCTCGGCACTGGCGACAAATGTCAGAGAGATCAACGTGTTGTTGGATCGGTTTTTAAAAGCAAAGTAAAAATTCGAAAGTCTAGAAAATGTAGAAAAACTATGGAGTCACTCTCTTTCAAATAAAGTAGTTTCAGCTTGATTTTAACAAATTTTTTAAATGCAATCTAGTTAATTATATATTTTTCTACACATATATATTAAAATCAAATAAATTTCAGTGTTTTATATCACACTTATAGTCAAAAAGTGCGAAATCATATATAAAACTGGCAAAAAAAAAATGTAGTTTTGATTCGCTTAATAGTTAAAAAAGTGTTTTAACAATAATTTAATATATTTTGTAAATTTAATACTTTTATATCTTATAAAGATTTCAAACTAACATACAATAAAATTATATTAAAAGCTGCATTTATGTTTAGTTTATTAAAACTCAAGCAATTCATAATTAATTCAATTTCAGCTCTAAATATAAACACGCTAAATGTATAAAAGCAGTCATAACTAACTTAACAACAACAAGTTTAACTTTAAGTTTATAATGCAAAAGTCACGTAAAAAATCAAAACACGAGCAAAACAAATTCGAAAAACACAAGCGTATAAAAAAAAATGAAAACTTTTGCGGCAACAGCTGAACATTATTGCATCAGCTGTTTTTCTCTATATCCAAAAGATACGCATCTTCGTATACAAAACATATATGAAAATAAATATATAAACACGATATATGCACGTATATATACCATGTTTATATATTTATGGGTGACGGTTTTGTTTATAGAAAAAGCAAAAGCCAAAGCAAAAGTAATAACAAACTCAACGTTTATCAGCTGTATTTTAATTTTATTTATATTTGTTTTTTGTTTGCTTTAAATACTTTTTGTAAAGTTGCTCAAGTTCAGTTTGCCTTTAATAGACACACACTTAATTACAATGCAATCACAATAACAACAATCACCTTTAACACCTACAACAACAGCAACAACAACAACACAACACAGTGTGTCCCATATGTTTCACAGCTGCTCTCCCTTTCCCTCTCCGTCTCTCTCTCACTCTCTCTCTGCCACTCTTGCCTCTCTGTCTGTATTGTCATCTCTTTCGATTTTGTTTGATTATTTTTTTGGTCTCCCATTGATTTCTTAATCGCTTTTTCACTGTTGTTTTGCTTTTTCGAAAGTGCTATAACTTTTGATTTGATTTCGTTTAACATTTATTGAACCTGTTTTCTTAAATTTACATTAATCATTGGCCCCTTTGTCATCACAAAGTAATTTGTTAAATTGCACTGAAAACTACTACTACAAAGAGAAATTCATTCTACCAACTTCAAAGGCAAACAATTTCATAATCTTACGTCATTAAGTCTTGCATTTAGTATATGAAAGAACCGCTGACTCAATGCGGTTTTTATATAGATTTAACAGATACAGTATATATGTAGTATGTACATTATTAAGTTAAAACAAGAAAGAAAGCTTTAGTGTGTCACACCAACGAGTTGATACACTGCTCTTATAAATAATATGTACTAGAAATGTATATGATTTAGTAAAGATAATGTGAGTACAGATTCATAAAATGAGTACAGCTTAGTTTCAGATTTCATCCATACAAAATCTCCAGTGTGTCCATAAAATTAGAGCATTTTTAGCCGAGTTTTAAAAAATTTCGGGGGTACACTGGATTTGCTTTATAAATACTAATAAGACCAATCTTAAATCGCTGCAGGAATCTGGAGATTTGTATGCTTATACTACTAGATGTTCCCATACTAAAATAATTCAATCATTTGTTAGAGTTTTAGGGTCACACCTATTAATTTGACCATGAGTATATATAAGCAAAATGCGTACAAACTTTAGTCTAGTGAAATATATAGCTATTTTACTTGATAACTTTTTTCCATTTATTCATTTCTGAACACATTTATGATATAGTGAAACCTTTTTTATTTTATTTTCTTTATATGCATGAACTTTTAGTACGATTCCCTAAACGAATAGAGATTGGTATTACATTTTATCCATAAAAAATCTGTAGTGTGTCCATAACTTTTTAGCAGTTTTTGCAGAAACTGAACAAATTTTGTGGATACACTGGATATGTTTATTGGATAGCAAACGACATATTGTTAACAATAAGCTGTGAAAAATGTAGTTGGAATAAGTATTTCTATAAAGAGTTTATTTTAAATTGATCGTTCCTACAATATATATATTATTTAGTTATACAATGTTAAAGTACAAACTATTTGCAGATAGAAGACGGGTATGTATCAAGTTTTATAGAGACTAGTGAGCATTGAAATCAACGGTGAACCATTCGGCTGTTCAAGAATATTTGTATATACTCTTTGCCAGACTAAAATTTAATCAAAAAATCATAATACTCCCTGCAAAGGGTATTAAATGAATGATTAGGCGAGCTACAATGGTGTTGCTCGATTGTTAATACCCAATTCCTATATCTAATGCACCCATATGACATAATAAAAGAAAATGTACAAAGAAATTTAGAATTATTTAAAGGATTGGGACTCTAGTTCTATTAGAATTTATAACAAACCTTCCAATATTAAATGAAATCATTTATGTCGATTTAAAAACTTGTTAATAAATAATTTTTGAATATTTATGTTAGCGTTTCTTTGTTAAATTATACAACTTTTTAAAACAGCTTGATCTGCGTGCAGAACTTAGAAGTGCTATCGTCGTCAAATTTTGCTGTTCAACGCAAAAACATAAGCGTTTAGTTTCCTTTTTGCGAACTAGGCTAAAAACTACTAATATTCAATTTTATCAATGTGCATTATTTGTATTCAATGTTGTTGTCGATAAAGTTGCTTAAATCCAATCACCCAAATCAAACGTCACATTCTATTTTGGTATCGAAACAAAGCAACAGCAACAGCAACAACAACAACAAAAAACAGTGTGTACCTACGCCTACAAACAGAAATGAAGCACATGTAGAATATTTGTATGAAGTGGTGACCCTGAAACAGTTCAAGCAACACATACATGCCCAACTCAAAGCATAAAAAAATTAACAAGCGTCGCAAAAAGAAAACATAGCAGCCTAACAAAAAAAAAAAAGAAAAAACTAACAAACGCACGTGTTTGAGTGTTGTATATAAAATCAATTCAATTCTGTTGAAACATACCAGAAATATAAAACTAATGAGAGATAAGGGGCGCCATACTAAAGAAATGAAAACATAAACAAAACAGCAAAGAGGAATACAAGAAGGGAGGTAGAGAGAGAGAGAGGGACTAACGTCAAAGGAATTTTCGCCTAAGCGCAAAAAAAAAAAGAAACAAACAACAACAAGGGGCAACGCGCTGCGACGCGTCGCATCAGCTGACGTACCCGCGCCGCAGTTGCTGCGCTGTCACTTTGAGTGTTGCTGCTGCCTTTGACATTTGCCAAGACCAAAAGAAAGAGCGAGAGAGAGAGAGAGAGAGAGAGAGTGAAATTGGTACCACTATTTTGATGTTAGTTAGTGTTTAGTGTGTGGTAACCCTGTTTTTTTCTTTTTCTTTTATTTTTCTGTATTTACTTTGACAATGGCGCATTGTTAATAACTTTGTTATTATTGTATGTATTTTTACAAATGCGAGCCAAGCCCACACGCTTAAAAAAAAAACAAAAACGACGACAATAACAAAATGCAAAAACACAATATACACGCGCGCACAAACATAAATATGTATGGCAGATAAACAAGTTATTAGTTCGCATTTTTACATGATGAAAGCACTAGTGACGTTTGCTTCAGCTGCGCTGCTTCATCTGCTGCTTCGTCTGCTTCTTCTTACCTTGCGATGACGTCCTTTGTAGACCACAGCAAAGGCGCCATGGCCAAGCATATCCTTGGAGCTGTATTCATATTCCCCGACAATATTCATTGCATGCGCGCCGGCAGCGACGCTCTAGTTCCAAGTATTCGCAGTCGGATCCACTAACTAACAGTAAAAACAATCACACACACAACGCGCACTCACTCACTCACCACACAGGGGGTGTTGTATTGGGGTGTGTGGTGGGGAGGTTTTGCTTTTGCTTTTCAGCTGACTTTTTTTTTCTCTTTCTTTCTTTCTTTCAGTTGCATTCGTTGTGGAAAATCAATTTTTTCGCATAACTCACAGCCGCAGGCAGGCAGAGGAGGCTTTTTGTGTGTGTAATTTATAAAGTTGCCAGCTGCTATAAACAATTATCGAGCACACACACGCACACGCACACACACCTGCCTATGCTTTTATTTTTGCATGTAATTTAATTTAAAATTTTTGTGTTGCTTTGTGTGCTAGTACTGCTGTTGTGTGTGTAATTTATTTTATTTAGTTTGCACACACACACACTCACACTGACACACACGCGCACACCACACAATTAGTTAATTAACACGCTCCCGTTCGGCTTTTAATTTTGCGTTGATATGCTTAAATAAATCTATAATTTTTCTTCGATAATTTGGATTTTTTTCTTCTCCAAATCCAAATATTTTGTGTATGTCTTTTCACTTCGCGATTGGCAATGTTATGCTCTACAGTTTTGCTTCTTCTTTTAGGAAATCTAAACAGTTTTTCTTCTTCTTGGTGCAGCAAGTGTTAATGTTAACACGCTGTTATGCTCATTGGGCACTGTTATTAAGCTATATCCAGAGTTCCCAAAACAAGTGCAGCTTGGTTATTATAATAATAAGGTTAACTTTATAAACAATTTGCTTATATTAATAATTTGCTCATATTTAAAAATATAACAAATAAATGCTAAGCAAATTTGCTATATTCTACCAACTATTGCTGATGGTATCTTTATTTTTATGCTACTATTTCTGTATTTTAAGTTGCCAGCGTCAAGTTAGCCGCTGCCATTTGACGCTGCATTTGTTTTTTTTACTATGCTAAACAAAAATTTGCTCAATTTAATGTTTATTTACATGTTATTACCTGTTGTTTTCAAAGTGTTGCTCGAATTAACAAACAGCTGATGAAGAGTGTGCACCTAATCATTTAATTTTTGCCATGCAACTTTTATCGATTGCCATCACGCATTCTAACAGAATATCGATAAGCGACACAGCGATATGCATACGTCCCTAAGAAAACGCATTACAATTGTTAAAATAAACACAAGTGTACACAAAAAATAGTGAAAATTCATAAAAATTGTACACACGCAATACAACAAACAAAAAAGCAAGGCAAGTAAATTTAGTACAAATCCGCTTTGCTGCACAACAAATTGTTTTGTGTTTCGTGAGCGTGTGAAAATACATATATGTATGTATATACATAAATGTATATATGTATACGTATGCATTGATAAGAAAAACGCAACAGCAAAAAGCAAAAACAAAATATTCAATTGTAATTGTGTTTTATTTGCAGTATTTTTACCAATAAATACACTGCCATCTTGGACAACATGAGCGCCTCAAGTGAAGGTGGTGGCGGTGGCGGTGGAGTGGCGGGAGGCGGTGCGGTGGGTGGAGGTGCTGTTGGTACAGCTTCGACAACGGCGCCTGGTATGTATTTATATATATATGTGTGTGTGTGTGTGTGTGTGTACATAGGTAGATATAAACGATGTGTGTTGTTGTTGTTGGCATTAGTATGTATACATAACATTCAATTTTTTTTTTTTTTGTGTGCACGTGTGTATGCGTGTGTGTGTTTCTTGTTCTCTTTTGTGCTCGCATACGCGCGCAGTGTTTGTTACAATTTGCTTTTACGTCTCACATTCGCAGCATATGGCTGTGTGTGTGTGTGTGTATGTCTGTTTTGTTGTTACTGTGAATTCGTTGTGTAGTGTTGCCAGTAAGCAGTAGTTTTTCGTGGCGTTGCCCATAAGTTACCAAAAAAAAAGTGTTGCTCCATGCATTTGTTTTTTTTTTTGTTTTTTACATTTTACATTCATACAGCAACACTTAAAGCCGTTAAGATTCGCACTCATCCATATTTAAATACAAACACAAAGCACTTGATAAACACAACAACAAAAACAGCAGCAGCTGCAGCTGCAGCAACAGCAACAACAACAGCAGGCAACATGCAACATGCAACACCATTGCAATTTCGTGGCGCCATAAACAGATACTCATTACCGCTTACCCATTTGCCACAATCCTCCTCCTCCTCCTCCTCCTTTTCCACAGGGCATCCCACAGTTGCCGCCAAAATCACGCACGTCAAGGCCGATGGCAGCGGTGGCATCTCGATAACCAGCACGCCCATCATTAGCGGTGGCACCATCAAGGTGCCCACATCCCTGGGCGGCACACCCATATCCCTGAACACTGGGCAGGGCACCACAGCCGCTTCGATTCGTGCCATTGGAGCCGGTGGTCAGTCCACACAGGTGCGTGTGGTTATGCCCATGATTAAGCAGCTGGAGAATGTCACCGCCACGGGTCGCACACAGATTACAGCCATACCAGCTGCTCCGGCACGCAGTGTCTCCAATGCATCCATTACAGTCACACGTCCCGTTACCCAAGCCACATACTTGCCACGTGCAAGTGTTACGGCCACACAGATGGGCGGTGGGGCACAGAGGCTAGTGACACCCCTACGTGCCACCTCCGCCGGTGGCAGTGTAAATCCATCGGCTTCTACGGCTCTCGGGAACACCGGCAGTTTTGTGCGCACCTCGCAGCCATCAACAGTTATTTCATCGGCAAACAGCGCTGCAGCAGCAGCTTGGATGCAGAGTCCGACGGGGCAGGTGCAGCTAATACGTGCCATCCATCAGCCCAGGCAACGCATCATCACCACATCGGCGGGTGTGAGTAGCGCCAGTGTATCCACTACAGCCACGCCCATACAAACGCCCACAGGTAAATAAAACCATGCACTCCAAGATCTCCAATTCCAATTCAATCAGTTGCTAATATTCCCCCCCTGTTGCTTTGCAGCTCTTTCTGTTACGGCGGCACAACCGCTGCCGCCCCAGCAATCCGGTCCTGGTGCGGGTGTGCCTCAGGCGTATGTTGCCACCGTGTTGCCACCGCGTCAGCATCAGGCTACGTTGGTCTACTCCTCGAATGTTTCGGCTGCCGCTTCGCCCAACACAAATCCAAACTCGGGGCCACAATTTAATCCCAGATTTGCGGTGGCAACACCGCTTGGCGGTGCCGCTGGCAATGCAACTGGTGTGGCCACAACCACAACGCCGGGTGGCACCACCGTCACGCCACGACAAGTGCGTCCCATACCGCTGGGCAAGAGTTTCCCCGCAGCGAAGCTCAACACCACCAGCATCAGCATTCGTGCTCCCAGCATACCACAATTGAGCTCCTCTAGCATTGCACCGCCCACACCTGTGAGTGTCTCTAGTGGTGGTGTCACCGTTGCTGGGCGTGGCAGTGTCGGTGGTGTGGCTGGTGCCACCACCAATGTGGCTCCCGTTGCCTTAACCGCCAATCTACCCACCACTCGCATCATTCAACTCCAGCAACCTGCTACGGCGGGTGCCCAACAGATCATTGGCTCAACGGCTCGTCTCGCCGGCAATGTGATGCTGCAGCCCTTCCTCATGAGCACCAGTGCAGCGGCCAAAATGGGTGAGTTACTGCTCCCTTTTAAACTTGTATATAGAGTCGTGGTCAGACAAATAACAACAGTTTAAAGTAAGCTTTCATTATGTAGCATTTGTAGTTGCCATACATATGTCCAAATGTACTCGCAGTGTAGTTCGCTAAGGGTACTAGACAGTCAGGGTCATGCAAATAGCTCCACTTATATATAAGTTCATATAAAATTGTTACATTTTATACCAATTATTATAACCATATAATTTTATTAACTTGACTCCTGCACCTAAAGGGTACTACACAGTCAGGGTCATGCAAATAGCTCCACTTATTTAAAAAGTAGTATAAAAATGTTAAGTTGTATACCAATTATTATGGCAATATGCATTAATTAAATTGACTGTTGTACTTAAAGGGTAATACACAGTCAGGGTCGTGTAAATAGCTCCACTTATATATAAATTCATATAAAAATGTTACACTTTATACCAATTATTGTAACAATATGGTTTTATTATCTTGACTTTTGTACCTAAAGGGTACTAAACAGTCACGGGCATGCAAATAGCTCCACTTATTTAAAAAGTAGTATAAAAATGTTAAGTTGTATACCAATTATTATAGCAATATGGTTTTATTAACTTGACTCTTTTACCTAAAGGATCCTACACAGTCAGGGTCATGTAAATATCTCCACTTTACCATTAACTTGTACAAATATTTTAAATTGTACATAATTTATTGAAAGAATTTGCCCATATTTGCATGTTGTCTACATTCCATAGTATACTATAAAATCTGAATCATGCTACTAGCTCCATCTTCATAAAAAATAAAAGAATCTTAAATTTTAGGTATGATATTAATATCTTTATTAATTTTCTAGTTTTTTAAAGTTCACTCTACAATGAGAGTTAGAAAAATTACATCAGTTTCATATAAAATTATAATAATATCTTGCCTACTATACCAATTGAAATAACTTTCACTGAGTACCGCAGTTTACTTTATGTACGAAAGTAGTAAATTTACATACACACTTCTGTGCATGTTTAGTAACATATATTAGTACAATATATTTACCGTAATAATTTCTAATATTCAATAATAAATTATTTAATTTTTACCTTAATATTTATTAAATAGCTTTTTATTTAGATAGTTATTTTATTAATTTAACCAAGGTCTCGTACAATCCTGCATAGTTCTGAAAATTAGATAGAATTCAATTTTGTAATTAAAAGGTGTTTCATATAAAATTTACATTTAATTTGCTTAATAATATAGTTTCGAATATATAATTGTTGACCTTTTTAATCATTTATAATTACTACAAATATCTTTCTAAATTTATAGCTATTAGATAAAATTCCAAATAATTATATAATCCGAGGTGTTTGGCATTAACAGAAAATTTTTTAAGTTTAATTTTAAAATAAACTGCAATTCAGAAAGATTGAAAAAAAAAATTTTTAATTGTTTTCTACTCACCTTCTCTATTGACAAATGCATATATTTTACGAAAAGAAAATTTTCAATTTTAATTAAATGTCTTATTATCTTAACCATAAATTATGATACTCAATTAATATGTTTTGCTATTATGCTTTGGAAAATGCAGAATTAAATTTTTGATGAAAATCATAACTATTCGTCAAGGCAACTAAAGAAATTCATTTAAATTTGTGCTAAAAAATTTATTTTGAAATATTTTATTTTAATTTTTTTAAACAGTATATATGTATATGTACAATATACTTCTATATCTTCTAGTTAAATATGAATTTAAAAAACAAACTTAAAGGTTCTTTTAAAATAAATTAAAGTTTTTAGTAATTTTAATTTTATTTAATTTATTTTAACTTTTACCTCGTGTAAACTTTTAACTTATTTATTAAGAACTTCATCGTGTAAACTTTGTATACAATGCATTTTCGACTTGTTGACGTTTCAATTGACAGCAGATTTTATGGCCAATTGAAATCTTGGACTAAATCATGAGTTTTCCACACAAATCACAAACTAATAGTATAAACATCATATAATATAATATTCCAATTAATTAATAAAATTATATCATTTAAATTTACAGGCATACGACCGCCAGTGACGATGACGGCAAAGGTGCAACCGTCGCTGACGATCACGCAACTGAATCCCATTGGTAAATTGGGCGGTGGAGTGGCAGGTGGACCAACAACAATGACGCCTCAGGGCGTGGCTAGCATACAGGCGGTGCCGAGTAGCAGTGTTACGGCCAGCGGTGTAACCAACAGTGCGGTCTCCGCAGTGGGCACCAGCGGAGCTGCGTCGGCGGCTGGTGGTGCCACAGTGCTGCCCCTGACACTGGGCGGACGTGGTGGACCCGCCAGCAGCATTTTAACCGGCACACTGACGCCCATCAAGAATGCCAGCGGCATTACAGTGGGCAAAATGATGATGACACAAGCGGCGGCGGGTGTGGAAACAGGAGCTGGTGGTGTTTTACCGCCCACTGGCACGCCCACCAATGTGTTTATACAGCAACGCGGTGGAGCAGGCGGCGGCAGCGGCGGTGGCGGTGGTGTCAGTGTTTCCACTGCTGCCGGTGCAACTGTAGCCACCTCTGTGGCAGGCACATCCTTCTTGCCACCCGGCAGTTCGGCCATTTACTACGAATCGATGCCCGCCTCAACGGGAGTGCTCTCGCTAACCACAACGACAGTAACCCAAAGCACACACTCGCATGGGCAGGCGGCACAGACTCAGGTGCAGGCACAGGCTCAGTTGGTGAGCAGCGGCAGCGGGAGCAGCAGTCTATCCGTTTCCTCGCTGCCCTTTGCCAGCCATGCGCAGGCGGGTGGATCGACGGCCACATTTACGGTGCTGCCTTCGGCGGGTGGAGCAGGTGGTAGGCATCAGCAGCTCATTATACCGGCGGGAGCTGCACATGCGGGCGGAGCAGGATCGCAGCATATGGTCATACCCTTGCACACCTCCGTCAAGGTAACCACAGGCGTGGCACCCACCACCACTGGCGGTGGCGCCACAGTCAGTGCGCTGCCCATGCCGGTGCCCGTGCCCGTGGCAGCCAACACACTTGTCTCCAGTTTTATGCGCAAACGTGATGCGGAAGGATCACCGATACGTGGTGTAAAGAACATTGCACCCACTCTGCTCTCCATGGCCAGCAATCCCACGGTGGGTGCAAATGTAACGGCCGTTAATCTGGCCAGTGGTTCGGCCTTCAACTTGCAGCCGGTGTCAGTGGCTGCAGTGCCACCGCAAGTGTCTACCGCGACGGTTGTTAGCAGTGGTTCAGCCTTAACGGTCGAGGCATTGGCCAAGAAGGAGCGAGAACGTGTTGCCAGCTCAGTGGTTGCAGCGGCCGGGGCAGGGGCAGGGGCATCTTCTGCCTCCACTGCCTCAGCATCCACCACACTAAGCACTCGGAATATGCGCGCTGAATCACCTGCATCCTCGGATGGCTCCACTACAGTCTCGGCCAACTCTTCGCCCGGGGTGGATCAACAGATTCAGCAGGACAGCAACATGAATATCAATCGCATGGGCGATGAGGCAAGTGGCTCGGCAAGCACACGCGATAATGCCACACACTTTAATCCCATCAATGAGGTAAGCAAATAAATTAACTAAATGAAATTCTTATTTAAATCTTTGGTTGCATTTTACAGCTTTACGCCTCGCATGCAGCAACAATGCCAGCGAATGTGACGCATGCCACACTGGTGGGTGCACGTGTCGGCAGCGCATTTGTAGACGTATCGCAGCAGCAGCAACATCATGTGGCAACACCAGCAACACAACAGTTGCAACAGGCGCGCATGAATGGCAACAGCAGCGGCAGCAGTACAACTGGCAACAACTACGACGGTTTGCCACGCAAGAAACCAAGAAGATCTACGTAAGTTTGCTACCATTTTTGGAAAAGGTTCAGATGGAACGTATGACTATAATAGACAAGGAAAAAGTATTGACGTTTATTCATAGTTTATTTTGAAATTCGAGTTCAAAAATTCCAAATTTCAATCAACACTAGTAGGCATATATATTTAGACAACACTTAGAGTTAAATCTACTTAAAATTTAAAATTACTTTAAAAGAAGTTTTCATATCAATGGATAGGTCACTTCAATTCCGTTTTAATAATACAAAATTTTTCTAAACCCATTGAGTACATGTGGAAAGTTTTCAATTCTTGCAAAGGTCTACTTTTTAAAGTTTTTCCCCTGAGTTAAAACAAAAAATGTTTGAATGCAAAAAGAAAATACATGCGAAGAGATTTTTGAAAAAAAATAATTTTTTTTTTGACCATTGATACCAAACTTTTTTTGAAATAATTTTTAATTTTAAGTAGATTTAAAATATATATGCCCACTAGCGTAGTTACCTTTGGAAATTTGTTCAAAAATCAAGTTTTCATTGTAGTAGTCTTTGAACTGTATGTTAAACATACAATATTGAATCTAGTTGTCAAAATATGTCAAAAAATTCTTAACTCGATTGTTGAAACGTGTACAGGTTAGTTTTAGTTGTTATCCGTGAAAAAAACATTTAATGTGCTCATAAAATTTGTACAAATTAAAACCAAATTTGGCTGAATGTAAATGGACAAACTGCATATTTTGTAAGAATGAAATCTGAAACTTAACTATATTTTGATCAGTTATAGGACTATTATAAATCATCAATTCATTAGATATAAATCAATTTTTTGTCAGCATTTATTAACCGATGTATTTCTAGGAAACTAGCTTCAAAAAAGAGATTTTATAGTAATTTTTGAATCGCATTTCAAGAGAAATCATCAAGAGACGACAAGATATTTTTCTATAGCATAATTCTCACTAATACGAAAATTAACTATATTTCCTTTAGTTATAAATCTAGTAGTCATTAGAAATATATCAATTTTTGGTCCGATTATAACGACAGTCGCATGGCAAGCAAACTAGATTTAAAAAAGAGGTTTTCTAGTAAATTTAAAGTCACTTTTCAAAGGAAATCATTAAAGAACTGCAAGAGCTTTTTCCTTAACATAAATCACTGTAATGTAGTATGTTTTTTCGATATTCTTAAAGCTCCAACAGTCCATCTGAATATTTGCGCTATTTTAAATTAAAATTGTTAATATATAATTCAATATTTTACTCAACTTTCAACAGCAACGACAGTCAACACTCGAATCAGAGTCAGGCTTCATTATCATTGTCGCTGCCACCGCCAACGGGCAGCACACAGGACACGGCTGCAATGTTTCTACAGCAACAACAACAACAACAACAACAACAGCAGCAACAACCACAGCCACATCAGCAGCACAACAATGGAGGTTTGCTGCTAACTGCAGCTGGCAGCGTCGTTGCTGCAACAACAAATGCCAGCTCCAGCGCTGAGATCAACAATCATCGATTGGTGGGCAGTGGAGCACCCGTAGCCGTAGCGGGCAACAAGGAGAACGCAAATCCCGTAGACTTTGTGCTACGACGTCCGCGTAATTGTGCGCTACTTAACGTAAGTTGAAGCCACAAATTAAAATTCAGCACTACAATTATTTAATTACCAAAACTTGCATTACAGACATATAAACCAACTCACAAGTTGGCCAACAATCATTTCCATCGTTATACGGATGTTAAGCCGCGCGAGGAGCGACGTGCCACAGTCATTGATCTGGCGAATCAACCAAATGTTCAGGGTAAAATAAGCGGTTGGAAGCTATATCATTTACGCTCACAAATGGAGGATCTGGTGAGTTTGTCTTTAACATTTAAATAACTCTCATATAAAACTAAATCTATGTATTTCAACAGAATGATTCGGAAATGGTTAGTTTGGGTCAGCTGGAGACCATGTTGAAGACACTGGAAAAGGATAAGGAAGCTAATCCCGATATTGAACGTGTCAGCGAGCTACTAAAGGTGAGTAAATGGAACTCTCTAAACAAGTTGTACCATAACTTAATACACCCCTCTTTAACTATTTACAGGGTAACATTCAACGCAGCAAGATTATCACCGATGGCATTAACGAGGCACAAAATCAATTGATGAAAATCTTTGATCATAAACCTCACGTCTCTGACATTATCAATCGATTGCAATCGAAACGCAATTTCAAAAAACGTGAAAAGCTCTAAACAATTGAAGGAAAATTTGATGGAAATACAAATATACAACGACACGTTGGGCCTTTAGGTTATAGAAGAGAAGACTTCATGTAATTTGATAGGGAAATGTGTATATTTACCTTAACTACAATACAATACGTTAAATGTAATGTCATTAGTTTAAACAAATTAGTTTAATGATTTTAACATTTGTAATATATAAAAAAACTATGCAAACAAAACAAAAAAGAAACCCCAAACACCACTAAACAATACCAACAAAACCGAGAAAATACCATCTACAACAACAACAAAAAACAAAAACAAAACATATGCAATATTTTTTCAAGTTCTTAAGCAACAAAATACAAATTAATTGAGATTTAATATACATATATTTAATTGATTGGGAATGGGATATTATTAATGTTTTTGAGCTTATTGCTAGCTTGGCTTTTTTATAGCTGAATTAAGCAATTTATATTTGGAAATACAGAAAATGTGGCTATTTTTACGCATGGATTTAAAAAATTAGTAAATTTTAAATCAGATATGTTTAATGTTATTATAATGTATAACCCCTAACTTATGAAAATGCCTTTTTATGCCCGCATACCAATTGAATTTCTAAAAATAACTTTAAAAAACTCACGTTCGAAGTATTTTTACAAAATTTGTTAAGGATCGGTCGTCTCTGTATATAATACTTCATGAATTATTCGATTATATAAATATTGTTATATATATAATTATACAAATATAATAATTTTACACATATCTGATTTAAAATTCACTACTTTTTTTAATCTTTGTGTAAAAGTAGCCACATTTTCTGTATTTCCGAACATTTCTTTGCAATTTTTAGTTATTTCAACCAAATTGGATAACTATTAATCATAGAATTCTAATTTTATATACTAAATTTGATGGGAGTCGAACAACTATTTTGATAAAATTGCTTGGAAATCTAGTTGAAGTGCGGAAAAATAGTTTTGTCTTAAAAAATGTATTACGAATTTATACCGGGTACTAATTAGTGTCCGAACATTTCTTTGCAATTTTTAGTTATTTCAACCAAACTTGATAACTATTAATCAGAGAATTCTATTTTATATACATACTAATTAAATTTAATGGGAGTCGAACAACTATTTTGGTAAAATTAGACGGACATCTAGTTGAAGTACGGAATAATTGTTTTGTCTTAAAAAATATATTACGAATTTATACCGGGTACTATCTAGGTATTTTTCAGATTGCTCTGAAATAAGTACAGGATATTTTAAAGTGACTTTGCTTAACTATAACATTATCTGCTAGTTAGAATTTGTTCAGCAATTTATTGCAAATTTTATTTCTTTTTCTAGCTATTTTTATACCCTCTGAGTTGTCCATGTTTCCGGTAATATTTCGGTAATACTCGCACAATTAAACTACAATCTTCAAGCGTAGTTTTCAGTTTTCCAGTTGCCCACTTTCCCTCCTAAGCAAAGCACATATTTTATAAGTTTTATTACAAATTTATTACTATTATAAAAGATGTTTACGGATATAGTATGTACGCGTTTACATAGGTGGTGGTGGCGGCACACCGTTGAACATGGGATGCATGGCCGGACGTGGTGGTCCCGGCATTGGGAAACCGGCTGGTGGACCGAGAGCACGATGCATATTTGGTGGTGGTGGTGGTAAGATTTTTGGTTCGAATTTGAAGGCGAATTGCAAGAAGAATTGTTTGGTATCTCGATTCCAGTGGGTCCAGAACTTGCCCTCCGTTTTCTCCACCTCTCGTGAGGGCACCTTGAAGCCAATTGTTTCGTATGGTTCCGCTGCATAGAGCAGATACTGCCATTTACGATCTGGTGGCTCAATCTTTTGCTCATAGGCGGACATGAAACGGTGGCGTGGTACGATGCCATCACTTATCTCGGGATAGTCAATCTGGAAGAGCAGCGACTGCTGGCCATTGGAGAGTTCTCGCTGCTTGGTCACCCGATAGCCGGGACGACCAATTTTCACAAACTTCTTGGGCTCCACACGCGGTTTCTCTGGCGCCAGCAGCGAAGAGGGCGCTTCTTTGGCCTCCTTGGCGGCACGGCGGGCCAAGTTCTCCTGATGCTTCTTGCCCTGTGTGTGCGCCAAATAGCTGCCCTCGTTGTTGTGCAGAGTTAGGCACAGTTTGCACTCATACGAGCCGAGATGATTTTTCATAAAATACGGATCCTTGTTTAGATCGATTGTCTCGAGCGCCAGCTGGCGTAGACGCTCCTTTCGTTCTCGATTCGATTCTGACCATGAAGCGACGCCGCCGCTGCCGGTCTTGCCACCGGCGCGATTTTGGAAATCCATGTTTTTTAAGTTAAATTTTAATTAAAAACAATTTTCACCGTAAAAAGCGTAAACGTTTTTTCAGCAACACAGCGTAGAGTTGCCAGGTTACCGCAACAAGCAGAGTTGCAAACAACCCCAATAGTATCGTATAATATTTGTTAAGTATCTGAACTTAAAAAAAATTTAATAAATATTTTTAATTTATTTTATTATTATCAGTTATTATCATAAAAGTGCCAATTACTTATTTATTTAATAATTTATTCTACTTACTATTTTCAGGGCTGCCCAATAATATTGCTTGTGCTCATTTTACAACACTTACCCATGTATCGATTTCAGTAATCGATAAGCTTAACACATCAGTCTATCGAATTGCACATGCTTCGGAATTGTATTCTGTGCAAATGTTTAACAAATTTTAAATTTTGTATTAATAATATTTAATACATCAGTGCAAGTGAAACATTTTTTTAAAAGAGTGCACGGTTTACTTTACTTTGTTGTGGTCTAAAACGTGGCAGCAGCCAGAAAATGCAGAATTACCAACAAATGTTAATGAAATTAATTGCATTTTTTAACATTTTGCTGCGTAATTGAGACTGCAGTTGTCTGCGACACCAAGTGAAATTTAAAAAATGGATAAAGATTGCTTTAAAACACCACCAAATATGGTTAATTCAAATCACGTCAAACAAAACGACGCTGACAAGATTTCGATGTCACAGTCGACGTCGCAGTCACAGTCTCCGTCGCCGTCACCGAGCTCAGCAGCAACACCCAGAAGGATTATAAATAAAATTCCACTGGACTTTAGCAAATTAAAACAGGCCGGCTTAGATAGAAAACTTGCGGAAGTGCTGAGCAAACAGCAATTGTCTTCACCACCGAAAATTGCATCAGCATCAACAACGGCGACGTCGACGTCCGTTTCTTACTCTGCCGCTGCCGCGGCCCCTGCTGCAATACCATCAACTGAGACAGCATCCGCAGCACAAGCGCAGCGCAATTATGAACGTCAGTCTGGTAATTAAATTAAAATTATTGTGATTTCATTTGACAAATGGTCTAAACAGCATAAAACATCTGACATATTTCTATTAATCTGTCTTTAACAATTGTGTTTTTATGTGTCTCTTTTGGCTGCGTGATTCGGCGATTGCTCTGTGGCGCTGCTCACTAAGTTCGCGCACGTTCTTACATTAGCTGCTTAGTGATTGTAGGTTAGGACATGGGTGCGCGGGTTCGTTTCGGGACAACACCAACAGTGTTAAAAAAAAATTCATTTATTTTTTAATGTATACTAGTGTAACATACA